>CAWUFW010012533.1:0-535954 GCA_963921515.1 Calotriton arnoldi
GGCTGGGGCCTGGCATGGCAAGCGGACGCGTTTTCGAAGCTCCAACGAGTCTGATGCAGTGAATTCAGTTGGCCAGCCACAACAATGTTGCAAAATCATGGGTGTCATGAAGTTGAAGATTTGAAGGATGCTGTGGCGTGTATTAGTGCTGCTATTCCATGGATTGGTCAGATTCAGAAGATGCAAACGACTTGGACCTATCACTTTGGACACATGGGACAGTATCTGCCTCTGCAGCACACATATAATGCTGGCTGTTCCCCTGAGAGCTCACTTGCCTGCACTACATGCTCCAGGACGACATCTGCCACCAACACTGCTGCTGTTTATGCATCCTCTGGCTCCTGCAATGACACGTACTGTGGAGAGAGCTCCAGCCTTCAGCCTTGAGGAGAACCAGGCCCTGCTGGACAGCCTCCTTCCACAGTACAGCACGCTGTATGGGAAACCAGAGGAGCAGGTGAGTGTGCTGTCCACTGCCTCACTAATTGTGCATGTTGTCTGACTAGCAGGACTTTCAGTGTGCACACCAATGGCTAGCATGCCCACTGAGTAGTTGTCACACCCCAAAGTGTGTAGTTACATGCACTGAACTGGTACAGTGCAGTAACAGTGCATTCCAACTAGGTTTACTTCCCATGCAAGGATACCATGTAGTGACTGCTGGCAAACTGTTCATAGCCATTGTTGCACTGCCTGTGTACATCATATGCCCCTGTGATTGAGACATGTATATCCAACTGTGTGATGCACGTATATGTTGCATGTGTAGTAATGGCCTTTTCACTTTGTCATCCTCACAGGTTGATGCCCACCAGAAGCAGGAAATCTGGCTGACCATCGCCCGGAAAGTAAGATCCGTGGGGGTCTACAGGCGCAGGATCCGCAACTGCCAGAAGGGTGGCAGGACCTTCGTGGCTGGACCCGGAGGATCGCAAGGGTCCAGCTGAAGCTGTCGCCTCCTCGCAGGAGGGCGGACACCGGACCCCTGACCCCCACATGCTCCGGATCCTGGCGGTGGTCTTCCCTGACCCTATGGGCAGCTGAAGGCCAGACAGCAGCAAGGAGGGGGTGAGTCCATGACTGCACTGTGCACTTTGTCTGACATGCTATGTGCCCTCCTCTGGCCTGGTTAATCTTCCACAGTACATCAGTCATGTGGTCCAGGACCCATGTCCCTCATTTGTGACATGCCCACTTCTCCTCTGATACGCATATGTGTGGCCCTTATAGTCAGGAAATTGTGTCATTTGGGGACTGTGTCATTGCATTTAGCTTTGCTCAAGGTGGGGGACAGCATTTGTTTCCGTGACTATGTTGTGCGATTCATGGGTGGGTCAATTGCTTACACAATGCCTAAGTTCTGACATGTAATCTGGGTGTAACTTTGATATGTGGTCCGCTTGCTGCTCTGACTCACCACATGTCCCTGGGGAATTTGGCACACACCCATGCTGCTGGTGGGAACAATGTTTGGGCCTCAGGAGTATGTGTATCCAGTGTGTCACACATGCTAGCCACCTGCCTACTGTCCAGGACTCATCCCTCTTACAGGTGGAGCTGGACAGTCATGCCTACTCCAGGGCATACAATACACTCTGTACTCCCACTCCCGTGTATCATCTGGCATGTTGTGATCAGTGAAATGTACCCTCAGGTGTCTGCCTCTGTCTCATTGTGCTGTGTCTTCGTTGTCAGGACTACTGGTATGTTTATCGGTTAGGGCTCAGCATGCCATCTGAGATGTGACCATGATGAGACGATACTTCTGTGACTTATAGGTGTCTGATCACTTGACTGTGCACACAGGTGTTTGCGACTGTGACTTTCAGGCAGCTGTATTTTCATTCACAGCACACTGTGAGGTGCTCATGTTCAGAGAGTTGTGTTTCATGTCCCCCATATGTCCAGTTGGTATGACGTGGACAAATAGTAGTACAGATGATGTGGTATTTGGGGGATGGACATGTGCACTTGTCAGTCACATAACTTGCATTCCCCATGCCCTCGGATTGTGACACAGTGCAGACTGTTGTTGGCTGGCTACCATGGCCATGTGACTTGACACAGTAATGTATGACTTTGCACGCATTCCTGTGTCATGGCATTAAACTTCCTGAGACTGATCCTGCAGGGGAGTGACATGTGCAACATGCACCCCATTGTGGTATTGACTATCCGGACATGGGTGCATCATGGTGTCTGGTGCTGGTATGCATCACATGCATTTCTATTTAGACTCTGGCCATCCCTTTATCCGGACACCTGCACTGACTCAGTGGCAAGAGATGTGATGTGTGCATGTTCACATACTTCACCGTGTTCCCTGCAATGTCCAACAACTGTGTAGGTGGTGCATGTGTCCACACTGGGGTCTTACCATCAGACAGGCACCAGACAGATGGGTGCAAGGGCAGGAGGGGTGTGAGTCCCATGGTTGACCATCAGACTGACAATTGGCTTCCCGAATCTGTGTGAGGACTTTAGGCAATGTTCAACTAAGGATGCCAGGGCTTGCTCTGTAATGTGCTGTACTTACTGTGGTGTGTGCGGTCAGTGCAGGTGACTGATGTTTGTCTGTTTCCCTAATTGTTTGCAGATACATCCACGGCCACAGGAGGGGACAGCTCCACGGACCAGGAGGAGCAGCGGAGCCAGACTGGGTCAGCATCGGACCCAGTGGTCAGAGGGACCCAGTGGCACGGAGGGCGAGGGGAGCCACACCGAGGAGTCCTCAGCACCATCCACCTCAGCTGAGGACCACAGCAGCTCGGAGGATGACTCCCTTGTGGAGGCGGGTCTCAGCAGCCACCAAAGGCCAGCTAGTCTGTCTGGCCCCACCACCACCACCACCACCACCGCCCTCCCATTAGTTCCCATTCCTGAGGTCCGTGGAGGCTTCCGTACTCGGGAGTGTGTCTCCTTCGTGCCAGGCACCGCACCCCCTGCCCCTGTGTCCCCTGCTGCCCTGAGTGAGGAGTCTGTGTACCTCCTTCGGCAGCTCCATGTAGGGCAGACAGCAATGCTGAGTGTCCTCCATGCACACACCACTCTGTTGACACAGCTGGTGTCGTTCATGGAGGGCATCTCGCGCGGGTATGTCTGCCCTACAGAGGAGCAATAAGTCCATGGACTCCTCCCTGACGGCAGCAGTGTCCCTCCTCCAACAGTCCCTCACCCTCCCACCTCTGCCCCATCCACACTTCCTGCCCCCTACCTGTCCAAAGCACATGCACACCTGCACAGTCACCCAAACACATAGACACGAGCAGCACAGACACACCCAAGAGAAAGGCAAGACGTGCACACAAGCATCCTCAGGGGACTGATACCACAGACACAGGGGATGGGGAACACACACACACACAGGCATCCACATTCACTCCGCAGTCCTCCAAATCCTCTCCCTCCAAGACCCCTTCCCTTGCCTCGCCTGCTACCCCACCTACACAGCAGATCTTCCTGTGTGACCTCGGCCTCTTCCCCTCCAATCCTGCTGATCCAGCATACCGGGGGAAGAGGAAGTCCACCCACACAGAGGGAGTGCCCCTCGCCCCGGACACCCTCCCCCAGGCGCAGGCAGACACAGGACCCCATTCGGAAGTCCCCCGGACCAGGAAGAGCAAGACCCCACCACCACCACCACGCAGCTCCACCGCCCAGTCTCTCTCCTCCATCCCCCAGGCCACCACTGCACAGGTTCCCCCGCCACACCCTGCCCCAGGTTCCCCACATACCGATACCGCATCCCCAGACTGCTTAGGCCCTCCCCCTGCCACTTGCTCTTCCACCCCCAACCCAGACGCTCTGCCTGTTAGTGGCACTGTTGTGGAGACCGGGTCCCCCACTCTGTCCTGCCCACCTCATCTGCCCACCCTTCCACTCCTTGGAGTCATGCACTGCAGTGGAGTCCACAACCACCACGTCTGACTCGGGCACTGCAGTGGGTACCCAGTCCACTACATCAGTCCAGCCCACTGCAGTGGTTGCAGCACCCACACCAACTGACTTGTGTACCACAGTGGTGCCGGCCCCCCTGAGTCAGACACCTCCACTGCAGTTGCCGGTGACACTCTTGCACCCACCACCCCTTCACTGCCTCACTCTGCCATCCCCTGATCCTGTCCCTGCGGTGCCTGGCCTGCCCCTTGTATGCCCCTCCAAGGGGGATGTCCCCTAACCGTACCAGTGCAGGCAAGCAATGTGTGACGAGTTGTCACTTCTCACCCCGTTGGGACTGTGATTTTGGACTGGCCATTGGCCTTAGTTTCTTTTGGACTTCCGTGTTTACCCTGACATTTGCTGAATAAAGCCTCTTTTTGTTTACTTGTGGGTTTTCTTTTGATGTACATGATGTGGATGAGTAGCATCCTGCATTTGCAGTTGTAATAGTGTTCACATCAGGAAAATGAAGTGTTGCAGTGATGGACTCCATGTGGTCCATGGGATATGTGTCCTGTTGTAGTCTGGATCTATGGCATCCTTTGCTACAGTCTGAGGGTGTAATGTTCAGCATTTGACACAGGGATGTCCATTTTTGCATTTGTAAATGAACATCTTTGTCTTACACTGATGCACATCTGGTGGGCTTACCACTGTTCAATGTTCCGATTTCCCTGACTGTGTGCCCAGCTCCACTGGACATGCAGTTTTGCACATCAATGTCGAAGGACTCATCTGTGTATACAGTGCAACTTGCTTGACACGTGTTTTGTGTGTGTGTAGATGACTGACGTGACACTCCCGTACCCAGGCTGATGTGAGCAGAGCCTTCTGTGTGTTGTGGTTGTTGACTCACTGACGGAGTGTTCTGCTGACATGTTTGGGTCGTGCACAGACAAGGTTTGGCACAGCGGACCTTCCACAGGAGTGGAGTGCCCTCATGGCAGTGTGTAATCCGGTGACATTACGTGGGCCTGTGTTGTGTGTTGTGTAAGCATGTCTGTGCGTGTTCCCTTCCCTTTTCCTACACAGGCTGTGTCCCTAGGGATGTTCCTGTTTGTGATGCTTGCTGAGTTGTTCTGTGTTCATCAGCATCTTGGACCTGGTTTCTCCGTGATGTGGGTGCATGGCAAACTAATGTTCATGAGGTTGTCATACCAGGTTGTCTTTGTTGTCAGGGCTGGGGATGTGGGCAAACGCAGATGGGACACATTCAGGATTCCCCTTGGCACTTGTTGTTTACACGAGTCATGTGATTTACAGTTTGTGTTAGCTTTCAGTGATTGTGACACGTTGTGTGTGTGACTGCTGCCACTCCTCAGGGACAGAGCTGCAATGTTGGAAGTTGTGTACGTGTGTTCTTCGTGTGTCACCTTGGCTTCTTCGTTGGTGTGTGACTATGGCCAGGATCCCATTGATTGTGGTGGATTTCACATCATGCCCATGTACGGCATACTGTGCTGTGTGTCAGACATTGACGAGTCTTGTTGACTGGCCATGTGTGATGGGTTTCTGCACCTTAGTTCCCACCACCATGTGAGAAGTTGGCCTGGCATATGCTGTCCACTAATTATAGTGGGCACCTTGCACCAGTCCAAACAACCCCTTATTGGAGATAGGTTAAAGACAACCTTTATTGAAAGCTATCCTAGTGGTAGCTATGGAGAGCAGCCTTCAGGCTAAGTCTTGAAGGAATGTAAAGCAGCTTGTTTTACCAGTCTATAATCTCTTGAGTGACCAAATGAAAGAGGACCACACCAGGTATATATTCAAAATATATGTATTTATTGCTAAACACACCCCTCTAGTCTCTTTATGAGGCTAGAGTTCGAAATACATAAATTATAAGTTAGTTATCTACAGTAATAGCACAAATACACGTTTGAGCCCTAGGGGCGTACCAAACCATATACCAATAAAGTGGTATAAGAACCACGACTGAGCTAGACACAAGGCCTAGAGCCTGTAGAAGTGCTTGGACCACAAGGAACCACCCAAGGTAGTGACACAGGGGACCCACGGGGGACGCGTGCAGTGTATGAACAGAGCCGCGAATCGCCGTTAACTTCTATGGGGAAAGTCGCGATTAGAATTTAAAAGAAAAGGGACACTTAGAGGAGGACTTGGAGCAAACCCTTTGAGAACTAGGCTGTTCTTGTGTCAATACCCACGGGAGCACCGGAGTACTCGAGTTACCTCACCCAGTGGAGCCAGGTGCATAGGTGTCTTTCGGGGTCGGGTTTCGTCGTCGCTTTCAATGGCGATCTGCTGCAAAGTGCTGCTGGAGGCCAAGTCGAAAGTGTTCGGGTGGATCCAAAGGTGGATCGAAGATCTGAAGAACCTGAAAGCAGAGGGGACAGAGTCTGGGTCACTAGCCAGTGACCAGGAAGGCGATGAGCAGATGCCCACCGATGTCGAGTGCTTCAGGTAGGTTGATGGTCATCTTGACTCTTCAGCCACGAGGTCCAGGAGGCGTCGACAATGACCAGGAGCTGGATTCGAGCTGTCCCACGACGTCTGTCGATTGCAGGGGTGTCGGCGACCAGATTGGACCCAACAAGCCTTGGCAACGGCAAGTCTTGTGGAAATGGAAGAAGGACAATGTTGCAGACCAGCAAGGTCTGTGGGACTCACCCAGCGAGGGTAAGTCAGGGCACGCCTGGAGCAACCAGGGAGCCCAAGCAGAAGAAGATTGGCCTTCGGGAGGGCCTACTAGCCAACGGACTAGAAACTGCAAAGGAGCCTTGAGTCGACGCACGTGGAGCTGGCTCACAGGACACTCGTGAAGTGGAGGCCAGTGATCTTCAGTGCAGTCTGTGCTGGAGGCTGGGGCTACTCGAAGCCCAAAGCACAACTTCGTGGGAGACCCAGAAGAGGATGCACTTGCAAATGCAATTGGTGTCCAGGGGTCACGGTTCCACGTTACCCACGACAGCTATGGGCCTCAGCTTTGCTGGGGACTCAGGGCAGCCTCGGGGAAGTCTGGAAATCCACCTCTGGTGATGCAAAGACTTTGGCGTCCAGTGGGAGCATCAGCGATGCAGACCAGACAATTGCTTCTATGGTGCCTGCCAAGCAGGGGAGTCACTCCTTGACCCCAAGGGAGATTCTTCAGTCCTCTAATCTTGAAGTAGAGCGTCAAAGGTCCAGGATTCTGTGTCAGAGTTTCGTCCAGGTAAATCTAAAGTCCTAAGGACTGGGGTCCCATACTTATACTAAGGTAGGGGTTGGACATACTCTGTGGCCCCACCTATGGGAGGGTCAGGGCAGAGGGGTGGTTACACCCTTTCCCTTTGTCCAGTTTCGCGCCAGAGCAGGGGCTGGAAGCCCCTGAGCCGGTTAGAACTGGGGTATGCATGAGGACACCAAATGTGCCCCCAGTGCAGGACTTCAAAGCACCAGAGAGTGCTCCCGCCCAGCCCCAATCACACACTATCCTGTCTGGGGAGGTGGTTACACCTCCCTGGGACAGAAAACCTATTGTCCAGGCCTCCCCTGCCGGAGTTTCGGTCAGCAGCAGGAGGCCAGACTCGTGTCTGTGGCAGCGGCATCCATTTTTGTGATGCCAGGGCTCTGGAAAGTCAGTACCGGGTATACCGGTGTGTACATGTCTCTCCCTCTAGAAGGGTGGAATGCTACCCCCGCCGCCAGAACTGGCGGGGGGGTAGTATTCCAAGATGTTTGACACCAAACACAACATGTTTCCGTGCAGCCATCCCAAAGTTAGCATTTAACGCGAGGTTATAATGCGCTTAAGAGTATATGGTCGGGCTGCACTACAAACAGCATTAGAGAAGGGTCTCCGAACGCTGCAGAGGGCCCAGCTCATGCAGGGGCACCCTCTCACATAGGAATCACGCACTCTGCCTTCAGGATTGATAAGGCCTGCCATAGGAGTGACTTATAGGTTTATATGTGTGTATGTATGTAGTGATATAGGTAGCCTATATTACAGTAAGGGGTGCATGCACCACCTTACCCAGGCTGCAGTAGCAGACCTGTGGTGTAATTTTGGATGGCCTTCCAGGGGTGGCACAATACATGCTGCAGCCCCTGGTAGGCCTCTGAGGTACCTATGCCCTGGGTACATAGTATACCATATACTAGGGACTTATAAGGGCACTCAGATTCCAATCAGAGATGTGCCTAAGGCACATGGAAACCATTTTAGAGAGGAAGCAGCTAGGCTGGGGTTCTGATTAGCAGGGCCCCAGCCAGACTAAGGTCGAAAAACAGTGAAGCATCAGCAAAAAGTGGGGGTACCCATGTGAAGCAGATCCTATTCTCCTACACACCACCCCTGGTATTGTCATGGGTGCATGTCCAATGTCACCAGTCCATGTGAGCTTCACTGCTGCACATTGGTGGAGATCAGGGTGTGTGGTGTTGAGTGTGTGCAAAAGTGAGTTGTTGCACGGCTAGACCCCTACCTCCATATTGGCCTTGGCTGGCAGGCCGTGCTGATTGATTGGAGCTTGTGTAGGTGTGATGGTAGTTAGTTGCTCAGGACACATGGCTGTGGTTCACAGTGTGAACGACATCTAACTTTGTCATCACAGTGGGATTATCATGCAGGCTAGTGTCAGCACAATGTGGGGTCCCTGGGGGTAGTGCTGTGGTGGGTCTGTCTCTTGCTGTGTTAGTTGTTGTTCCTACAAGCTTGTGTGACATGTGTAATTTGTGCTCCCTCTCATCTAACAATGCCTGATTGCCCACATAGGGGTATCCGATCCATGAGTAACTTTTGTATGGCACTGTATACACATGTGTGTTGGAATTCAGGCCTCCTCATGTGTTGTGTGGTTGCCTGGGGACACTGGCACACCCCCCCATCACCTGTTGTGTTTCATATGCAGTGTGAGTCTGCCTGTTTGTGTTTGTGCCTTTGCACCACTGCATTGGCATATCTTTAGTGTGCCATTGGCTGTATGTTGTTTGGTGGCTTTCCCCTGCTGTCCCTGGGACTCCTAGGTCATCAGTCAGCACACTAATCATGGTTTGTATGTCCCATTGCTGCCATGGTATGGTATTTGTTCACCTGACATCTACAGTCTCCACAGGATATCTACATTTGTGTGTCTATTGGTGCAGATATGTGGGTCAGCATTATGATGGTCACTTCTGTCATTGTGTTATTTGTGAATGTTGACAATGTGGGCCCCCATGGGTGATGTTTGTATGCACATGGCCAAAACGATGTTTCAGTGACACTGCACTGTTTCCCTCGACCAATCTATGTTGCTATGTGACACAAGCACTACTATGCCACTGATGTGTTTGTTGTTGTGTGACCAGGATTCATCCCTGCAGTTTGGCTTTGGCAGCTTTTACCATGACTACACTTCCCTTTTGGTCACTGTGGTGATGGGGCTTTAGGCCCCATTGCCACACTTTTCAAAATGTGCATCAGCTATGGACACCACACTTCCCTTTTGGTCACTGTGGTGATGGGGTGTTCGAGCCCATTGCCACAGTGGCCATGGTCGGCTTGCATTGTGGAGGCCACACACATTTATGTGTGACACATGTGCTAGGCGGTCACATTGTATGTTCAATGTCATGTTCAGTGTTGTAGGCATTTGACAGAGACTACACACACTTGTCATGGTGTTGGGGGGATGTAATCTTCTGTCATTCCTTATGTGGGAGTATGCTAGTTGTGTCATGCATTACCCGTCCTATGAGTAGGAGTGGTGTTAGTGGTAGGCATCCATCCCCCCATGAGTGGGGATGGTAGTAGTGACAGGCATCCAGGCCCCCTGAGTAGGGGTGGTGGTAGTGGTAGGCATCCAGCCCCCCTGAGTAGGGGTGGTGGTAGTGGTAGGCATACATATCCCTAAGGGTGGGGATGGTAGTAGTGGCAGGCATCCAAGCCCCCCTGAGTAGGGGTGGTGGTAGTGGTAGGCATCCAGCCCCCCCTGAGTAGGGGTGGTGGTAGGCATCCATCCCCCCATGAGAGGGGATGGTAGTAGTGGTAGGCATCCAGCCCCCTATGAGTGGGGATGGTAGTAGTGACAGGCATCCAGGGCCCCCTGAGTAGGGGTGGTGGTAGTGGTGGGCATCCATCCCCCCATGAGTGTGGATGGTAGTAGTGGTAGGCATCCAGCCCCCCCTGAGTAGGGATGGTGGTAGTGGTAGGCATCCATACCCCTAAGGGTGGGGATGGTAGTAGTGGCAGGCATCCAGGCCCCCTGAGTAGGGGGGTGGTAGTGGTAGGCATCCAGGCCCCCTGAGTAGGGGTGGTGGTAGTGGTAGGCATCCATCCCCCATGAGTGGGGATGGTAGTAGTGGTGAGGCATCCATCCCCCTATGAGTGGGGATGGTAGTAGTGACAGGCATCCAGGCCCCCTGAGTAGGGGTGGTGGTAGTGGTAGGCATCCATCCCCCATGAGTGGGGATGGTAGTAGTGGTAGGCATCCAGCCCCCTATGAGTGGGGATGGTAGTAGTGACAGGCATCCAGGCCCCCCTGAGTAGGGATGGTAGTAGTGACAGGCATCCAGGCCCCCCTGAGTAGGGGTGGTGGTAGTAGTGGGCATCCATCCCCATGAGTGGGGATGGTAGTAGTGGTAGGCATCCATCCCCCATGAGTGGGGATGGTAGTAGTGACAGGCATCCAGGCCCCCCTGAGTAGGGGTGGTGGTAGTGGTAAGCATCCAGCCCCCCCTGAGTAGTGATGGTGGTAGTGGTAGGCATCCATACCCCTAAGGGTGGGGATGGTAGTAGTGGCAGGCATCCAGGCCCCCCTGAGTAGGGGTGGTGGTAGTGGTAGGCATCCAGGCCCCCCTGAGTAATGGTGGTGGTAGTGGTAGGCATCCATCCCCCCTGAGTAGTGATGGTGGTAGTGGTAGGCATCCATACCCCTAAGGGTGGGGATGGTAGTAGTGGCAGGCATCCAGGCCCCCCTGAGTAGGGGTGGTGGTAGTGGTAGGCATCCATACCCCTAAGGGTGGGGATGGTAGTAGTGGCAGGCATCCAGGCCCCCCTGAGTAGGGGTGGTGGTAGTGGTAGGCATCAAGCCCCCCCTGAGTAGGGGTGGTGGTAGTGGTAGGCATCCATCCCCCCATGAGTGGGGATGGTAGTAGTGGTAGGCATCCATCCCCTAAGAGTGGGGATGGTAGTAATGACAGGCATCCAGGCCCCCTGAGTAGGGGTGGTGGTAGTGGTAGGCATCCATCCCCCATGAGTGGGGATGGTAGTAGTGGTAGGCATCCAGCCCCCTATGAGTGGGGATGGTAGTAGTGACAGGCATCCAGGCCCCCCTGAGTAGGGGTGGTGGTAGTGGTGGGCATCCATCCCCCATGAGTGTGGATGGTAGTAGTGGTAGGCATCCAGCCCCCCCTGAGTAGTGATGGTGGTAGTGGTAGGCATCCATACCCCTAAGGGTGGGGATGGTAGTAGTGGCAGGCATCCAGGCCCCCCTGAGTAGGGGTGGTGGTAGTGGTAGGCATCCAGGCCCCCCTGAGTAGGGGTGGTGGTAGTGGTAGGCATCCATCCCCCATGAGTGGGGATGGTAGTAGTGGTAGGCATCCATCCCCTATGAGTGGGGATGGTAGTAGTGACAGGCATCCAGGCCCCCTGAGTAGGGGTGGTGGTAGTGGTAGGCATCCATCCCCCCATGAGTGGGGATGGTAGTAGTGACAGGCATCCAGGCCCCCCTGAGTAGGGGTGGTGGTAGTGGTAGGCATCCATACCCCTAAGGGTGGGGATGGTAGTAGTGGCAGGCATCCAGGCCCCCTGAGTAGGGGTGGTGGTAGTGGTAGGCATCCATACCCCTAAGGGTGGGGATGGTAGTAGTGGCAGGCATCCAGGCCCCCTGAGTAGTGATGGTGGTAGTGGTAGGCATCCATACCCCTAAGGGTGGGGATGGTAGTAGTGGCAGGCATCCAGGCCCCCTGAGTAGGGGTGGTGGTAGTGGTAGGCATCCATACCCCTAAGGGTGGGGATGGTAGTAGTGGCAGGCATCCAGGCCCCCTGAGTAGGGGTGGTGGTAGTGGTAGGCATCCATACCCCTAAGGGTGGGGATGGTAGTAGTGGCAGGCATCCAGGCCCCCTGAGTAGTGATGGTGGTAGTGGTAGGCATCCATACCCCTAAGGGTGGGGATGGTAGTAGTGGCAGGCATCCAGGCCCCCTGAGTAGGGGTGGTGGTAGTGGTAGGCATCCATGCCCCCTGAGTAGTGATGGTGGTAGTGGTATGCATCCATACCCTAAGGGTGGGGATGGTAGTAGTGGCAGGCATCCAGGCCCCCTGAGTAGGGGTGGGGGTAGGGTGGTGTTGGTGGTAGGCATCCATCCCCCTATGGGTGTGTATGGCATTGGTGTTGGCCATCCCACCCCTATGGTTCTGCTGTTGCTAGTGTACGTTATTTGTGCATCCCTATGTGTGTGTGACATATTTCGGGTACGTGTCGTTTGTTTGTATTGTTGGTGTTTGACTTACCGTCCTGCGCCGTACGCGTCCGTGCCGGTCCCGGTAATAGATGTAGAGTATAGGTAGGACCTGCGCAATGGGATTCATGCTTGGATCGTCTCTTTCGGGTTTCTCGTGTCTTCGAGTTGTACTCGTAGCAGGCTTGTTCGTCTCGTAGCCGTGGATCGTCTTGTGGCGCGAAACGGAGCTTATGTACGGCTCGCCCGGATGCTCAAACGTGCCGGACGTAGCGACGGGTTCGGCACGTCACGGATCTGCGCATCGTACTAGTCCGGCCGGAAGGTGCTGTGTATTTGCTTCCGTGCGGCTCGATTCGGCGTTCACGGATCCGGCTCGGGCGGGGAACAGGAGCTGTATTGGGTGAGTACGGCTCGCTCGGAAAATGAGTTGTTATACGCATCGTACTTGTTCATCCGGACGAGTGTACGAATCGGTCGGGGAACACGCATTCGGCTGGTATTTTTTCCAGACGAATACTGTTAGGTGCCCTACCGGCCGAGATCGGAATCGACCCCTATGTCTCAGAGACTCTGTGATTTTACTTAGCATCACTACAATTGAAACATAGTTTCAATTAGTTGATATTGCTTGAATTGAAACATAAAACAGATTTATGCAAATAATGTTCGGGTTTTGGCATAATCTCACTCTTTTCTCTGACAAAGGTAAATTTCTTCCGTTTTAGTGAGCACATACCCTCTGACTCTGAAATACATTCAAGGTTGATTCTTAAACTGTAACATAAACACACATTAATCATGATATAGTATGCACTGATGCCAAATAAATCTCTTCCATATGCATATACCACTATCTTAAATGCAATCTGTTCATCATGAAAAAGAGTCTTTAAGGAGAGTAGGACCCTTCCTGTTGCCGCCATAGCTTAGTATCCAAATGAGCAAAAGAAAATACGAGTTTATACTCCTTCAATATTAAATTTATGAAACAGCACTTTTAACTATTGGAGTTTTTGTTTCCAAAGATGATTGAATTCTTTAGAATACTACTCTGTTTTCAGCTATGACTTCAAACATGCCTCCAAGGCTTAAGCAAACAACTGCAAGGTGTTCACAAGATATGGTTACAGGGTTCTGGCTTCAGCAACAAAGTTTTTCAAATACCTAGGAAGGACACACTGGACCACCAGGAAACCTATACTCAATGAGTAAAAGATGACCACCACCATTACAAAACACTGTGAGGGTTCTGTGCTTTCTTAGTAAATGTAGTTATCCAAGTTACAGTCTGGGGCCTATGCGTAGTACACCCTTCAAAGATGCAAAGCCTTTCACCAAGCAACTCCAAATGCACCGCCAACCTTTCCTTCCCTGGAGGCTCTTGTGAGTTCAAAGTATTGTGCTTGCACATGCCCTGAGCTTGGATAGGCAAGTTAATACCATGGATGTGCTCAGTATTAAATCTGAAGAACATTCGAGGTGCATCTTGATGTAACCATAGTGTATGCAGCACTAATAAAGCATCCCTCTCTCCAACACCAGCTACCTAGTCATCCAGCCAAGTCAATACCATCTATTAGTGGCAGTGTACTTGATGTGCAACCAAGACTGCAGCCATTTTTGGCACCCACAATCCTGGAAAAAAAACAGTTGCAACAGCAATGGATTATTTCATGCAGTACTTACTGGAAATGTGCAATACTGATTAGTATGCGATAATACAACTTGGAATTGAGCCAGGTAAAGTGTTCCTTCTCCCCTTCTTGTTTTGAATGTTATTTATTTTATATGCATGCACATTTGTTTAGATGGTCCCTTTTCCCCTTTTTTCCTATGTTGTGTCTTTTTCATCAAGTTATTACTCCAGCCATGGAGGTAGGCAATTTTTTTGTTCTGTTTTTCTGCTTCTACTGTCAATTGCAAGAGTATAATGTTTGATTCTAATGGCTTCAGTGTTGTCTCTTTGGATGGGTTTGGCCATAGAGGCTCGTAGACCCGTTCATACGGCTATAAGCTAAAGCATAAATAGGTGAAAGGCGCCTCCAAAGCTCCCAAATGTGCTTTTTGTCTTTCTTTGCTGCTATGGTAGAGAGTTACAGCAGGCAAGTGACCCACAGGGGCGTGGCCCATAAAGCTCAGGCCCACTGTCAACAATTCAGTTATCCGAGTGCAGCAGGATACTTGTCAAGCTAGAAGGAGGGCTGTTAATAGCAATCCTCACCACAGAACTGCCAGAAAGATGAGTTAGGTGATCCTCGATTGCCTCTTCCCCTCTTTTTCCTCTACTTGTATCAAAGGCCCCAGGTTAATAACGTACTTTTACATTTGATAGAAATGGCAGCACTAGTATTACCACTGATGGCAGCCATTTTCTTTCATATTTGAGCGTTGGCTGGGAGCGATGGCCAATACCAATGGTTGACCACTCCATATTTCCTTTGCCCAGCTATAAAGGCAGCCAAAAACACTTACAGTCCTGCCAAACTTTACAATATTTTCACCTTGTGGGAGGAAGAAGAGTGAGACGGGTCAAGAAGAGGGTGGGACTAAGAGCCCAATACTTTCATCAACAGACCCTCCTGACCTCACCCCACACATGAACAATGGTCTCTTAAGCTGACACCCATGACACCCATGTCGCAGGGAGGTTGCAAAGCCCCTGAAGGGTGTCAGCAGTGCAAAGAATCCACACAACCTGGAATCCCTTTCTGCGAAAGGGTTTCCAGCTAGTTTCCATCTCATCTCTTCTTGCACAGTGTCATATTGGCTCTTCACCCCGAGACCATGTAAGGAGAGCTGGTATCATGTGACACACGCTGGCACTGTGTGTGTTGCGTGCTTGTAATTGTGAAAATGAATGGAAAGTGTATGGTATTACAGCCACATCTCCTGGTAATTTTCAGAAATGTTGTTCCAGAGGGGAAAAATGTGCTGTAGCCAGTGCTTCCTTTGAGCCAGTGGTTTCAGGTGGGGCCCACCAGCACTAATTTTTTGAGACCAGCACTGGTTTTTCCTAAACAGACTTGGATCCCAAGAAAGTGCGAGAGAAAAACTCAAAAGGAAGAAAGAAGAGGGAAGAGAAAGACGGAAAAACAGTGACAAAGGGAAAACGTAGGCATCAAAAAGAACCTGCAAGAATGAGTAAAAAGCACTAGGCAGTATCTGGTAGTGGATGAAAGAGGCATGAGGTGGAATCAAGACCGAGCAGACTTGGTATTTCATACCCCGGCATTCAGAAGGCACCGGCCGTTGGCGTCTAAGCAAAACCTGGGGGTCTAGCACATATTTATTTACAAATTAAGTACTGCTGCCACCTAACACTTTCCTAGCCATTTTCTTTTCTCTTCAGCCACATTCCAATAATTTGGGCAAATAATTTTTCAACAGTGAACCTTCTGCCTGAGTGCATCACCCCCCAAAAGAGGTCACATTGAGGTATGTTACCTTAAGTTGCTCTGGTGTTTTGTACTGAACGAAGCCAGCCCTTGTCAAGGATGGAGGGTTCATGGAAGAGACCTATTTCTCAGTGAAATTGTTGAGACAGAAAAGTCCTCTGCATGGTAAGAGGTGTGTACCCTTGCCCTTAATGCCCAACAGTACGGCTGTCTGGATTCCTAATTCTGATTTGTTGTCACAGACGAACACTGATCATGGTTGTGCGCTATGACGTAGGCTTGTCTCACAGATTGTGCTCTTGTTGGACCGGGAGAGGTCCCAAAGTGCTACCCTCATAGTGGTGGAAAGCTACTGCCTTCACCAGGCGTTAAGCAGCACAAGTTCGGTGGTTGCAGTGTAAAGATCAGTAGTAGTGAATAAGACCTTTTGACCTGTGTCACTGGAGTGAGGCCTATAGGCTTCCTCGCCATTTAAAATGTTCCTCTGCTGTGTGCTTATCTTACCATTGGCCTACATGAGGTAGATGTGGAGTGCTGCATGGAATAGGAGTGGTGATCTGCATTGGTTGTATGTGTGCCTGGGAAGGGTACAGTACAAGGATGGTTCAGTACTGTTCAGTACACGTGCAGTTGTACATGTGTACATGCCTGTGAGGAATACATTACATAAGAGATGTAGTGCTGTGCAGTGCACACACATGGAACATGTTAGACCTGTCAGCCTTAGGGTGGTCTACCTCCAAACGTTTTGCTTGTTTCCCTCCATTTGCGCTGGAATTCATTTTTGTTGGCCATAGGACTCTGCACTTTACCACTGCTAACCAGTGCTAAAGTGCCTGTGCTCACTCCCTTAAACATGGTTAAATTGGTTTACACCTGTTTGGCATATTTAATTTACTTACATGTCCCTTGAGAGTGGTATACCTTATACCTAGGGCCTGTAAATTAAATGCTACCAGTGAGCCTGCAACACATATTGTGCCACCCACTTAAGGTGGGTAACACATGTTCCAGGTCTGCCATTGCAGCCTAAATTCAGTTTTAAACTGCCAATTTGAATTTTGGCAATATAACTCCCTTGAAAAGCCTTAAACTTCCCTTTTATTGCATATAAGCCACCACTACGGTAGGAACTAGGTAGGCCATAGGGTAGGGTGCATTGTAATTAAAATGTTGGACATGTACTTTTAAGTTATGCATGTCCTCGTAGTGAAAAACTCCTACCTTTGTTATTCACTACTGTGAGGCCTATCTGTTCCATAGGATAACATTGGGTTGCCCTATTATATTTAATAAGTGCTAACTTTTGATTAGGAACAGATAAGCAATTCATGCTTGCTATCTATGAAATTGTAATTAAAAATCCTATTTTATGGTAAAGTCGCATTTTAAATTAAAATTTTGAAAACGCCACTTTTAGAAAGTTGGCATTCTCCTGCCCTTAGCCGTTTAGTGCTGCAGCCTCCTCTGGGTAACATGACTGGGTGTAACTGACAGACTTTGCGAATTCCTCCCAGACAGTCACAGAATAGAGGGATTGCGTGTGCCTGAATGGACCATCTGCTGGCAGGATGGGAGGGGGGCTGGACACAGCCCCACTGGCAACTGAATACGCTGTGCTCTACCTTTCACTGAAAGGGCTTGTCACCACCTCAGTGTCTCTGCAGCCAGCCTGGAGCCAGGGCAGGGGAGTTAGGAAATTCCAAACACTTCAAAGAGAAACCTCTTGCATACTCTCCCAACTTCAAAAAAGGCACCGGGTACAAAAATAGGGCCCTATGATCCACTCTTACGTTCACTTTCCGGACCTGTGGAAGAACTCTCAGAGGACTGCCTGCTGTTGTGGCCTTCTGTGTACTGCACAAGACTGCTTTGCTGCACCTGGAAGGTCTGCTTTGATGCCTGGATCATGCCTTGAACCCACAGAGGCCGGCCCTGCTGCTTGAGCCCTGCATCTTCACCTGAACCCAGGACTACCAGGGTTACTCCAAGGGCTATTTTGCAGGCCTCTTCAGAGCCACAGGGGCATAAAAGGCTCCCACCATCTTGAATCCACACCTGGACCCAACATCAGTGAGTCTTTGAACCTCCAAGTGGATTTCCACCAGTCCTGGTCCTTGGTTGTGGTGCTAAATGTGCCCAGATGGCAAAAATCCAAAATCTCAAACTTTTTGGCTTAAAACTGCTCAGATAACTTAGGGAAGACCGGGACCAACCTGTTTGTCGTGTCACCCAAGGTGTATTGCCAGTCAGCCTCACTTCATGGTTGCTCCCTCTACGATCTTCTCTGCAGCAGCAAATCCTGTTCAGCGGTCCTTTATCAAAGGGGTATCCGACCACCTAAAACTGTCTTCGGCTACAGCCTCTTGCCTTGTCCGGCTGGAGATTTTTGACTTCCAAAAAGTGTCTCAGTCAGAACGCAGAAATCTTCATCGCGACCTCGTCCAGTGGTTACCCGATGACGACGCTCCTTTCTCTTAGTGTTACCTTTTGAGAACCTTTTTCTTGAAAACTCTACTATGTCCAAGGTAAGCGCCACTCCGGCCCAATCCCACATCTTGTATCCAACCCACGCTCCATTGTGATCAACCCTATTTTTCAACTTTGACCCAGTTTCGCGTGACTAGAAGTCCACAGTTGACGCTTTGATCATTTAGGCTCTAGTTTTTACTAAAAAAATGTATAACTCCGATTCTACTGATTGGAGTTTTGTTATTTTGGTGTCGAATCAACAATGCCAGTTCCTCACAGACCACATATGCTGGGTGTATGTGTGCTTGTGTGAAGTACAATACATGAAGAGAGAAGGGTTGTGCAGTGCACATAGTGAGTGTGTTTGCTGGCAGTGCCGGTGTTTTAGATTAAGCACACCCTGGTGGAATTTAGAAAAGCTTCAGTACTGAACAGTGTGCACAGATTGAGTGTGTATACTGTACTGTTGTCTGATTCTTTGTCATAGGCAAACACGTATCATGTGTTTACACAATGATATAAGCCTGTCTCATGGATTGTGGTCTTGTTAAACCGGGAGTGGGGCCCAAAAAGCTACCCTCGTAGCTGTGGAAGGCTACCGCCTTCACCAGGAGTTAAGCAGCACTAGCCTGGTGGTGGTAGCATATGGCGAAGTGATCAGTAGTAGTGAACAGGACCTTTTCCCCCTGTGCCACTGCAGAGAGGCAGAGAGTCCTATAGGCTCACTCATCATTTTAAAAGTTCTGCTGCTGTGCACTTAACTCAACCTTGACCTACATCAGGTAGATGTGGAGTGCTGCATAGCGCAGGAGTGGTGACTGCATTGGTTGTATGTGTGCCTCGGAATGGTACAGTAGAAAGATGGTGCACTACTGTGCAGTACATGTGCAGTTAGTACATGTGCGGGGTCTATGTGTGCCTGAAAGGAATACATTACATGAGAGATGTAGTGCTGTACAGTGCGTGTGCAGGGACCGCATGTGCTGGGTGTTTGTATGCTTGTGGGAAGTACAATGCATGAAGGGTGAAGAGTTGTGTAGCGCACAAATAGTGAGTGTGTGTTCTCACAGTGCATGTGTTTTAAAATAGGTACACCTTGGTTAAATATCAAAAAGCTTCAGAACTGAACAGTGTGCCCAGATTCAGTGTGTAACTGATTGCATGTGTGCAGGTAAAAGTACAATGCATAGAGGTGTTAGTGCTGGATTGAATGTGTGCTGGGGAAGTACACAGAGTTGTGTGCCTGCAATAGTACATTGTATAGAATACCCTGGGTTCCATTTTAGGGAAGCCGAGGCCTACCTGATGAAAACATGAGGAGGAGAGGAATTCCCCCAGACAGATTGCTGCATTCCTGCTGGGCTGGGAGGGCGGGTGGACACGCTGGAGGGAAAAGGATGAGACTCCTTTTACATTTCAAAAGAATGCTCTTTGATTAAGTAATAGATCACAAGGAAGGGGCCTGGAGACATCTCAAACAAGGGAGACAGGGATAGGCGGATCATAAAGAGTAGGGCTGGGGGTCTGGGAATAACCTTTTGATGGACATATCACTGTGGCTGACATCCAGGTGTGTACTTTGGTTACTTCTATGAATTGTGTTGTGGACAATCAGCTTCGGAGTTGTGCATGCTGTGGCAGACCTCTTTCATTAAGGAAGATGAAAAGGAGTAGTGCCCACTGCAAAAGAAGCAGAACCTCAACATAAAGCTTCAAAGACCCAGATCCTGAATTGCATTTGGTGTGTGAAAAAGGACCATAAAAAGGGGAGGTTGAGTCCTTAAAGATTTGTCATCTGCCAAGCCGCCAGATGGGCTATGTGAGAAGGGGAAGCTCTGCAAGACTTATCCCTGTGACCAGGACTGGGCCAAAGGCCTGCTTGTCTCCCTGCTGGGTGAGAGGACATCACGCAGAGAAACCTAGACCACCTGCCCTAGAGGTTGGAGCACCAGCGTCTGCTTGCCAAGACCAGTGTGCCCTGTGAGGAAGTAGAGAGCGTTGGAGGGAGCAAAGTCCAGTGAGGACTCGCTGTGCGAGGTGTGAGGATTCAGCTGTGCACCGATCAGGCCATAGCACATGTGCAAGACTTTTTTCAGTGACCCCCATATGTCAGGACGGGGCTGCCGTAGACTGCGCCAAGTATTGAGTGCTGTGTGGAGGGTGCTGAGCCCACATGGCTTTGTTGCAGTGACCCTCTATACCAGAAGGGGGCTCCGGTGACTTAATTTGGCCAGAGCTAGTGACTTTTGTTTGCCATGTGTAGGGCAGTAACACCAAAGACTCTGTGCCTGACAGTCAGCACTGTAGCAACCCCATATGCAAGAAGGGGCTGCCGGTATCTCAGTGGCCAGCTGTACAGGTCATGGCCCAGATAAAAAGATTTCTGCAGTGACCTGTAGGTCCAGCCCACCAAGTGCACCTGACTGTTTCCCCAAGGATTGCGTCTTAAGGTGCTGCTGCACCATAGACACTTTTGACTGAAATCTTGAAGAGCCAAAAGGAAACTCTAGAGTACGGCCTAATAATTTGCATTCCCTGATGCGACCACCAGTGAAAGAGGAATAACCCCAAACACGTTGCATGAAGGAGGGTGGGAGAGGGATTTGCCTGATGACTACCAGAGCCCCGACCTCAAGGGGGATTGTGTTTTTGCTTCTGAATGTTGTATTCCTTTGCATGTGTAGAGTAAGAAATACAATATTACTTTTTCCTATAAAAGCAAGTATTTGGCTGAACATTGATTTATTGTTCATACTGTCTTCTTATTGAAACAAGACAAGTCATCGCATTGCTATAAATGTTCAGCAGGTGTGATTACCATGCTGCGATTAAGTCATAGGACATTTGCACAATATTGCTGATCACACGACTTTGAGCCAATCAGAAATAAGTGTGTGTGTCTAAATAAAAGGAGGTGAACAGGGAGCCCGTTTAACAAAACGTTCAACATTCCAAACCATGGTATGCAGACTAATTCAGCACAAAAGATGAACTCTTATATTGTTAAAGAAGCCGTAGATAAAATTTTACAGTGTGTGATTAAAACCACTTTGAAAGCAACACCTCCTACTCAAGAACATATAAAAAAATCGCACACATAATGTGACTGAACATACATTTTCTACCAAGTGGCATTACACCTACGATAGTGATTAAAAAAAGTAGCAGCTCATAGGAATAAAAGGAAGCAGAGCAATTTGCATTTCCACAAAGGCATAAAATAAACATGGTGCATACATATTCGGGGTCTTCAATGGATTAGGATTCAATTTAGGTGTAATTTCTCATTTTAATTGCGACAAGCTATTTTTACTTTTCATTCGCACATTCTCCTTGCAGGTGTGTGGATATACAGGGTTGTAATTTATCAACTAAAAATAATAAAAGCAAAAAAGCAGATCTCAGAAGTCTTGGAATACCTACGCAAGTAACAGTCCCCACAGCTATGCGATATGCATTGTCAGCAGGCCCTGCTCTCTACCACACACCTCCTTACGTTCACTTGATACCACCCAATGCCACATTAACTTCAACAACAGCTGCACCACCCCTCCCCCCCCCCCCAGCGCCTTGAGACCCTCACGGGTGAGTAGAGCGCTTTATAAACCCCTGATTGATTGATTGATTGATATTATAGCCAGTTCTCCAACTGCACTCTCTATACCCAACCATCGGTACTTAATTTGTAAAAAATAAATAACAATAATAATATAATAAACAAGTGAGGGCCTCAAAGGTTTTCTTCAACGCCATATGCTTGAGTTGTCAAACGCCAAGGCCGCCAGGTATTGATTCCACCTCATTCCATTTTCTTCTTCCAACCTACACTTCCCTCCTCTTTAGCTTATTCTTGCTGCTTCTTTTTCATCCCTTCTTTCTGCCATTAGCACTGCTTTACCACCTTCCTTCTCTTGCTCTGTAGCAAATTCTGATGATGACAAATAAATTGATGGGCCCCAAAAATGAGTCCCTGTGTCCACCACCTGCAGCCACCATGTGAGAAGGTGGTTGCGACCATCTAATCTACCCTGATTTTTCCCTTTTTGATAGCCTGGCTTTTTACCTTTTACTGTTGGAGAGCCTCATTATCTGTGACTCACCCATGGTAAATTCATTGTAAAATAGACTGCGGGTGTTTAATGCCAGTGCCTTTTAAGATAAGGCTGCTGTTATGCAGCAAGGGTAAGAGGCACTTGGCTGGTTACATGTGAATACGTGTACACACGTATGTGCACACATGTCAGGGCTGTGAGTTGCAGGCTCCTGCCATGCGAAGCCTGGGAACTGCGCAGATAGCCTGGTTCAGAAGGGACTCTGCAGTGTTAGGTATTAACCTGGGGTAGGCTTTATAATGTTGGTGTACACAGATAGGAAAAGTCAGTGTGCTTTTCTGTCTGGGCTGCAGTGACACTCTATTATACACTATGGGGAAGACTGCCTTAGGGTGCAGCTCCGCTTCCCTTGGTCTAAACAGCAACACCAGCGTCATACCAAGGTACAAAGTAACCTGTCTGAAAAGAACAATGATGTAAAGTCCAAAGTCATATCTCTACAGCTTATGTGACATCCAGGAATGTCATGTTTATCTGGCTCAGCTCAGGATCAGAGCCCAGGCCGTTTGTCACCCTGCTGAGCTGGGCTAATTACTTTTTTCTCCAGCAGCAGGAAGAAAGGCCTCCCCTCACAAAGGGAGCAATTACCCTTGATTAGATCAGCTCCTCAGAAGGAAGGGGTAGGGTGGACTGCTCTGCATCAATCAGCCAGCTGTCATCCTGTGCCAGAAAGAGGGCAGGTCCAAGCCTACTAACCAAAGGGAGGGAACTTAGACTCTGGATCCAGACCAGGAGGGGGGCTCCATTGAAGTTTTGCTTTGGCCCGCCCTGGCAGTGATGACATTGAGGGGTGGAGCTGGACCCCCAGAGAACATGTGGCAAGCAACTCCTGGGTGACGCCATCTTGAAGTATCCCAGAAGGCTGTGCAGGAAGGTTGAAACAGGGGCGTAGAGGTGATGTGGCTCCTCAGGATAGGCCAGATATGCATCCCTGCTGGTACCTCCCGCTCCCACTTAAAAGGTCCTGTGCAAAGGGGAGAACTCTCTCTTGGGTGTGCTTTTCTGCTGGACACTGGGACTGGAGGCTGACGCCATTGACAATTGGAAGAAAGAACCCCCCAACTGCCATCTAGACTGAGGACTCTGCCCCTGATCGACCACAGTACCTGCAGGACACTCCCCCAAGACCAGGGACACTGGTCCCCTCACATGCCCTGAGTACCAGTTGGGGAAAAGACTTGGCATCTACACCATAAAGGAGAGAAGCCCAGAGGAAAAGTAAAGTGAAAGACTGGTGCAGGGAGCCAGTGAAAGCAGCTCCCTGCAAAGTTAGTCCCCTTTGAAGACAGGAGACCTGAAGAAAGTGTTCCAGGTGGCTAGGGCTCACCACCAGGAGCAAAGCGAGATCAAAATTCGCCAAAATGGGCCCAACAGGGCCCACGTTCTGTAGTTGGGCAACCTTTGACCTTTTGCCGAGCAGGCAACGAAGCACGTGTGACTCCGTTGCTTTAACTCGTTTTGCATCCAGGGTGGGCCAGGGCCCTGAGGCTGCCCCCAAGAATAGGAAAAATGCAGAGAAGGGCCACTGCACTTTCACCGTGAGAGGCAGGACCCAGGACCCTATCCATGGGCCCAGGAATGAAGATATACCGAGGAAGCGCTGTCATGCTCCCCCACGAAGGCGGAGGGGGCCCAGGACCCCATCCCTGGACTCCGATACCCCTACTAAGAAGGGAGGAGTGCCGCCGCACTCCCCCGTGTTGCTGCGATCTCCTCACCCATTTCTGGGGGAGCGGGAAGGCCAGCCAGCAGACACGCGCCTGCCCCGAGCCGGAGAGGACAGGCAGGGGTGGGCTCTCCGGGCTGTCTCCCAACAAGGAATCTGCACGCAAGGTGCCCGGGTGGGACCAGTCGCCCTCAGGCTCCCAGTGTGGTGCTAGACCGCTAACAAAACAAAAAGGAGAAGCAACAAGCATTGGCATAGCCAATAGGTCTCACCTTTGGAACCTTATAAGTGTTTAGCCATGCAACAGTTGATGTTGTTGCACCAAGGATATTGTGCTGGATAACTAAACACTTATAAGGTCCCAAAGCGAGACCTATTGGCTATGCCAATGCTTGTTATTTGGAGAGAGTGGATGTATGAACAGAGACACATCTGCAGCACTGCCTAGAGGAGTTAGAAAAAAATTACAGATGAGACCAGAGAAGCAGGTAGCATCACTGTGTAGAGGACTTAGAATGTGGAATTACCGATGAGACCAAAGAAGCAGCTAGCAGAGCTGCCTGAGAGGACTAAGAATGAGGGATTGCCACTGGTAACAGAGATAGAGCTGCAGCACTGCCTAGAGGACTTAGAATGTGGAATTACCAACAGAACCAGAGTAGCAGCTAGCAGCACTGCTTAGAGGACTTAGAATGAGGATTTACCACTGGGGCGAGAGAAACAGCTAGCAGCACTGAATGAGGAATTACCACTGTGACCAGAGACACAGCTGCAGCACTG
Organism: Calotriton arnoldi; assembly: GCA_963921515.1. Taxonomy (NCBI): domain Eukaryota; kingdom Metazoa; phylum Chordata; class Amphibia; order Caudata; family Salamandridae; genus Calotriton; species Calotriton arnoldi. The sequence goes on from CAWUFW010012533.1 coordinate 24,758, forward strand.
CCTAGATGACTTAAGAATGAGGAATTACTGACCGGACCAGAGTAGCAGCTATCTATCAGCACTGCCTAGAGGACTTAGAATGAGGAATTACCAACGGAATCAGAGAAGCAGCTTGCAGCAATGCCTAGAAGACTAGGAATGATGAATTACGACTGGAACCAGAGAAGCAGCTAGCAGCACTGGCTAGAGGACTAAGAATGAGGAATTACCACTAAGAACAGACGCTGCTGCAGCCTGCCTAGAGGACTAAGAATGTGGAATTACGAATGGGAACAGAGACATAGTCGCAGCACTGCCTAGAGGACTAACAATGAGGAATTACCGACGGGACCAGAGTAGCAGCTAACAAAACTACCTAGAGGGCTTAGAATGAGAAATTACCTACAGGACCAGAGAAGCAGCTAGCAGCACAGTCTAGAGGGCTTAGAATGAGGAATTACCGACGGGACCTGAGAAGCAGCTAGCAGCTTGCCTAGAGGACTAAGAGTGAAGAATTACCACTGTGATCAAAAACACAGCTGCAGCACTGCCTAGATGACTTAGAATGAGGAATTACTGACGGGCCAGGTAGAAGCTAGTAGCATTGCCTAGACGACTTATAAATGAGGAATTACCATTGGGACCAAGTAAGCAGCTGCAGCTTTGCTAGAGGACTTAGAATGAGGAATTACCACTGGGACCAGAGGAGCAGCTGAAACAGTGTGTAGAGGACTAAGAATGAGGAATTACCACTGGACTAGAGAAGCAGCTAGCAGCATTGATTAGATGACTAAGAATAAGTAATTATCACTGGGAACAGAGACGGCTGCAAAACTGCCTAGATGATTTAGAATGGGGAATTACCACTTGGAACAGAGACACAGCTGCAGCACTGTCTAGAGGACTTAGAATGGAGTAATTTCTGACAGGACCAAAGAAGCAACTGCAGAGACTGTGTAGAGGACTTAGAATGAGGAATTACCACTGGAATTACCACGGGGAACAGAGACACAGCTGCAACACTGCCTAGATGACAGCTTTATAATCATGTCCTACAGTAGTTTTATTGTTACATGAATAGATTTCTGCAAAAATGTATACTGATATTTCTAAATATTTACTTTTCCACTTTAATTTGACTTTTTACTGCATGATGCAAAAATTATTGCCAATAATGCAGAACTTGTGTTAAAGGAGCTTTTAGCTCTGAAAAGCCTAAAGGTACTATTCTGTACAATATATGTTTGTTCTTTCCTTCGTAGCACATTGACTTGTATTTTTCAGTTTAAAAATAAAAATGAATTCATGAATGGTTGAACGGTTCTAACTCGTGTGAACTGCTCCTCTCTTGTTACAAGAGGAAACAAAAAACTGTGAATGCTCTGGCATTTTTAAGCGCCCACGCATGCCATTAATATCGAAGTGCTGATGGCATTTTTTATTTATTATGTTTATACATCACTGTCATACAAAGCCCAGAAGCAACTAGTTGGAGGAAAACAACACCTGCAAAGGAGGGTGAGCTGGCAGTTATCGCAAAATGTATTTTGGAAAGAGGAACACAAAGTAGAAAAACCAAGAATCAAAGAGCAGTGTGAAATGAGAGAACGAAGCACAACAGGGATTGGTGGAGCTTTCTTGTTACTAGTGTGTAACAGAGGAAGGAGCGGTTTCTCCCAGCCTGGAAAACTAATCTGAATGGTGCTGCTTCCGTGTTTACTAATCCAGACGAGACCGCTCCCAGGCTTCTGTGGCAGCCTCGCTTTGGAAGCTTAGCTGGGGAGACATAGTCCTATTTTTATTGCTCCTTTGCAATTGTGAGAACTCTGAAAAAGACGTTGCGTAAAAAACACTAGCATGGTACTTGCAGGCTGCCACTCCGAGTTACAAGCATGGCCGGAGATGAGAAACTCTGGATCTCACTGGTGAGCTCCGATACTTTGGGGCGATATTGTAAATGTTTTAATGTCTCAAAAACACCAATTAAAAATGTGTTAACATGGATTAGAGGGCGCAGCATCTCCGGTTGTGTGGACGCATTGCAGAGGAGAAGTAAAAGCAGGTGTCCTGGAGGGCTTTAAGTGGGGTGAAAAAACTGGAAGGGTCTCTCTAAGGGCGTGGCCAATGTAATTAAAATGTTGGCTTAAAACATGTAAACTGAAAATCTGTGCGTAGCATAGTGTGCCGCCAGACTGGTATTTTGCTGCTCCTGTCACTGCATCCAGATATTTAATACAACATGTAACATTACACCTACAACAAGCTAGGGCTATTGGCTTTGCCAATGGTTCTCTGATGTTCTAAGGGACAGTTTTGCTGATCGGGCTGCACACAGGCTGGCAGGCCGGACCTGGCAACTACTATGTGCTCCTAATAACCAGCGGTGATGAGGTGGCCAGCTGTGGGGAATCTCGCGCTGGTCTGGCAAGTTTGTTGTTCGGTTCCCTGATGTCCAGGGTAGAGTGGATCCAGTATAGTGACACAAGCTGGTGGTGCTGAGGCTGGTAGCGGTGATGCCTCTGGCTGACGTGCAGACTGGGTTTGCAGGTCCCTGGTGACCTGAGGCGGCACCGGTATGCAGGCGGTGATGGTGTCTCCCTGCATGGGATTGTCACGACTATGAAGGGCACTCAGGCAGAAGGGCTGTGGCACCCTAAACCACTGAGGACTGCAGGGGGTGCTGCAGTCTGTCACTGCTCCATGCAGTGGTGGGATACGGCCGGTCAGGGTTCCATACCCGCGTCGATGCTGCTGGTTGAGGCTGTATGATCGGTGTAACCGGTCAAGGTTCTGTGAGGGTGGTGGAGCCGGCAGGAGAAAGATGCTGGCCACGCTCCGAATCAGCGTCTATCCAACTCCATTTGTAAGTAATTGGCAATACTTGCATTCCAATCATGTCAATAAAGCTGGGATTGTGAGCGGAGTGAGGAGGGAGGCGGCCAAGCGCAGAGGGCGCGAGACGGCAGAGGGACACGTCTAGAAAGGCAGCGCGAAGAAGGGAGACAAGAGAGATGCTCCCTTGACATCCAAATAATATCGCTGGCGTAGTACATGGAAGACACAGGTAGATTAAGTGATTTGCCCAGAATCACAGAAAGTTGAGCAGACGCCGAGACGCGAGACGGAGAGGCGGAGCGAGTGAGTGGCCGGGACGTGTGGGCGAGGAGAGCGGCGCGCGCTTGGTAGAGCAGTCTGCTCTTTTGGAGCACATACTCATGCTTGTGGCGCACCCCTGCTCGCTCCCGCAAGGTGGATGCCGCCATGCAAGCACAGTATGTGCTTCCAAAGAGCAGAGCGACAACTAAAGGTCCTCCTATGTAGCGCATGCGCGCTGCGTAGAGCGAGACCTAAAAGGAAACACTAGACCAGGCCAGAAGAGGGGAGAGGTGCTGACTATTCAACATGTGGAGTTAAGAGAGTAGATGACATAGAAGGCAGGGGTGAGGAATTTATATCACTTGACGCCAAAACAAATGGATTTTCCCTGGAGGACAAGAAGTTCTAATGGCTAGCTCGTCAGACAGACAACTAGGCATTAAATCGGGCTCAGAAGGTATCGGCTGATGCACTTTGGTGCTCACAGTCAATCAGGGTAGCTTTAACAATTCCTATAACCATGGGAAAACTGTAATGCCCTGTGATTAAGAGACTGAACTCCAGGCCCAGGTTGGCTGGGGAAACCTGAGCCACCACGAGGAAAAGCATTTTATTTTCATTGGTGCAAAAAGCCTCGGCTGTGCTGCTATTCGCTATGGCATTTGGATTGATGCAGAAATGGCAGTTTGTTCTTGCTCTTGCGTAGAATTAGGTCAGCGTATGTATGCTGGTCGAAGGCGGCCACAGCGTTGCTGCAAGAGAGACGTAAAAACTAGGCTCTCTATAGTGTGATTTAAGAGGCAAGAGGAGGGGAACGAAAGGAGGCTCACCCTGGCCCTCAGATACTTACTTAAAGCTTTACTCTTTCCCTACTGTGCGTTTCAAGTCTATTTGACTCCCTGTCCCTGTCCCGACTCTCTACTCGTAACATATGAATGCCTTTTGCCCTGACCTTTTCAGAGTCTTCTCGACCTCTGTTTTGGAACACCACACATATCCAAGTACGACAGCACTCAGAGCGCTCCTAAAATGCAGAGTTAGCCTCCATATAGGTCATGTACAGTGCCCCCTTTACTAAAAACACTGGCGGGGCTTAACCTGCTCTATCAGCGTGCATGTTTTCAATCAAACTACACTCTGAAGATGTATATGTGTAACAATTCAGCGCTGTATGCCTGCATGCACTATGTCATTACTTAGGGGCACAGTCAAATGTGCATTGTGACTGGGGCAGCCTGTGTGTGCATACACTTGACCTGAATCATGTAGCGGTCCGTCTTATGTCACCAGTCTTCTTCACCCACAGCAGCTGTGGCCCTGAGAAGTAGAGCATTGTGGAGACGTCCGTGTGTACCAAGCGCTTCTGAAGCCTCGTCAAGGTAATAAGCACTATAAGTGCAATTACAGTACCAGACCCCGCCTCTTTCTGTGATCATGCCCGGCCAAAAAATAAATATCGCAGAGGCCTTAGGATGCCTGGAATCCCCATCCCCACCTGTTTTCATCACCTTGTACTGCAGACAGGCAGTGATTAAAAAAAAAAAGAAAACAGAAAAACTATATTTTTCAGTAGAAGAGGCGTAACTTCCATTGGTGCAGCAGGTGCAGTGGCATGGGGACCAGAGGCCTGAAGGGCCCACTGAACCCTACTTATTACTGTACTTAACAGTTCAAACAGTGTTGAGGTGGCCATTTTCTTCCTTGCACTACAGCCCATAAAACACTGGCAAAGCCTCTGTTTAGTAGGCAATGAAATGTGTTAATTGAAAAAAGAACTACAGGATTTGAAGGTGATGCCGGAATCATTTCCAGAACACTCCTAATTGCAGCCGTAATAAATGAGGGTCAAAAACTAACAGAGATCAGAATAGAAAAGACTCTGAAAAGTGAAGTTCAGAATTTTTACTTTTTGATGTGCTTGCTCAGGTTCGTGAGACGGTTTTTCTGTCAGATGCATATCGGTGTGCATATGAATTATAAAATCCCATGGAAAATTCTCCACCTGATTGCTGTGCGCATCGTGTTGCCATGCGGCAGTTGCAGAAAAGCTTTACAAGTAGAGACCCTTGATGACTACCAGTAAATAGTCTGGTAATAGTTGTTCATGTCTTTGATAATCTCGATCTTCAGGAAAAGTAACAGCTTTTGACTAAGTTACAACCCTGGTAGTTGAACATAGCAAAACACACTTTTCAAGCTTATGAACTGCAAAGTAGCCCGCAACAGCACAGATGGCATTTATTTATAAACGGGTATAGCTGAAAGGTGCTGCATGGTTACATACAAAAGAACAATTTAAAGAATGCACCTACTAACACTAAAGATACTGCTAAGTATACCACAGCAAACATATGATGAAATACCTCTCTCAACCTGTGAGACGCGAGACAAGGGGAATGGAGACACTGGGTCAGTGGTGGGAGAACAACAAATATTGAGGGTGAGATTTGCAGTCGAATAACCGTGAAGTACAGGAAGCTTTTGTTAACAAGCAATGGCCGCGCGGCCGTGAAACTGACATGGCCGCGCGGCCGCGAAAGTGAAAGTTATCGCGAGGGAAGCCATATGGCGCCTGATCGCGCGTGCACGCTCGCGTGAACGCAAGCTGGTCGCCAGCAAACTGCTGTTTGCACTTCCAAAACCCGCTTACTAAAACTCTCGCCTGTGCAGCGCATGCGCTGGCTCAGGCGAGACCTAAAAAGCGGTTTTGCGGCTTTCCCCATCTCAGCGGGAGAGCCGCTGTTCAAATATGCATGGAGCAAGCGAGAGGAGCGCCCCATAATGCCGTGCAAGACTTGCCCACATTTTAAAATAAAAAATGCTCGTTTTCAGCTTGTGATGACCCCAAAAAGGACCCAAAAGTGCAGGGGGAGCTGCAGGAGCAGTGCAGCCTCCCCTAAAAAGAATTCCAGAATCCCCACCCTAAGTTGGGTAGGACTCTAAATTGATACTCCTCCATCGCGCCTGGGGTCAGAGACTATGGCTGCAAAGCTTTGTGGCCTGAAGTGGTTCAATGCTAGTTTTAATGTTGATAAGCACCCTTAAGGGGTGAAAAGCTGTAATTACACATGGGTTGTGATTATAAATGTAATGCCTTCAGGGGCTATATATAAATTGAGCATTTCATGCTAGAAGTCATTTTGATAGTACAAATTATTCAGACATGCCTATACATTTTACTTGCACCTGGTGTAGTGAAATAATGAGGCTGATAGCCACTCATGATCAAACTTTTCATGCTTTATTACTGGTATTAAGTGCTCTCACCCTATGTTATGCTCAAGTATTGCAGCTGCATACAAGTGAATGTTTTTGTTATGATTTGCTGGTCTAAATCTCCCTTTGGGTGGGATAATACGGATAATGCAATGTCATCCAGGAGTATTGCATCAGCATATGTAAATTTGTAAATTGCTGCGAAGTATTCAGTATTGTGTGTGTAATAAATGTACTTTTTCCTTTTTCAAAAGAAATAGTACAGATTGGACAGTCATTTATTGAGTGTTGTTATCGTGTATCTGTGAAAGGTGATTAATAGCCCACACCATCTCCCTTGAGCAGCCCTTGGACTGCTCTGCTTCGCTACCCTGTGAGAGTCAAGTGCTGCAATGGGGTGTTTGATTCCTAGTGAAGGACAAATGTAGACCCATTACGTCTGCAGGCCACACACAAAATGACTCATTTTCTGACACACTATCAAACATTAAGCATTGCAACCATCCCTCGTAAGCACACACTCATAAGTGTGTGCAACTGTGCACACAGACACACATTTTAAGATTTTATCCACAGACATGCTTTAAAGGACTGGGAAGTGATGTAAGTCAGTTCTGACAAGAGTCAGAACTTGTAACAGTATCGCACTGTTGACGCAATGACTGAACGGGATCCCTCAACATGACAAAGCTGTACTATTTGTGGTAGCAGCCAGCAAGATGGCTCAGTGAGGAGTGGTAGCTAGTGAGTAGAGATGCATAATACTAATCCTAAATTTCAGTGAGCAAACAAACCCAATTTTTTTATAGGATGGTTCGGGACTGGGGAAGTTCCCCCCAAGAAAAGTTTGAATGAAACGGGACCAAATAGTCCATTTTACAGCACAATTTTCACATGAATTGGGTCAAAAGCCATTGGTGTGCAAAGCCAATGTAGCCTGCCACTCCCAAGGAGGTGAGACAATTTTTTTCACAATGTTCCTAAGAGGTGCCTCTCATCTGTCAATACTTACCTCCATTGTGCCAGGGCCAGCATTTTGTCATAGTGGGTGACCCTCTTATGCCAATAAATACATAAAATATGCCAGAGTCAGTTTTTTGCCATTGGTGCCATCCTTATACCATGGGAAACTCATTTGTACAATATTTCCCCTAATATGACAGCTCCAGGATTTTGCCATAAGTATCCCATATGCCAAGAATTACTGCCAATATGTCAGCTCCAGCATTTTACACTGGGTATCTCATATGCCATGAATTATCTCCAATAAGCCAGCTCCTGCATTTTGCAGTGAATAACCTATATGACAGTTATTACATCCAGTATTCAAAGGTCAGTGGCAGATTTGCAAGCATAACACACTTGTACTCTCACTCACGTTCACTCATATTCAGTAACCCACTTATTCTCACCCGCACTCACACTCAATGTCACTCTTACTCATTCACACTCACTGTCACTCTCACTCATTTGCACTCACTCTTGCTCTCACTCACTCCGTCTCACAGTCTCACTCTCATTTAGTTTCCAGTATTCTGACTCATGCTGAATCATTCTTACTCATTCACAGTTTCACTCATTCTCACTCTCTTTTCTGTCTCTCACTCACACACAAACTCACTCAAGCTCACGTACATTCATTCATTCACTCACTGACACTCATTCTCACACTCAGTCACTCCCTCACACTCTCAAACACATTAGTTCTCACTCACGGTCACAATTACTCTCACTCACTCCCCTCATATCTTAATCCCAATGCACTCTCACTCTCAGTCTTACTCTCACTTATTCTCTTTCACTGTGATGCACTCATTCTCACTCATAGTTTCATTCACTCTTGTTAATTCATTTTCACTTACACATACATACATACTCACACATACACACACACTCTCACACACATGTACACTCTTCCTGTCTTTCTCTGCCTGTCTCTCTTTTTCTCCCACACATGCACACACCATTTAATAGTTTTTTCAGTTTCCTGGGTTCAGCTGTGCACGCTTGTCTCCTTCATTTCCACAACTGCTGGTACATGGACCCTTGCACAGGAACACATCTCCTTCCTATCTCAGGCTCTGAAGAGGGAAATGGAAAGCTAATATATACATAGTGAATATCCATAGCTGTGACTTCAGTATTTAGCTTCTTTCTTTTTCACCTCATCCTCTCACATCAAATCAAAGAGTGGTGTAGGGTTAGTGAGGCAACTGATCCCACCCCAGCCTGTGACTACATAGGAGAGAGTGAGGTTACAGGGTGATTGACGGATAGCCCCAGGCACATCAGGGATTCAGCACAAAGCATGGGTACTACCTACATGTGGATGCTCCATCAGATCACTAACAGAGTGACACTAATTCATGTCAAACCACTGAAGCTGGGCCAGGACTGTGCCAGTCCTATACAATCTGACGCATAGGTGTCTATGTGCCTGCAGCAGTCACCAATGAGGGTTAGCATTTTTTAGTTATATCAATAGTGAATAGTAGGCTGATTTTCACTAATTGTGTAAAACTGTTAGGGCAGAAATCAAGGAGGACTGAGCCTGCATGCTCATAAAGGCGAGCCGCCACTGTCAATGTGTTAAATGGTTGCTGGTGATATAAGCGGTGATCAAAAAGTCAAGAGTTTAAATCCTGGCAAGGATGATTGTGCATTCCATCCTTCTAATATTACTAATTCGATTACCAATAAATTGTTAATACTAACACCTGTTATTTATAGTGCTTAGTGATGGTAAATGTAGGATACAGTGTGATGTTCCTCTCAATGAACCTGAGTCACAAAACCTCCACGCTGAAAGTTGGAAATTTATCACAGAGGCTCACATGTATGTTTGTAAATTTCAGAGTTTCATCGAATTGTCAAAGCACGTCAGGAGTACTGCTTGAAAGCGGAATCTATAGCAATAGCAGTGTCCCAGGAGTAATCAGATGCACAGCCATTTATGCACATTTAAATGAATACTCGTGCATTTCTACCTACTAAAATGTTTTGCTAACATACATTTGCACTTGTTAACTTTTTAGTATCCACACAGGAACATTTTCTCCGGTGGAGGAAACACATCACCTGTACCACTGTACATTTAGGATATTGTCCTGCCCCATCCTACTACTAAAGTGGATTTACTTCTGCCCCTGACAGGAGTAAATTCGCAGCTCGTGTCAAGGTGGAAAACTACCTACAGAAATTTGGGAATACCCACGTACCAGTGAGCTCCTGGGGTTCACCAAGTTTTGCAGGTGGACCTACCTTGCCTTGGAAGACCCTGAAACAAGCTGTCGCAAGCAGATTTGCTTGCATGGAAATTCCACCACACTGGTTGAAAGGTGAAAATTAACACCATTCTTGATTCTGTGATTCATGAAAGAGAAACTGGAATTGTAAAAAAAAGTGCTCATATGGTATGATACCAGAAACACAAAAGGACAATATTTATCTAAATGATATTTAGGAGAAATTTTTATGTCAGATGACATTTCCGCATATGCTATTCTAACATACAAGCGCACAAATAACTTTATGATTCTTGCCCGGAGGAAGCAGGAAATCAGCATCCAAACCAAGACCATCAAATGCAGTTCGAAAATAAAATAATGTAAAGCTAGACCTAGGATAAGCTCATAATAGATTTGAAGGTGCTCACAGTGGTAAAGTGAAATGAAAAAATACAGCAACTGGCTTTATTAAAAATGTTGTTTCCTGAGACTAAATAAGGTAGGGCAAATTGATATAAAAAGAAGACAAAATGCAGACAGGTTTGAGAAATGTCTGAAAATTGACTCAGTAATGAGTCTCCACTTTTAAAGACGGTATTACATAGCAAACTCCTGGCATTACTCCAATCCAAAGAGTACCTTCACAGACACTGTGGATGCTCCCTTAGGTGGATTCAGCAACATTTTCTCTTAGGGAGTGTTAGACCTGGCATCCTTGGCGTGGGTCTCCCTTCCATTTTTTCACTATGCCTCCACCGTTGTTGATATGTTTTTGCTGGTCTAGACGCTTTGGGCACTTTGCCACTCCTATTCAGTGCCAACGTGCAAGTGCTCCCTATGGTAAATTGATGTATGGATTAGTAACTCCATGTTTGGCCTATTTGATTCACTGTCAGACCCTAGTACAGTGCACTGTTTGTGCCCAGGGCCTGTGAATCAAATGCTGCTGGTGGGCTTGCAGCACTGGTTGGGCCACCCCCAGGAGCAGCTTGTAAAGTGTGTCTCAGGCCTGCCATTGCAGAGCCTGTGTGCAGTCTGGTACTGCCATGTCGACTTGGTAAGTGCACCCACTTACCAGTCCCCAAACCTTCCCTTTCCTGCATATTAGTCACCCCTAAGGTAGGCCCTATGGCAGGGTACATGGTATGTGTAAGGTAGGACATGCCCTGGTGTGTGTGGCATGTCCTGATAGTGAATTACAGCCAATTTCGTTTTTCACTATTGCAAGGCTACCTGTCCCCATAGGCCAGAATTGGCAGTTTAATTATAACATCTTATAATCCTAACTGACCCAGGGAACATGGTAGAAAAACAAATTTAGTATGCCTGAACTCAGAATGATAAAATACATCTTTTAGTGAAGTTGGTTTTAACATTCTGTGTTTGAAAATACCACTTTTAGAAAGTAGGTATTTTCTTGCCTAACCATCCAGCCTGCCTCTGCTAGCTTGTGTATTGTATGTCTGGGTTTGTGAGTGACAGGGGCTGGGGGACTCCAGGAGACAGGGTGAGTCAGCACAGGGCTGAATAGACCTATCTGCATGTAGAGTGGTGTGAGGAGTAGCACCTGGGCCTGATTAGGGCTGTGCCTGCCTTCCACAATGCTGGCTCCACCTCCTGTGGTGCGTCTGATGTCCCTGGCCCACACTGACAAAGGAAGAAGGTGTGCACTGGCAGAATGCACCCAGAACTGGTTTGGACTAGGTACAGGGCCCTCTGCCTTCAGAGGACAAAGGATTTATGGGTATAAATACTGGGGCCCAGACCCCAAGATTTTAGATCACTTCTGGGAAACAAGAAGAACCTTTGCTGAGGAGAGGAACCAGAGAAACTGAAGGAGGAGACTATCCCTATGCTGTGTGCTGTTTGAGGGATTGGCCTGCAGTGGTTGCCTGATTGCCAAAGAAAGGAGAAAGGAACTTTGTGCCTACTTTCATCATCTTGCAGAAAATCTCCAAGGGCTTGAAGATTGAGCTTGCCTCCTCCTGAAGTCTCAGGGATACAAGACTTCACCAACCAGCTCCCCTGAATTCCCTTGCTGGGAATTTGAAGTGCCTACTGTTGTGTTGGGCCTTCTGAGAGACTGCGTGTCGCTGGGAGCTGGAAGCGCGACTCACGAAGAAGAAGCGTGTCGCCGCCGCAGCAGTTGTCATCGCATCGCCGAGAAAGCGTGCCGCTGCTGTCGCCATCGCATCACCGAAGCGCCTCGCATCACCGGAGAAGAGTGTCGCCGTCGCAGCAGACGCCCTCGCATCATCGGAGAAGCGTGTCGCAGGGCCTGTCGCGGCTCCAAACATTCACTGAGTCGCCGCACAGCCGTCGGGAGTGCCCGCATCGCCCCCTTCGTTGTCGCATCAAGAGGAAGACGCCATTTTGTTTCATTGCACCGGGTCGTCATCGCATCGAGGCGCTGCTGGTCGCATCGCCACAGAAGCGCAGTAAGAAACCGACGCATCACCTCCACACGCAGTGAAGAACCGACGCATCACCTCCTCTCTGTTAAGGAACCGACGCATCACCGTCCCCTACGCAGCAGTAGGGAACCGACGCATCACCTCCCCCGGAGCAAGGAACCGACGCATCACCGTTCTTGCACGTAAGAACTGACGCATCACCTTCCCTGCAACTCTTTTGTTTGTATCGCGTTACGCATCCAAAGGTACATTGAACGTAGAGTGTCGCATTTATCACCTGCATTTGAACTGAACTATTTTCTACCATTGACAGTCATATTTTTCGTATTGTATTGTGGATTTTTGTCGTTTTGGGTCTTGTGTTAAGTCTATATAAAAATACTTATTTTTATACTACAACTTGTGTGGTGTCCATCTGTAGTGTTGTCACTGTATTACTGTATGTATTCACAAATGCTTTACACACTGCCTCTGAGATAAGCCTGCCTGCTCGTGCCAAGCTACCAAGGGGGTGAGCAGGGGTTATTTTAGTAGTGTATCCCCCTTACCCTGACTAGAAGCAAGGGTCCCTATTTGGACAAAGGTACCTACCTCTGCCAACTAGAGACCCCCAGTTCTAACATTGGTGGTCAGCGGTGAGGATTCTGGACTTGCATTTGTGACTCATATACAGTGATTGGTGTACACTACTAGTGAGTGCAGACCAAACGCAACCACTTACATTTTGGTAGATTGTTTTTCCTGGGATTTCTATTTTTGCCAAGAACTGCCAAGTTTAGTCACCATGAGCAAAACAGCATCCATCGCATCTGTGGATTTAGATTTTGAAGAAGAAAAGCTGGAAAGTTACACTGTAAAACAGCTGAAATACCTCGGCAGGAAATTGAAAGTTGCTATGACCGGTCTCTCCTTTTTTAAATTTTTTTTTTTTATTATCGCAAGGAGTAAACATAAGAAACACAGACCGAGCTTCAAAGAGGATCATAATACATTAGATAAATGAATATGTAGGAAATACACACAAGAAAAAAGAAAGGTACAATATTTTGTTAATATTCAAAACCATTATAGTCCTGCTTTAGTCTAATTTAGCATAGGCCCCCAAATTCGATAGAACTTCTTTCCAGAGCGGACACCTCTACTCTTGGCAATAGACATCTCTCTTTCATAAACCTCCCTTAGCATTGCCCACCATTCATACGCTCTGGGTGGAAGTTTGGATATCCATGCGCGGGCAATGCAAAGTCTTGCTGTTGCTATGATGATCGATATGAAAGATCTTAATCCCAAAGCTACATCTGGCTTATAGCCAAGTATCAATTCTTTATCCGTTAAGTGCATATTAATTTTTAAACGAGTGGTTATTATACAAAAAACATCCTTCCAAAAAGCAGTCAGACCTGAACAAGTAATAAACATGTGCAGGATGTCGGCAGCAACCAATCCGCACTTTGCACATTTACATTTGTCATTCATATTTGTGCCATTGGGATCAATCCATTTAGTTATTCGTTCTGGGGTATAATAGAGCATATACACGGTTTTGAACTGTTGTAGCTTTAAATTAATAGAATGTGCCGCAATATCTAAGCTCTCTAATGATTCTTCTATGTCCCCAGGACCTACATCCTGTCTCAGTATCTCACTCCATTTAGATGCTATTTTAAGACTATCATTCTCCCATATTTGAGAGAATAGTTGGTAAGCCTTACTAATAGTCAATTTTCCCCTAGGTGTAGATACGTCAGTATATCTGATCCCGTAAGATGTCTTATTTCTCTACGCCCCATAAACAGTCTCTAATCTGTAAGTATTTATAGAACATGTTCCTAGGGATACCAAATGTCTTCTGAAGATCTAAAAACGTACGAAACCCAGTGACATTATATAAGTGACTAAGTTGGCTGATGCCATATGTATTCCAGGATTTGGCTTGCGTATCGTGAAAAATTTCCGGGAGCATCGGATTGCACCATAATGGCATGTTGAAGTGCATCAAAGGCAAGGTACACTAAGCTGTGATATCCCGCCATATGTATACTATGTCCCTCAGGGTCTTAAACCGTACTCTTTTAAAATAGTTTGGGTCGTTAATCCTGTATAAGAACATAGTACTATCATTACCAACAGCAAGATTATAGCAGCAATATTGCCTATTAGGGACAAGGAGGTCACGGAGACGCCCTACGAAAGAGGCCCAAAAGTATAATTTAAAATCGGGTAGTTGAAATCCTCCATATCTGTAAGGTAGTTTTAGAAATTTTATAGCACGTCTCGGTTGTTTATAGCTCCATATAAAGCTGCTAATAGCCCCCTCAAGTTTTTTAAAGAAATAATTCGGGACGCGTAGCGGTGTAGCCCTAAATAAATACAGGAATTTGGGCAAAACAATCATTTTAATGATATTGCAGCGTCCTATAATACTAATAGGCAATTTATGCCATTCCTTCATTTTAGAAACCATAGATTTAAATAAAGAGTCATAGTTCAGTCTTATAACCTGTCCCAAGTCTGCAGTAATCTGCACTCCTAAGTAAGTTGCTGATGTGACAATCCCAGTTATCGTCCTGTCTGCCTGAAAGTTAAGGATAATCTGGGTCTTATTGACATTTAGTTTGTATCCAGAGAAGGCCCCAAATGTGCTAGCTTCAATTTGGATAGCCTCTATGGCCCTGACTGGATCCGCAGAAAAACGGCGATGTCGTCAGCGTAAGCCGTAACTCTCAGTTCTTCAGAGCCTAATAAGACTGACGGGATATGTGGGTTAACAAGTAATGATCTAATAAACGGCTCTATATATAAAGCAAATAATAGAGGTGATAGAGGGCACCCTTGCCGAGTACCCCTCAATATAAAAAAAGGAGCAGACTGATAATTTAAGTAAATTAATTTAGCTGCTGGGCGTTTATACAGAGCTCGAATCCAATTATAGAAGCGGCCATGAATATTATATACCGAAAGTATAGCCCAAAGACAATCCCATGTTACACAATCAAATGCTTTCTCAGCATCAAGCATGATCATCCCTATGTCCTTATTAAGTTTAGAGGCAGCAGCGAAAGCAACTAGAGCTGTGTTCACGTGCGCAGTTGTATCCCTGCCAAGTATAAATCCGTGTTGCTGGTCAGAGACTAGTTGTGGCATGAAGGGTGCAAGAAGCATCGCCAATATTCTTGCGAAAATTTTTGCGTCAGCGTTTATTAATGAAATCGGGCGATATGACCCACATTTTTCTCTCGGTTTATTCTTTTTCAGAAAGAAAACAATATTTGTCATATCCCACGAGTGGGGTATCTTCCCGCTTACACCAATAAAGTTCATAATCTGGGACATAATAGAAATTAAACTAGTCTTGAATATCTTATAAAATTCCAATGGTATTTTATCTTCTCCTGCTGCCTTTCCGGAGGGAAGTACATCGGTGGCGTCAGATATTTCATCAGCTGTGATATCTATATTAAGAGCTTGAGTCTGATCTATTTCAAGTCTATGAATAGTTTCACAGAATTTACACTTATCCATATAGTCGTTAAATTTCCTTTCATCGAACGCATTAGGATTACTATATAATGTCTGATAGAAGCCTAAAAATTGTTCTAATATCTCTTCAGAATGTGTATGAAGTAGCCCCCGCCTCCTCTTATACTCTTTATTACTCGCCCCGCCCTTTTATCAGAAAGTTGGTGTGCAAGAACTTTACCTACTTGTTCACCATACTCATATTGGAGAGCTCTATTTTTGTTGTAATTAGCTGCCGTTTTATCTTTTAGGGACCGTCCTAATGCAGCACGTTTTTCAATTAAAAGTAAATATGTTTGAGAGTATGTAGAGGCTGCAGTCCTTTGAATATCCCGCGTCTAATTTCATCCGCATGTTCTATTTCTAGATGTCGGATTTCTTCTCTGGTAGCTTCGCTTGTCTGATTCTTAATGCGATTTTGTCTCCAGACATATTGCTGAGTGACTCCTCTTATACAGGCTTTAAGCGAGTCCCAGACAGAAAAAAGAGAGGCAGAACCTTCATTATCAGATAAGAAATTGCTAATACTCTCCTTCATAAGGGCTTGGTACTCTATGTCGGTCAATAAATAGCGAGGAAAAGAGAATTGTCGTATTTGTTTGTTAGATGAATTAGATATAAGTGTCAGCATCAAAGGATTGTGATCTGAAACTATCTTAGGACAGACTTCACATTTAACTATATTAGAGATAGAATTATTAACAAATATCATATCAATTCTTGAATAGTGTCGGTGTGGTATGCTATAATAAGTGTAACCAGGTACTAAAGGATGCAATAAACGCCATGCGTCTTTCAAATCATGCAATCGAGCCATTTCCACTATAGCAGCCCTGACCTTCCTCATTCTGATTGAAGCGCCTTGGTTAGTTGAATCTATATGTGGATTCATAGTGCAATTAAAATCACCCATAATTATTAAATCCCCCTGCCATTCAAAAAGATCTAAAGATAGTGACTGAAAAATAGATGGATCGTCCAAATTTGGACCATACAAAGCACAGAGTACATACTTATGGCCATTCATAAGTATCTGCACAATTATCCATCTGCCTCGATTATCATAAGAAGTTCTGAGCAAAGTATAATCAAGCCGTTTATCGACTAACATAGCAACACCTCTGATAGAAACCATCTGTGAAGTGCAGACAACTGTCTTATAACCCAGTTGTTTTAACAAATGTCTGTCCTTATATGCCAAATGTGTTTCGATCAGAGCAACGACATGGGGTTTATAATTCTGGAGTTCTGCTCGCACCATCTGACGTTTGCTCATTGAATTTAATCCGGCGACGTTCCAACATAAATACTTAATTAGCCCCATTTATAAATCATATGAGAACCTAATGCCATCAATGCATATCTCTACCCATTATCTTTAACATCAATCTTTAATAGGCAAGAAAGCTTTACGGCCAGGAGTTTATAAGCTTCTAAGCTATGTATGCTAGCAGTACTATAGCTGTAAGCGTTAGAGTTCAAATCGAAAATTGTACCAGTGATTACTCCTTCTGGCATTTTTGTGGAGAGTCCTACAATCCATTCAGTGACTTTAGACAAACAAAGAATTATTTCAGCCATAATTCGATAAAATCCTAAACTATATATATTTACAGTATTATTACTATAGGCGGTGAAGCTCAGATCAGAAGTTATTCCACTGTTTACTCCTTTTGACATTTTTAGCTTAACCCCTCCACCCAAACCACCCAGAACTGCACGCAGACCCTCCCCTCCCAAACCCACCCCACCCTGTAACCTAGAGAAGGAGCCACCCTATCCAGGCTGTCGATGGTCCTGACAGCCAACTAGAGCTTTTGCAACCGTGAGACCTACCCGCTGCCTGTTAACATTGGCCCTTATCATAAATAAAGGAAGACCCCCGACAAGCAGCCGTTCAAAGGTACATTATCGTATACTATAGTCATAGTCATAGAGGCTATCCTAAATATAATCATACATATTGTCATATAAGTTATTATTCCTATTTAACAATCATCTCCTATCTAGATAAATCCACATAGTCTCCTAAGCAATTATCTATTCAGAGGGACAAAAATCCTTTTTTTTTTCCTTTCCTCCTCCCCTTTCTCCTTCCTCCCCAGAAAATAAGAAAAAAAGAAATGAAAAAAAAAAATTAAGATCGCCAAAGAGGGGCCATCCAAATATATGTTCAGATTTTAGGAGGCCGGCTTTTCGGAAGACTTCCAAGAATTAAGAATTTGTTGGGCCTCAGTAGCTGTATAGAACATCCATGTGTGTCCACCACGTATAACTTTAAGTCTTCCTGGCTCTTGAAGGAACACTTGAGCACCAACTGCCTTCATAGGGTCTATCAATTGACGTAGATTCCAGCGTCGTTCCATTGTTTCCTTACAGAGGTCTCACAGAAAATGCAAATGAATTAGTCATACCTGGGCGAGCCCGGAAAAGACAGCTTGTCTAAGCAAGAAGTTCCCAAAATAAATAATCATAGGCCTGGGATGTTGTCTGCTTGCTCGTGCATCTTGACTCAGAAACAAAGGAAGTCTGTGGGCCCGTTGAATCTGGGAGTCCCAGTCCCAGTCAGAGAGATCTGGAAATGACTTCTGAAATAATTGAACAATATAGGCACGAGAGTGAGCCCCTCTTTTTCTTCAGGAATACCAAAAAGTCGTAGATTATTCCTACGTTGTCTATTTTCAAGATCTTCGACCTTGTTTTTAAGAAATAAGAGCTGGGTTTCATGTACTTTGGTTGTATTTGCTGTTGCCGCCACAGTATCTTCAGCGGCTGAAACCTCTGACAAACCCTGTTGTATCAAGCAACTATCCTTTCTAGCCTGGTTGAAACTGCTTTGGATCTCAGTTCTTTGTTCATGAAGCACTTGAAGGATAGTGGATAAGGAAGGCTCCCCGGTAATAACAACCGGTTGCTCTCCCTCTTTTATAGAAGTAGCAGAAGTTGCTGGAGAAGATGGTTCTAGCCCAGTACCTTCCATGCTGCCACCCAAAGGTGAGTCACCAGAAATAGCATTGGCTTGATCGATAGAGCCGGGGCTAATATTGACAGATGGTTGCACGTCGCCGCTAGGAGATGACCCAGGTAATCTCGATATAATGGTTTTAACATCCCCCTTAGCAGTGACCCATTTTCGAAGAGGGCCAAATTTGCTAGAGCAGCCGCCATTATCCGCTAGTTTTGACACGTTAGAGTATGATACAAATTGCTCTTTGGCTTTCTGTTTTTTTTTCTGCTTAGCCCCCTTATTAAGCCCAGTGACAGTGTCCGTCTGTTGTTTTTTCAGAGCACCAATTGCTCTAATGCTGCAATTCGAGTTGCTGCCCATGGAGCCCAAGTCCCCTGTTATAGCGGGGGTGGAAACTGAGGGAGAAGTAGCTAGCATGCCCTTGTCAGTTCGTTCGTTTCCTGGCAAAGCCGTATCCCGGTGAACTGCTCTCGGTGTTACTATGCGGCAATCTTCCCCTTCCGCTGTATGTGCAAGATCCTTTTTTCTGGGGATGTTTCCCTCAGGGTCGTTACCTCCCTCAACTTCATTATAGCTTTCATCTCCACCAGCAACCTCTTTACCGCTCAATAAGGTGGTAATTTGAATATCTTCAGTCGAAAGCTCATTACATTGTTCCTTGTAAGTTGTGACTGAGTTGCTATAAGTATCAATACCGCTGCCACTACCTACGCTTGCAGTCTCCTGTTGAGAGACAGTTAAGTCAAGTTCTTGTTGATTGCACAAATCAATGTCCTGCTGAATTTCAGCGGCCGGCCCGTTAGCCCCATTTGAAATTTGACCACAGCTTAGTAGTAATGGAGAGGCATTACCTTGTATTATTACAGAATTCGCCAAGCCGTTGCCTTGATCTTTAGAAGAAGTAGAAAAAGAAGCTGCAGCACTGTCGCATTCGTAGCCTCGTTCCGTCTGCACCGCCTCCATCAAAGCCACTGCCATAGATTGTTCCGGTGAAGGAGGAGCGCACGCCTGTATAACGCCAGCTGCCTTGCCGGACTGAAGAAATTTAAAAACAGATTTCCCCAGTTGGGAATTTTCTCCTCTCCCTACGGTAAGTGCGCGCTGACCAGACAGCTCTGCAGACTTAGGGGCAGATTTACAAGCCCCTTGCGCCACTTTTGCGTCACTTTTCCCATGTTAAAAGTGACGCAAAAGTGGCGCAAAGGGCTTGTAAATAAGCCCCTTAGTCTTTTTGTTTTCCGGCAGAACCGGAGAAGCAGAGGCAAGAGCAGGAGCGGGTATAGCGGCAGAGACGGCAGGAGCACGCTGATTTTGACCTCGAGGAGGAGCCATACCCATCCACCGGTAGTGTAACTCCTGCCAGCAGTATGGACTCGGGAAGCTCGGGGAGTAAGCACTGAATGAGCACCGTCGCGCTACACGCGAAGTCCACCTAGCAACTCTGCAGGCTTGTAGCGGACGGCAAGCGGTGATTAGCATCGGGTTTTCTTTTTCCCTCTCTGATTGTCAGTAAAGTCTCCGAAATAGAAATATCGGGAGCATCGAGTTTCGGGAGCGGGAGCAGCCGCGGTTGCTAGCTCACAGCGGCGGTATCAAACCGCCATCTTCCTTCCTCACGTGTTCTCCTACTATGACCGGTCTCTCCAAGAAGGATGAGTTCCAAAAGGCGCTGAGGGCCTGGGTGGAAACAAGGAGTACCCCATAGCATGTGGAAGAGCATGAGGAGGGGGCTGAGGATGCAGGAGGGCAGCTAGATGGGCTATTGGGTCCAGGGGGGAGGAAAGCACCTTCCCCAGCAGGTAGCAGTGTTTCTTCCAAGGGCCTGTCCCCAGGTCAGCTGGAGGACAGGGAGAGAAGTAGGGTGCATGACATGGAGCTGACCAAGCTTAAGATGGGTGGGCAGTTAGAATTGGAAATTAAGAAATTGGCCCTAGAGGAAAAGAGGATGCAAATGGAGCATGAGAGAAGTTTGAGGGAGTTGGAGTTGAAAGCTAGGAGCTTAGAGATTACTCCCTCTGGTGGCAGCACACCGTCCATGCCTATTGAAGCAAGGGTGTATATACCTAAAGATGTTGTGAAAGAGTTTTATAAAAATGATGACATTGGGTAATGGTTTAAAGCCTATGAGGTAGCTATGACCTCACACCGGGTCCCTGAGAAGGATTGGGGAGCGGGGTTGTGGGGGCGGTTCCTTAGTGAGGGGCGGGATACCTTATTAGACTTGCCCTCTGAAGTCCACAATTCTTATGGCCATATGAAAGAAGCATTGATGTCCAGGTATGGGTTGACTCCTGAACTGTATAGGCAGAGGTTCAGGAATTGCAAAGAGTTGGAGGGCAGTACCTGGGTAGAATATGTGACTTTTTTTTGCAGAGCATTGGATGGTTGGGTGAAGGATAGCAAAGTGAATGATTTTGAAGCGCTCTTTGATTTGATTGCATGGGAGCACTTGTCAGGAAATTGTTTTCCAGAGCTACGCCAGCACCTTATTGATAGTAGGCTAACTAACCCTAGAAAGCTTGCTGAGGAGGCGGACCGCTGGGTGAGCACCCAGGTCCACAAGGGTCACTTGGCAGACTCCGCCAAGGGTGGGCAGGGTCCCCAGCAGAGGAGTGGGGGGGACAAGGGTAAACAGAGGGAGTTCCAGAAAGGGCCCCAAAGTAATCCCCATGGGAACCAAGGGAAGGGTTCCCAGCCTCCCCCTGAAAAGAAGCCAGGGGCCCCGAGAGATAAGCCTGTTCACAGGGGGCCCAAGACATGCTTTAAGTGTGGTCAAGTGGGCCACTGCTCCTGGGAGACTAGATGTCCCTTGTATGGAAAATCAGCACCCACTGGTGCACCACCCCGGCAGGTAGCTAGTGTAGCCCTGGGGGAGGAGATGGGTGCCCAAGGTGGGTGGGGTCCTGTAGCAATGTCCTTGGTCTCTTTAGGAGACAGTGAGATGGTCCCCAGGGCCCAACTGCCTGATAACACTAAGAAATACAGGCAGTGGGTGACCATCCATGGCCAAAGGGTGGAGGCTCTGAGAGACACCGGAGCCAGTGTGACAGCTGTCAGTTGTCGGCTGGTGTCTGAAGAGCAGGTGATCCCCAATGCATTCTGCCCAGTAGTTGCCGCGGATCAACTCAGAGAGCCACTGCAGAGTGGCTCAGGTTCCCTTTGAGTGGGGGGTCTCAGGTACCTTTCAAGTAGCTGTGAGGCCAGCCATGCCTGTAGACTGTCTGTTGGGCAACGATTTGGAGAGTTCACCTTGGGCAGAGGTGGAGAGAAGGTCTCATTTGGAGATGTTGGGTCTGCCTGAGTGGGCGTGCGAGACCACTCGGTCTATGGCAGCCAGTAAAGGTGTTCAAGAGGACCTGGAGCCTGAGAGGGGGGCCCAGGTGCCTGCCTTGAAGAGAAGAGGCAGGGGGCGCGAGAAACTGGCCCCCTTAGTTCCCACGGTCCAGGATGAAGCAGAACCTGAGGGGGATGCTCTGGAACCTACAGGGGAGCAAGTGGCCGAATGGGGGAGCTACCTGAGCTGATCCATTGGCAGCACGAGGGAGGCCCCTCCAGGGAGGAGTTCTGTGAGGAGCAGAACAAGTGCCCTTCTCTTGTGGGTTTGCGGCAACAGGCCACAAACCAGGCAGCAGGTGATCAGTCTGGATCACATTGGATCTACTGGGAGAATGGTCTCCTGTATAGTGAGCCTAAAGTTGCTGAGCCTGGGTCAGTCCGTGTGCTGGTGGTACCCCAGCGCTTCAGAGCCTTCCTACTGGGTTTGGCTCATGATGTGCCTTTAGCAGGACATCTGGGGCAGGGCAAGACCTTTGAAAGGCTTGTCACCCACTTTTATTGGCCCCAGATGCGCAAGAGTTCAGACACTCATTGCAGGACCTGTCAGACTTGCCAGGCAAGTGGAAAAAGTGGGAGGAAGCACAAGGCTCCCCTCCAGCCATTCCCTGTGGTCAGCACCCCTTTGAACGGGTGGGTATTGACATTGTGGGGCTACTGGACCCCAAGACAGCCATGGGCAACAGGTTCATCCTGGTCTTGGTGGACCATGCCACCCGGTACCCGGAAGCCATCCCTCTTCGGACAGTGACGGCCCCCGTGGTGGGACGTGCACTGATGGGGATTTTCTCCCATGTGGGGTTCCCCAAGGAGGTGGTGAGTGACCGTGGTACAAACTTCATTTCCAAGTATATGAAGTCCCTGTGGCAGGAGTGCTGTGTTACCTACAAGTTCACCACTCCTTACCACCCCCAAGGAAATGGGCTGGTTGAGAGATTCAACCGGACCCTGAAGGGCATGATTATGGGTCTGGAAGAACCCATGAGGCGTAAGTGAGACGTCCTCTTGCCATGCCTTCTCTTTGCTTAGCGTGAGGTGCCACAGAAGTCCTTAGGGTTCAGTCCCTTTGAACTGCTCTATGGTCACCCGGTAAGAGGACCTCTGAGTTTGGTGAAAGAAGGCTGGGAGAAAGCTCCCAATAAACCTCCCCAGGATGTATTTAGCTACATGCTGGCCTTTAGAAACCAAACTAGGCGATTCAGACAACTCGCTGAGGCGACTCTGGAAGCCAGCCAGGAGGAGATGAAATGGTGGTATGATCAGAATGCCACTCTGATCGAGTTTCAGCCTGGGCAGAAAGGGTGGGTCATGGTCCCCGTGGAGCCTTGCGCGCTCCAGGATAAGTGGACCGGACCATTTGAAGTGGTGGAGCGCAAGAGTGAGGTCACCTACCTGGTGGACTTGCGATCTCCCAGGAACCCTTTGCGGGTCCTACATGTCAACCGCCTAAAGCCCCATTTTGAGAGGTCTGAAGTGGGCATGCTCCTAGCAACAGATGATGGAATGGAAGAGGAGACAGAACCTCTTCCTGACCTCCTGTCTGCAACAGAGCAAGATGGGTCAGTGGAGGGTGTGAACCTCTCTAACTCCCTGACACCTGAGCAGCAGGAAGACTGTCGCCAACTGTTGGGACAGTTTCCTGACCTGTTTTCCCTGACTCCTAGTGTCACTGATTGGTGCGTCCATGATGTGGACACTGGGGACAGTCCTCCTGTCAAGCTCAAGGCTTACAGAGTGACTGACAGGGTGAGAGCTTGCATCAAGGAGGAGGTCTCCAAGATGTTTGCATTGAGTGTGATTGAGTCCTCTCACAGCCCTTGGGCCAGCCCAGTGGTCTTGGTCCCAAAGGCTGCCGCGCCTGGTGCCACACCCGAACTTCGGTTCTGTGTGGACTACCGAGGACTCAATTCAGTCACCAGGACTGACGCGCACCCCATCCCCAGAGCTGATGAGCTCATCGATCGGTTAGGGGCTGCCCGGTACCTCAGCACGTTTGACTTAACGTCTGGGTACTGGCAGATCGCCTTGACTGATGGGGCCAAAGAGAGGTCAGCATTCTCCACACCAGATGGGCAGTACCAATTCCGGGTTATGCCCTTTGGGATGAAGAATGCCCCTGCCACCTTTCAGAGGTTGGTCAACCAGGTGTTGGTTGGACTGGAAGATTTCAGTGCCGCCTACCTGGATGACATTGCAGTGTTCAGCGCCAGTTGGGAAGAACATCTGCGCCACCTCTGGGAAGTGTTGATGGCGCTGCGGAGGGCAGGCCTCACGATCAAGGTGAGTAAGTGCCAGATCGGGCAGGGTTCCGTGGTGTACTTGGGACACCAGGTTGGGAGCGGCCAGGTGGCGCCCTACAGCCCAAGATTGATACCCTTCTGGCTTGGGAGCCCCCTAGACCCAGACAGAGGTGAGAGCCTTTTAGGACTCACCGGGTATTACAGGAGATTTGTCAAGGGGTATGGCAGCATCGTTGCATCCTTGACAGAGCTGACTTCCAGGAAGCAGCCCAAGAGAGTGATTTAGACTGACACCTGTCAGAGAGCTTTTGACGCCTTGAAGACTGCCATGTGCACGGCCCCCGTGCTTCAGGCGCCCAACTTCTCAAAAGAGTTCGTGGTCCAAACAGACACTTCAGAGCATGGTGTAGGGGCTGTTCTGGCACAGTTAAATGAGGAGGGCCTAGACCAACCTGTAGCCTTCATCAGTAGGAGGTTACTTCCACGGGAACAGAGGTGGAGTGAGATTGAGCGTGAGGCATTTGCTGTGGTCTGGGCGCTGAAGAAGTTGAGACCATATCTGTTTGGGACTCACTTCTGGGTTCAGACAGACCACAGACCCCTCATATGGTTGATGCAGATGAGGGGTGAGAATCCAAAACTGTTGAGGTGGTCCATTTCTCTACAGGGGATGGACTTCATGGTGGAACACCGCCCTGGTACAGAACACACCAATGCTGATGGTCTGTCCAGATTCTTACACCTTAGAGATGAGAACTCCCTAGAGGTAGGATAGTTCTCCCCACATTTCAGCTGGAGGAGACACATGTTAGACCTGGCATCCTTGGCGTGGGTCTCCCTTCCATTTTTTCACTATGCCTCCACCGTTGTTGATATGTTTTTGCTGGTCTAGATGCTTTGGGCACTTTGCCACTGCTATTCAGTGCCAAAGTGTAAGTGCTCCCTATGGTAAATTGATGTATGGATTAGTAACTCCATGTTTGGCCTATTTGATTCACTGTCAGACCCTAGTACAGTGCACTGTTTGTGCCCAGGGCCTGTGAATCAAATGCTGCTGGTGGGCTTGCAGCACTGGTTGTGCCACCCCAGGAGCAGCTTGTAAAGTGTGTCTCAGGCCTCCCATTGCAGAGCCTGTGTGCAGTCTGGTACTGCCATGTCGACTTGGTAAGTGCACCCACTTACCAGTCCCCAAACCTCCCTTTCCTGCATATTAGTCACCCCTAAGGTAGGCCCTAGGGTAGGGTGCATTGTATGTAAGGTAGGACATGCCCTGTGTGTGTGGCATGTCCTGATAGTGAATTACAGCCAATTTCGTTTTTCACTATTGCAAGGCTACCTGTCCCCATAGGCCAGAATGGGCAGTTTGATTATAACATCTTATAATCCTAACTGACCCAGGGAACATGGTAGAAAAACGAATTTAGTATGCCTGAACTCAGAATGATAAAATACATCTTTTAGTGAAGTTGGTTTTAACATTCTGTGTTTGAAAATATCACTTTTAGAAAGTAGGTATTTTCTTGCCTAACCATCCAGCCTGCCTCTGCTAGCTTGTGTATTGTATGTCTGGGTTTGTGAGTGACAGGGGCTGGGGGACTCCAGGAGACAGGGTGAGTCAGCAGAGGGCTGAATAGACCTATCTGCATGTAGAGTGGTGGGAGGAGTAGTGCCTGGGCCTGAATAGGGCTGTGCCTGCCTTCCACAATGCTGGCTCCACCTCCTGTGGTGCGTCTGATGTCCCTGGCCCACATTGACAAAGGAAGAAGGTGTGCACTGGCAGAATGCACCCAGAACTGGTTTGGACTAGGTACAGGACCCTCTGCCTTCAGAGGACAAAGGATTTATGGGTATAAATACTGGGGCCCAGACCCCAAGATTTTAGATCACTTTTGGGAAACAAGAAGAACCTTTGCTGAGGAGAGGAACCAGAGAAACTGGAGGAGGAGACTATCCCTATGCTGTGTGCTGTTTGAGGGATTGGCCTGCAGTGGTTGCCTGATTGCCAAAGAAAGGAGAAAGGAACTTTGTGCCTACTTTCATCATCTTGCGGAAAATCTCCAAGGGCTTGAAGATTGAGCTTGCCTCCTGCTGAAGTCTCAGGGATACAAGACTTCACCAACCAGCTCCCCTGAATTCCCTTGCTGGGAATTTGAAGTGCCTACTGTTGTGTTGGGCCTTCTGAGAGACTGCGTGTCGCTGGGAGCTGGAAGCGCGACTCACGAAGAAGAAGCGTGTCGCCGCCGCAGCAGTTGTCGTCGCATTGCCGAGAAAGCGTGCCGCCGCTGCCGCCATCGCATCACCGAAGCGCCTCGCATCACCGGAGAAGAGTGTCGCCGTCGCAGCAGACGCCGTCGCATCATCGGAGAAGCGTGTCGCAGGGCCTGTCACGGCTCCAAAGATTCACCGAGTCGCCGCACGGCGGTCGGGCGTGCACGCATCGCCCCCTTCGTTGTCGCATCAAGAGGAAGATGCCATTTTGTTTCATTGCACCGGGTCGTCATCGCATCGAGGCGCTGCTGGTCGCATCGCCACAGAAGCGCAGTAAGAAACCGATGCATCACCTCCCCACGCAGTGAAGAACCGACGCATCACCTCCTCTCCGGTAAGGAACCGACCCATCACCGTCCCCTATGCAGCAGTAGGGAACCGACGCATCACCTCCCCCGGAGCAAGGAACCGACGCATCACCGTTCTTGCGTGTAAGGAACCGAACCATCACCTTCCCTGCAACTCTTTTGTTTGTATCTAGTTACGCATCCAAAGGTACATTGAACGTAGAGTGTCGCATTTATCACCTGCATTTGAACTGAACTATTTTCTACCATTGACAGTCATATTTTTCGTATTGTATTGTGGATTTTTGTCGTTTTGGGTCTTGTGTTAAGTCTATATAAAAATACTTATTTTTATACTACAACTTGTGTGGCGTCCATCTGTAGTGTTGTCACTGTATTACTGTCTGTATTCACAAATGCTTTACACACTGCCTCTGAGATAAGCCTGCCTGCTCGTGCCAAGCTACCAAGGGGGTGAGCAGGGGTTATTTTAGTAGTGTATCTTCCTTACCCTGACTAGAAGCAAGGGTCCCTATTGGGACAAAGGTACCTACCTCTGCCAACTAGAGACCCCCAGTTCTAACAGGGACCCATTTAAGAGCAAAACATCTGAGTACTGATTGACAAAGGTAAATTTACAAGAGTAGATCTACTGAAGTATCGACTTACTCCTACACCTAGGAGTCCCTGAAATGGGATAGTGGAGCACCTTGCAACATAATATATGACCACAAAGATACAATCAGTAACTTTTCAGCTGTTTGCGACAAGGCAGTGATCTCCGTATAGGAATATGCAGGGAACATTTGCGAAAGGTTTGTTTTTAGCATAACAAATGTTAAATGTTGCTTTTAAAAATCATTCAGTGAGTTTACCTAATGACGTGGTATTGCTGGTTGTAATTCTTGCTTCTTGGGCAATTAGTGGCAAAAAAAGATCTTTGGGTTTCCTCCGATTCCACCTAGCCAGAACATTTTTGGAAATGTGTGGCAAATGGTGCAGTTTAAGCACATTTCTTTACTTATTGTTCTATTGAATGAAAGGACTGATGAAATATAATGTGTAAAGTGCACTGCTACCCCAACAGGACATCTTGGTGCTAAGGGATAAACAAAGGAAAGGTGAGCACTGCAGTAATGTGGGGAAATGTAAGTTTTTTTTATGGAAGGACAGAAGACTGTCACACAAGAACTCAGGAGGGAGAGAATGCCAGTGCCCTTGTAATTTTATATGAGTGCAAGACGTTTGCTGTACATGGTGTAGGCTCTTGAAAGCAACATAAGGAGTGAAACAATACTGAAGAAAGAGAGAATCTGTTTTACGGAGTGCACTATGAAAAAATAAACAATGATTTGAAGGAAGATTGTTGGTCACTGTAAGACAACGGAGAGCAGAATGTTGAGAAGAGAGAGTTGAGCAGGAGGACAGCCCATGGATGAGGCATGTGGCTATGTATTCAATTGTCTGAAGGTGGTAAATGCAAAAGGCAGGAAATCCAAGATAGAAGTTCCATAATCTGTTTGTGAGAGGATAATTGTATTTACTAGTCTTATGACAATGGTACAGGAGAAAGGTAATGATTTTGCACAGCATACGAATGTAGTGAAAGCAACCTGAAGAAAGAGAAGGAAACATCATGGCTGAAAGTGAAAGCAAGATTTTGTGCTGACTTCAACTTTGGTGGACAATGGGCCCAGCTTCACCTGGCACCATTGAGAAAATAGCTCAGGTGGTCTTCTGAATATGTGTACTCTGTTTGTTGCTATTGAGTTTTAATTAGTTTTCATTCTGGAGGCAACGACTGGGATGCGGGACTAAATTTCATTTTAAAAGACCACAGATCATTGCTGAAGGAAATGATGAGCTGGGTGTTACATTTTTGGACATGAGAGAAAAATTAAAGGATCATAGGAATAAAGCAAAAAGGATAAGGAGCTTAGGTCTCAGAGAGAAGTGAGAGGTTTAGAACATGAATGAAATGGGGAAGGGGAGGTGTTTGTAACCTCTTGGGGATAAAAGTGGTAAGCCGCACCATGGCAGTACCTTGAACCCTAATTTGTTCCAGTGGAATTATAAGCGTTGGGTGTGAAATGCAGCGCTAAGTTCTAGTAGTTTCAGGTTGCTTTACCTTTTGATAATGAATCAGGTGCAAATTGTCTGACCCAGCAAGGACATCTTTACTGTCCCACCGAGAGATCGAAAGGCAGCTTCATCAGGGCAGTGGCGGTTTCTCTTCATGGGCGTCGGAGCTCCGCCCCCGTTACAAAGTGCTCAGCTCTTCATGTAATAAAAAACTTTATTGCAGTACTGCTTTATTGTAGTCTACAGTACTACTACTCTTATTATGTAAAATATATATACAGTCTGCTTGCTTGAAGAACACTCACCGATACCTCCGCTACGTGACTACGTCACATGACTGATTCAGTCTCTCTCTTCATTTGTTTACTACCCGGGCTGGCCCAAAGAAGCCTACGTGTTTGCCGGCTGAGAACCTCACAGCCCTGAATGCTGTGGTGTCATCAGCTCGGCAAAGACCTAGCTGCAAGGCGCAGTCTCCACCCCCTGATGCCGTGGAGGTAAAGTTAGTCCTGGGCGTTTTAATTACAAGCCCGGGATCGCTAACCCTCCACGTCAATCAGAAAGTGGAGAGCTTGTCACCCCACCTTTCCGAACTCCTTACAGGGTGTGGGTGGGACCCTTCCCTGTGACGAGATGGGAAAGGGTGTGGCAGGCGGGAAGCCGAGGAATCCGAGTCTGTGCAGACTCAATCTCTGACAGACTGCTTCCCGCACGTGTGAGTCTGCAGTGAGAGTTGGAGTGGTGGAAGCAGCTGCCATTTCATGGCGTCACCAGTACTCGAGCCAGACTGCATTCAGAGCCGAGGCATCGCAGGCAGTCTGTCCTCAGGCTCTGAATCATCTTTTTCCTGCAGGTTGCTGTCCGGAGTAGGGCAGTAGGACTGGACTGGACCGACTGACTTGTTGTGAACTCGGGCAGTTCACAAGGTAAGGCCCATGTGGGCATTTTTTAACTTATATGGGCCCTTTTAGGGCCTTGTCATCGCATGGAAGGATGTAGGTGCCCGCGTTTTAACCGCCGCCAGGATACATCTTGATTAATCTTGGCAAGGCCTGTATGGGGGGAGGGGGGCACATTCCCAAGGCGTGGGGGGAGCATCAGCATATTGCTTCAGGAGGACTGAATGTATGTGAGTTAGTAGGTATAGTGTGAGGCGCGGCACCACGCTGTTCAGGGCAGGGCCGCAATTAACAAACAGTTAACACATTTAAAATGCGTCCGTGCATAACCCTTGCCATGGTTACTTAGCCTTACGTAGAGCCAGAGACTGCACTGCCTTCTGTTTGTTTCTGTACTTGAAAATTCAATGAAAAGAATTTTATAAAAAATGGGCCCTAAGCTTCATCAGCTGTTTCTCATTGGCCTTGCTTGGTTGAGGTAGTAATAACCGAGTGGGTCTCGGGTGCAACTTCCATGTATGTTTATACCGTTACGGGTATTTGTGTTATATGTAATACACTTGGTGACAGCCACAACACTGCGCTTACAATTGTGGCAACAAATAAAACAAATAAAATGTGTTATTCCTTCTCATATCCCTAGTTTTGGCTTTAGGGAAGTGCAGAAGTGCGCAAAGTATGTTAGAAAAAGACATTTTAGGGTAGCATTCAAAATTACGTCGAGAACGTTCATGCTCACATTAATATATATTCAGTTTCTGGCCTGTCCGTGCGTGACACGCGCCAGCTGCAACACCTGAAGCCATGGCATGTTGTATGACAGTCAGCCAGACATGATGGTCCACAGATTGATTGGTTTGCCTATAAAATGGAATAAAGGGGCTCACTGTCAACAGGTCTTTCATCTGCATAGGAATAATTATTTGTAAAGCCGTGTTGTCAGCATTGTGTTGTAACACAGTCTTTGTCAGTATTGTAATCGTGTGCTACTGTTGTAAAGGAGGCCAATCATGCTGACATTGCAGCATTCACCTACTGCGTTATTTCTATGTGTATCTCTAGTCAGTGCTGCCGGTAAATTAGCTGCAAGGCCCCCTTCACACTTGCCGCTGCCCTCCGGTGCCTCTTCTGAATGTAATTGCTTCACCTTCCTGTTCCTGGCTGTACCAGTGAGTAACATTTCAGTCCGTGCAGCTAAGTGAATAACAGGCTGCACTGCGCACTTGCTCAAGGTGCACTTTCACTGAGACAATAAAAGTGCATCTTCAAGAGTGCTAACAAGATAACTTCCGGTCTCTTCAGACATTATTTAATTTCAATAGTTTTTAGACTCGTTTATAATCTTGTTTGTCATTTACAATAGAAGAACATGGCATATTTCTTTGCGGAGGAGTGTTTAATGTATTCCTCGCTTTTACATAGTATTCAGGTTCTTAGGAGGTAGCATCAAGCCTTTTATATGCCATGTTTGTGTGTAATGTATCCCTGCCATCGATTTGGTGTGTTTATTTCAAATGACAACAATAAAGTCTAATTTCTTAAAGGAACCGCTTCATTTCTGAAGCTGTGCGGTGGGTGATTAGGGGCACAGGGTGGTGGTTCTGTCTTCTGAGGTAGGTTTGCAAGTATGAGGTTGGATGCACCTTGAAATGCATCAGGTCACCACATATAAGTAAAATAACTTGTTCCTTCGTGTGCGCACACTAGAGAGGTGGCTGCTAGATGTGGCTCTCTAGAGCACTTTTGTCAAGGGCAGCAAAAACCTTAGGACTGCTGACTGTCGGGTCTCATAGATCAGCTGTGGTGTCTGCGCCTCACTTCAGTTTCTTGTCTAGGCTGGCCTGTTGCTGATGGATGATGTTGTAGGGCCAACCTTGCCCTGTCTCCTTGTATTCGACTCTGAGCTGTCTTCTCACCCTGGTGTGTCTTCTTCTCGAGGCAAGGCCCTTGAAACACTGTCTCGTGCTCCAGAGACAGTTGCATACGTTTTTGCGTCTTCCTTTTTTCATCTCCCTACCTTTCTCCCACATTCATTCCTTCTCTTGTTGCCCCTGGCTCCCTCT
Source organism: Calotriton arnoldi (assembly GCA_963921515.1). NCBI lineage: Eukaryota > Metazoa > Chordata > Amphibia > Caudata > Salamandridae > Calotriton > Calotriton arnoldi. The sequence continues at coordinate 56,349 of CAWUFW010012533.1, forward strand.
CTCTGACTCTGTCTCTCTATCACTTTATTTGCACTCTCTCCTATTCCTTTCTGGTCTTCCCTTCCTCTGCTGCACTACTCCTTCTCCTTTATCTCTATTTTCTTCAGACTCCCCATCTCCGTCTCTCTCTCTCTCTCGCTCTCTCTCTCTATTGTCCTCTCTCGTCTGTCTGTCCCCACTGACTCACTTTCTCCTTTTCTCTTCCCTCCTTTTTCCACTTTTCTTCCCTTGCGCTTCCTTTCTCCCCCTCTCTTTCACTTGCCTCTTGCCTTCTCTCCCTCCTAGTGCCTGTGATAGGAAAGGCAGTCTCCGCTAATGTCCCCAACGCCCGCACTCTGGTGGTGGGGGTGGCCCCACTCCTGATGCCCATTATTGGCAGCCCGTGGCACTGACAGGTGCATGAGGATCCCATTTAATAAGAGTGATTTCAAATCCCTTAAAAGTTCCCAGCTAATGTGCTTGGATCTGGGAAACAGGGCTTGAGCAGCAAAAAGTCTGACTTATTAGACATTATCCTCCCGGCAACCACTGCCAGCCCCTGCCAGGGTCCTCTCCTGTCAGAAAGGGGATGAGAAATTAATGCTAGTGCCTAGAGGGCCCTCTCCTGCCAGAGAGAGAGCAGAGATAGGATAGTGGAACTGGGGGTAGTGCCAGTAGATTTGCTGACGGTCCTGGGAGTCTGATAGGACAGTGAAGCTGGGGCAGTGTCTGTAGACTTACAGGCAGGCCTGGAAGTGTGAAAGGACAGTGGAACTGGGGCAGTGACAGTAGACTTACTGGCAGGCCTGGGAGTGCTAAAGGGTGTACAGGAGTCTGAAAGGACAGCTGAGCTGGAGCAGTGCCAGCAGATTTATTGACAGGAATGTGAGTCTGAAAAGACACTATGACAATTGCTTCATTAACCTTCTTGCTTTTGCAAATATGCTTTAAAATGCACCATTTGCCCACTCTTTTTTCAAAATTTTCTCGGGGGGAGAACCCCCGAACCCTCCCTATGACATTCGAGCTCGCTCGCTACGCTCGCTCGCCACCGCGCACTCACCACAAACTTTGCGCCTCACCACTTTCAAATGTCACCAGCCGCCACTGCATCAGGGTCAATTAGTTAATCATGTTTGACGCAGGAGATGAAAAGGTTGACTTCTTTTTCAAAGATTTTAAAGGGAAAGGCAACAATGTGATATGCATGGAGTTGCATTAAATAGACTGATATTCTATATTTAACCTAATGCCAGATGCACGATGTTAGAAATGGGGGTCTCTAGTTGGCAGAGGTAGGTACCTTTGACCAAGTAGGGGCCCTTGCTTCTAGTCAGGGTAAGGGGGCTACACTCCTAAAATAACCCCTGCTCACCCCCTTGGTAGCTTGGCACGAGCAGGCAGGCTTATCTCAGAGGCAGTGTGTAAAGCATTTGTGAACACAGACAGTAATACAGTGAAAACACTACAGATGGACACCACACCAGTTTAGAAAAATAAGTAATCTTTATCTAGATTTAACACAAGACCAAACGACAAAAATCCACAATACAGTATTCAAAAATATGACTTTCAAGTGGTAGAAATAGCATAGTTCAATGAAGATGGTAAATGCGACACTTTACTCTCAAAGTACCTTGGATGCGTAACGCAAAGCAAACAAAAGAGTCGCAGGTAAGGTGATGCGTCGGTTCCTTGCTTCGGGGGAGGTGATGCGTCGGTTCCTTACCGGAGAGGAGGTGATGCGTCGGTTTCTTACTGCGTTCCGGTTACGATGCGACAAGATGACGCCTCGATGTGATGTGACGATCCGGTGCGATGCGACAAAATTGCGTCTTTGATGCGATGCGACAACTTGGATACGATGCGTGCACGCCCGACGGCCGTGCGGCGAACTCGGTGGATTCTTGAGCCGCGACAGGCCCTCTGACACGCTTCTCCGGTGATGCAATGGCAACCTCTGTGGCGGCGACACGCTTCTCCGGTGATGCGGCACGCTTCTTCGGCGATGCGACGGCAACAGCAACGGCGGCGACACGCTTCTTCCTTGTTGCGTCGCGCTTCCAGCGCCCAGCGACACGCAGTCTCTAGAGGTCCTAAAACAGCAGCAGGCACCTCTCTGCAGGTAGAATTCCCAGCAAGGAAATTCAGGGGAGCTGGTGGTGAAGTCTTTGTGTCCCTGAGACTTCAGAACAGGAGGCAAGCTCAGCTTCAAGCCCTTGGAGATCTTCCTCAAGATAGTAATAGTACACACAAAGTTCCTTTTCTCCTTTCCTTGGCAATGAGTAATCACTGCAGGCCAACCCCAAACAGCAAACAGCACAGGGGCAGTCTCCTCCTTCAGCTTCCTTGGTTTCTCTCCTTGGCAAAGGTTCGTCTTGATTCCCAGAAGTGATCTAAAGTTCTGGGGTCTGGGCCCCAATATTTATACTGCAAAATCCTTTGTTCTCTGAAGGCAGAGAGTGTCTGTGCCCAACCAAAAGCAGTTCTGTCCTCCCTGGCGCAGCTTCCTGGCAGGAGGTGGAGACAACATTGTTGAAAGCAGACCTGGCCCAGGTAGCTGAAAGGAAATCTCCTCCCCCTACTCTCTATTCAATGCAGGTCCTATTCAGCCCAGCCCTGACTCATCAGACTGCTGGAGCCAAAGCCCTCTCCAGCCCCATGTTACTCACAAACCAGACATGGAATACACAAACCTAGCAGAGGCATGCTGGATGGTTAGGCAAGAAAATAGCTACTTTCTAAAAGTGGTATTTTCAAACACAGAATGTAAAAATCACCCACACTAAAAGATGTATTTTAACATTCTGAGTTCAGGCATACTAAACTTTATTTTTCAATCTTGTTCCTATGGTCAGTTATGTTTATAAGATGTTATAAACTAACTCCCCATTCTGGCCTATGGAAACAGATAGCCTTGCAATAGTGAAAAACGAAATTGGCTGTAATTCACTATCAGGACATGCCACACACATCAGAGCATGTCCTACCTTTCACATACAATGCACCCTGCCCTTGGGCCTACCTTAGGGGTGACTAACAAGTAGAAAAGGGAAGGTTTAGGGACTGGCAAGGGGGTGCACTTGCCAAGTCGACATGGTAGTCCTAGACTGCACACAGGCTCTGCAATGGCAGGCCTGAGCCATATTTTACAAGCTGCTTCTGTGGGTGGCACAATCAGTGCTGCAAGCCCACCAGCAGCATTTGATTTACAGGCCCTGGGCACTCATGGTGCACTGTACTAGGGTCTGACAAGTAAATCAAATAAGCCAATCATGGAGTCACTAATCCATTACAACAATTTACAATAGGGAGCACTTGCACTTTGGCTCTGAACAGCAGTGGTAAAGTGCCCAAAGCATCTAGACCAGCAAAAACATAGCAAAAACATAGGAGGCAACAGTGAAAAAATGGAAGGGAGACCCACACCAATGGTGCCAGGTCTAACACATGATTACTTTTAAATAGAGTTGTGCATCATCACTTTAGTCACAGAAATAAATACACATAGGTTTATGCTCAGATATTATACATAATTTACTTTTCCTTCTTTCACATCACTGCATGTTACTAACATTCTGTTGCTGGTTCTGCCCCTAATGCATGCAACTCTATCCTTTCCCCTGCCACCAGCCTATTACCTTCTCTTACTGGATCAGTCCCTCGTATATTCACTAATTGCTACTTCTCTCCTTTGATTTTCTCTCGCTGGTTTTAACTTTCTTACATCTATTTCTATTCCACATGCTGTACCTTCACCTCTCATCGTTCCACAAGTCTGTTACCTTTTTAAGATGATGCAGGCTGGATTGTTCCCATTGGAGCAGGGTTTGATTTGCATATGGCTGGGTCCAAACTGATGTGCCATGGTGGGCAAAATAATGATGGACTGAGATGCGGCCCGAGCAATTACCAGTGACTGAGATTAATTCAAGCATTCCAGCCATCAATTTTTGTATACTTCACTGTGCATCATAGAGAAGCCGTCATTTTCTTTTCACTTTAATTTACCGTTCCAAGATGATGGATGTCCATTTTGGAGTGGTAAATTATAATAATTCATATTATAATATTTTCCTTTTTATAGAATAAGTGGCCCAGCAGCATTGTAGCTACTGGCTTCTTTAAAAAAAATACAAATAAATAAAACATATGATGACAGGAGCAATGGTGGAGTGGGTGGTAGGGAGGAAAGCAAATACAGATGAGCAGCAGGTTGAGTGATGGAGCAGTGGAAAAGCTGGATGGAAGCGTGAAAATAAACAAAAAAACGCTGAGCGGTGTCAGGACCAGGGAAGCAATGGTAGCATGGGGGAACTTTGATGGAGAAGCACCACGGAAAGTGTGTGGAGACTGAGATGTGAGGCAAAAGCATCATGCTATAAGGAGAGAGCAAGAAAACTCAAGCTCTCCAATGGAGTATTGGAGACAGAAGAAAAAAATAGTTCCCTAATGTGGTGTGGTGGAAGTATCCAAGTAATCCAATTAAATGAATGGTAAAGCAGCTATTCTCTATTCTCTAGGACCTACCAACACTAGCAACACACCTGCCAGCTCCACACGCAGAAACTGAAAAAAGGTATCAGAAGACCAGTGGAACAACACACTCAACTCGCACCTCCCAGACACAACATCCAGCCCAGAACAGTCTGCGAAGAACTTCTCCCAGTGGATCACAGAATGGGCCATCACAATCGCCCCCACCAAGGCTGTCAAACCAAAAGAACCTGTCAGAAGAGCCAGCTGGTTCACTGCAGAGCTGAAATCCAACAAACGTAACTGCCGGCAACTAGAAAGGAAGTGGTGCACCAGCAAAATGACAGGAGACCGGAAATGGTTCGATCACGCTTGCACTGCCACTTGAAAAACTTAAAACAGGTCACCAATAACTTACCATCAAACACATCAGTTGTTAGAGCAGCTAGGCATGAATACGGTACAGCTCTATATAGAAGAAAAGAAGAAATAGGATCTAAGGCTTGGGCTGATTTGGAACAGGCTTCAGAAACTAGAAATAATAGACTTTTCTGGGAAGTTGTAAATCGCCCTTTCTTTTCTTAGGGTCACAAACAGAGTATGGGTCACCACATATTGGCGGATGCTTGGGTCTCACACTTTACCAATATTTTTGACACAAACAAGCAAGTGCAAAACCAAATCCCTCAGATCTTATCCTCCATAGTCAGTACGAACCTTCTCAACTAAATAATACCATTGCTGTTTCTGATGTTGCCAGGGTCATTTTGAGATCACTGGCCGGGAAGCACTGGGCCCTGACGGCATCCCTATAGATTCATTTAGGCACAACTGTACTTTCTGGGCCCCTCTATTGACAAATGTGTTTTAGGCTGGTATTATGGGATCACGATCAAATCAGAGAGGGAAGCAATAATCGTGCCAATTTTCCCAAAAAAGGGGACAGAAACCTTCCAAGTTCCTACCTCCCTATTTTGTTGTTGGATGCATCAGTTAAGATTCTCGGCCGAGTTATCCTTGAGAAGTTGGAAGATTGCGTTGAGGCTAACTTTTTTTTCTCAGCCGTCTAACATGGGTTTCAAACAAGTCTGGGTATGGTGGAACAATCCTTAAACCTATTCCTAATGATGGGTAAATACGTCAAAGCCAGAGATGTTTGTTACATCTGGCCTTCATGGACCTCTCCTGTGCTTTTGACTTGGTGAATAGGCTTAAGCTCTGGCAGCTGATGGAAAAGGCTGGAATTGAGGCTCCCCTGTTAGACTAGATCAGGCTTTGCAAGGGACACTACTATCCACATGTGTTTTAATCAAAATGGAGATTGCACCAAGCTGATCCAGTTGAGCCGTAGTTTAAGGCAGGGATGCATCTTAGCCCTCTTTTTATTTTCATTTTATATTAATGCCCTGGACTCTGTGCTTGTTGAAACTGGCAAAGATCTTCCTATGGTTGGGCCTCGTTTAGTCCCCATCCTTTCATACGCCAACAAAGTGGTTTTTAATAGCACGTACAGCAAACGGGCTTCAGACCTTGCTTAGTTCTTTTAATGATTTTATGGTTAACCTTGACCTCAAAAATCACTTATTGATGCGGTCCCAAGAATACCCGTTCCCAAAAGTTATTCATAGGGGGAATTCCAATCACTAAGTTCCCCAATTTTAACTAGTTGGGTATTATTTTTTAGGTTTACCTCAAATTGGATAACTTACGCATTGAGTACAAAAGCTTACGGGGCATATGAATTAGTTATTGGTTTCGCAATAACTAATTTTCACTGTACCAAAGCAAATGCCTCATAAAGGGGATATATGGGGAAGGAGTTTGGGGTTATACTAACTTAACTCAATCCCAAGAAAATAAATTCCTGTGTAGGCTCTTAGCTGTTCCCAAGACTACTAGAAGTTATATTGTACATGCAGAATTGTGAATTTCCTACTTGGAGGATCTGGTGAAAATGGCTTCCCTCCTCTTGTGGATTAAAATATGGTCCTCTCCGCAGACTGGCTTTTCTCTTCTGGTCCTGAAGGACTGTATGAGGTTAGAGAATATGGTCTTAATCCCCTGGTTCACTTACGCTAAACAGGCCTTTCAAGATATTGGCAGCCCTGACTATTTTAATTGTCCTTGCAGTATTGATTCTAAGTCCAAAGGAGTAGTAGAGTCGTTATTTTACCACTACCGTAGGGAAGTTAGATGGGCTAGACTGCATACCATGGATCCTGTTCTCGATATTCTCCAATCTCGACCACTGACTCGGTGGAGCCCAATCTATTATGTATTACACACCCCGAGTTTAGATTTTAGTTTATATGCCTGAGGTTATGCACTGTGCACTTTCTAGTCTCCTTCCTGATAACAGGTTGCTGGTCTTCCTCCCTGCCTTGTTGCCCATGCGATTCGACCTCATCACATTCAACTGTTCATTTTATGCTTTTTTTGTAAATTGTATGGTACTCCGAGAACCCACTTCGTGCGCTCAATTTTGCCAGCACCGGGTGCTCTATCTTATAAAGAGGGCTTTCAATTTTTACAGCGTCCAGAATCGGAATCTACCTGTCACTCAGTGATCAGTTGCATTTGTTGGGCCATAAAAATGAGGAAAACATATGCCTCACCCTAACCAGGTTTTAAGGCATTTGACTTACCACTAATGTATCCCAATTTCATGATTACTCTAGTGTGGATTCCTTTTTGGGGATTCTTAGTTGCAAGGTAAAATGATAAGGCCGACGCATGGGCTGTACAGCGCTTAAGACGCGACTCTCTGTATATGTGCAAATGCATTTTCTCAGATGAACTGTTTTAAGATGATACTTTTAATCTTGGTTTTATGTCAAAGTTTTTATATTTATTATATTTGTAAACTGTGGCTTTTATTATGTCCTGTTATGGCCAAAATGGCCGAATAAAGGGTTATTGACTTGACTTGACTGACAGGAGACCACACCACCTTCAAGACATCACTCAACCAGCACCACCAACTTCTGAAAGAAACAAAAAAGAATGCCCTAGCAGACTGCATAGAAGCCAGCACAAACCACAGCAAGGAGCTCTTCGCCATTGTGAAGGAGTTCTCTAACCCCGCAGTCACCGAGAACGACATCACCCCCTCCCAAGAACTGAGTGACACCCTGGCGGACTTCTTCCATGACAAGATTTCAGCCATCTACGAAAACTTCAAACACCAACCCCCCCACCACTGACAGCATCAACCTGCTAAAACCTTCAAACACAAACACCGAACACCTGCTCACCCATTGGGACCCTCTCACAACTCAAGCAACAATCTCCATCAGGAAAACCATACACACGGGAGCACCCACAGATCTGTCCCCACCACATCTTCAACCTTGGTAGCAAGAAGATTGGAGACGAGCTCAAGAAAGTCCTGAATGCGTCCATCACCTCTGCCTCCTTCCCTGAGAACTGGAAACATGCTGAAGTGAGGCCCCTCCTGAAGAAACCACCCATCGACCCAGCAGAACCGAAGAACTACAGGCCCATCTCCCTGCTCTCCTTTCCAGCAAAGGTTCTTGAAAAGGCACTCAACCAGCAACTCACGGAACACCTGGAGCAATACAACCTCCTGGACGCCTCTCAATCTGGATTCTGAGCCAACCACAGCACCGAGACTGCCCTGATCGCAGCCACTGATGACATCAGGGCCCTTTTGGACCACAGCAAAATGGCAGCCCTCATCCTCCTGGACCTTCAACATCTGCCTTCAACATCATCTCCCATCACATCTTAATCAACAGACTACACCACATCGGAATCCAGGGAGACGCCTTCAAATGGATTGCTTCATACCTCACCGGAAGAACCCTGAGAATCCATCTCCCACCGGTCACCTCGGAACTCAAGAAGGGTGTCTGCAGCATCCCACAAGGATTGTTCCTCAGCCCCACACTCTTCAACACGTACATGACCCCGCTGGCCAACACCGTCAGATCGCATGAACTCAACATCATCTCCTACGCCGACGGCACCCAGCTCATCCTCTCGCTGTCAGAAGACCCCTCCACCGCCAGAGCCAACTTCCACAGATGTATGATGAACGTCACCAACTGGATGAAGGACAACTGTCTCAAGCTTGGGAACAACACCTCCCCATGGAATGACGCATGGTGTCCTACTGAACTCGGCCCATCCCCCGCACCAACAGACCATGCCTACAACCTCGGCATCATCCTGGAGAGCAAGCTATCTATGAAGAAACAGGTAAACGCAGTCTCATCCCCCTGCTTCCACACCCTACGCATGCTCCGTAAGATCTTCAGGTAGCTCCCAGTTAACACTAGAAGGACCGAAACGCAGGCCCGCGCCACCAGCAGGCTGGACTACGGAAACACACACTGTATGTAGGAATCATCGCACACCTCCTGAAGAGACTACAGACAATACAAAACTCAGCGGCAAGACTCATCTTCAACCTTTCCAGACTGACCCACATCACACCGCACCTCGAGAAGCAACACTGGCTGCCTATCCAGAAGAGATGCCAGTTGAAGATGTTGACCCACACATACAAGGCCCTGCAGAACGAAGGACCAGCATATATCAACAAATGAATGACTTTCCACCAACCGACCAGACACCTGCAATCCGCTTCCCTCTTCCTCACAGACACCCGCCAGATCCGCAGAGGCAACAGTGGAAGACGCTCCTTCTCTCACTTGGCAGCCAAAGTCTGGAACACCCTCCCCTGCACCTTAGGACCGCCTCATTGCTCCAGGAATTCAGGAATTCAGGAACTCAAGACCCGGCTGTTCAAATGAACAGAGCACTGCAGCTGCTAGCAACTCCAGCGCCATGAGACAATCATGGATGATTTGTCACGCCTTATAAATCCTAATTGATTGATTGATTGGAAGAACAAACAAAAGAAGAGGAAGGAAAGCCATAAAACAATATGCAAGCAAATGAAACTGACAAGAAAGACTACCAATGGGAAGCAATCAGCTGTCCCACAGCTCACTGTCAAAATTGGTATCGTCCAAAATAGGTATTAGACAACAGACTACTAAAAGCTGTTTGTGGGCGAGACCTGAAAAGGAATACAGCAGATTTTACACAAATTCTTATAGACGTACTAGCTCCATGCCAATCGATAATTTTACTGCCTTTTATCGTCTTTTTTTATCTGGAAAAGGTGGCAACCCTATGGTCACCTATCATCTCTCCCCTTTACCTCTCACTTAATTCTCAGCTTTTCTGATTTTTCTCTCCTCTCTCAAGTTCCAAACGCTCATTGTGATGGGAGCTCACTCTCCTTCTTATGTTGAGAGTTTTACAGAATACCCTGCTGTTCAGTACTGGACGATTAGGGCACACGTCCTCCCTATGGATAATTTCAGTGGCCATCTCGACACTGCTTTCATGCAACTGCAGCGATTAGGACAAGCAGAGCCGGGCAGGGGAAGCACCTACCAAAACAGAGGAAACAAGATGACTGCAGCGACTTGCTTGTGGTGATGTGAAACCCACTGCTGTATAAAGCCCAATATAATACTTTAGATGAAATTGGAATACGGGCCAGCAGACCTAGCCCATACCACCTGACGAGGGGATAGAGGCAGTGGCGGCCTGTAAGTTTTGGAGGGAGGGGGCCGGGCAGGACACACACACACACACACACATACACATAACACTCACAGCCAGGAATTCACACACGCGCAAACACACACAACACATCCATTCACAACACTCTTTACCAAACATTCATACATACATGCACGCACGCACCAAACATTCATTAAGAGAAAACAAAACACACTTACCTGCAGCCAGCTCTGCCTCGGAGGTTCCAGGAGGCTTGGGACTGCTGCCTTCCCTCACTGGCGAGGGAAGGCAGCAGACCTTACCTCATCACAGAGTGAGATGGGGTCAGTGAGACTGCTGACCCCACCCCACCCCACTCTGTGATGAAGTGACACTGATTGACACTCGACCCTGGGCGCTTCAGGGCTTAAAACTGAAGCGCCCAGGTGCGAGGCAATCAGTGACGCTACCCCTCGTCACTGAGGGGAGGGCCTCAGGGACCTTTGCTAAGCTGAGGACGTCACGCCCACAGGAGCTTTGACTTCCCCAGCCCAGCAAAGTTCAGCTCAGGCAGCCAGGAGCCTGTGCATTTTGAGCATGTGTGGCTCCTGGCTGCTTGTACTGAAAGTGAACAGTGTCTGTCAGGCTGACCTTTGTGCAGCCTGACAGACACTGTTCGTGAGGGGCAAAAGGTTGAGGGGTGTGGCCCCTCAGCCCCAATGGACTGGCCGCGATTGGGAGGGCTGGCTGATCCCCTTTAACCCAGTGGTTGTTAAATGCCTGAAGGAGAGTGGAGTTTTAAGCTTTGCCTTGTGGTCCCTTGGAGCAGGTGGGCACACTTTATATGTAGGGCTGGGATGAAGAAAAATGGAATATAAAGCTTCCACAACCTTAGTACTTCATGATCATTCACTTTCCAGTGAGGAGCGACGGCAATTTATGAGCTATACAAATGCACTTTTATTTCATAACCTTTACTCGTGACAACTTTCGAATGAGCAATCTTCTTTAAAGGCTGCTAGCATGAAGACAATGTGTGAATACTCAAGGGAAATGTTTATTTTCTGCTGCATATTCCCGAGTTCTTATCTTTTTTCACATTTCTAGTTTCCATGCAATTAAAAGCTTCCACTTGTATGTTCTCTCCAACTTTCAAATTCACAAAGGATGTTGATTCAATCATCCGGTTTTGATTGGCTCCATTCGTGCATGATTTTGCCAACCTTTAGTGCAGGTCTATTAAAGTCTGGAAAGCAATTTATTCATTATTTGTGCACCGGTTGGTCTCATGTGTTGTTGAGCGTGCTTGTGGAATGCGAGTTTCTTACAAAATTGTTTGTAACAAGCACTGACAAAGCCAATAGGTCTGGTGTTGACTGATAACCTTTTAGTTTTGTCAACGCTTACTTTGTTGTGTCACAGGTTTTGTAAAATGTTACTGTTGTATGAACTACCAGACCGTCACAAAGTTAAAAAAATACTACATTGGCTAAAAACATGCTCTTAGTCACATTTGCCTCAGTAGTTCTTTGCACTGAAGGAAACTATTTTGTGTGCAGAAGAGATTTGTAAAGGAGCTGAACGCAATCATTCATAATGAATTTAGCCAATGGCTGGAGTCGGCTGACCTATTGCCACAAGCTGCATGTTGTAGTGGGTGGAAGAAAAATGTGAATGACACAACAACAGACCAACGCATGGAGAGGGCTAGATAAAAGTCTCTATTTGTCTCCTCGTCCGTCTTCCCGTTCCATTCCTTAACAATAAGCAGCTCGTCTGCGCTGCAGAAACCTATTACCTAGCAGAGGTCGAACACTTACCCCATTATGGCGCTGCCTACCTGGCATGCATAAAGGGGGAAGTGCGTCATCATGACAACCTATTTGTTTTTTGCTGCGTTGTTTTAATGACTTGTTTTGGCAGTCATGCTGCTTTTTTGGGCCTGCACGCCCTGCTCAGTGGGCATTGGTCTTCCCTTCGGGTCGCGGTGCGTCTTGTGGCCCATTCTTGGCTCCTGCTGTCTTCATTCTGGTGCCCGCCCATATGGACTGTTTTCATGGTTATGGGCGCTTCCTGCGTGTCAGAGTCTCCCGCGTGAGGTGGGGGCTACAAGACTTTATTCCATTGAAACGGATCTGCTGCAGGAAGAGCCCGTCTTCTTTGTGGTGCTTGCGATCATTGAGCCTGTTACTTCTGGCTCTGCAGGGGTTCCCACTGTGGATGCACTGCGCCTCCTGATCAATGAGGCTGATGAGGCTGCGTTCAGGGCTTAGGAGGCTGATGGTCCTCCTGCTAAGGTTTCTCTCCTTGCTCCCTTGGCTGATGTTGTTGATCCTGATGTGGAAGATGGCAGGAGGGGTCACTTTGTGCAGAGAGCTGAGCTCTCTGACTTGTTTACCCATGTCAGGAATAATCTGGGGTTTCCTTCGTCTGTGGTGAATGACTTGGAGGATGCTTTCTTTACCCAGTATCACCAACCTGATCCTGACTCTTTGCCTTTGTACAGTGATGTCCACAAGGTGGTGGCCCATGAATGGCAAGACATGGATAAATCTGCTTTTCCTTGCTTTTGGGTAAACGTTACGCTTTGGAGGAGTTTTCAGAGGAGTTCCCTCAGTCTGTCAAGGTGGATAAATTAATGGCTGGCCTTTCTTCACAGGGCATGGTTCTTTCCGAAGATGCCCTTCCCTCCGACCCCGTAGATAGGAAGGTGAAGGGTGCTGTGAAGACCTCATGCCACCTCCAATTTTTCCATTCAGGCTACGGCCTATACCACTTAAATGGTTCAGTCCCTCTTTAAGGATTTCCAGGCTTTGACTATTCAGTTGGGTGACGGAGGGGATGCTTCCTCTCTGTTGGCTCTCATGTTACCTATCCGACATATCCTTTGATAACTTATGTGCTGCTGCCTCAGGGGCTTCCATTGCTGCTCATTGCCATATCTGGATGCGGTCTTGGAAGATGGAGGCATCTCAGAAGTCTTCAAAGACTAAATTGCCATTTGAGGGTTCTATGGTGTTTGGCCCCCAGCTGGAGGAACTGGTCAAACAGTCGGCTGAGAATCAGAAGCTGGTGGCTCCTGTTCACCCTCCCTCTCAAGTCAGAGTTTTGGTTATTGCCGTCCTTTTGCCTTTCCTCAGGTCAGGGGTGCACAACAGCCCTTTCGTGACAGGGGTCATGGCCCGGGGCCCCTGGAGGTAACAAGTCCTGGTACCAGTCAGGTGGTGCTTCCTCTGCTCTTTCCTAAAAGCAGTGACTATCTGCCTTTTCAAGTTGGGGGTCTCCTTCGCTACTTTGGTCAGGCCTGGCAGGGTCTTTCCGATGCCTTGGCGGCGGTTCAGAAGGTGACCTCCGGCTATTGGATCAAATTTTCATCTCGCCATGCTCCTGTGTTCAGAGACACCCCTCACCACAGGATCCCCTGAGGCGGGCGGCTTTGCTGGAAGGCATCCAGCTTCTCTTGGAGAAGGCAGCAATTGTAAAGGTTCCGCCCCTGGAACGGGGCCTGGGGTCTTATTCCATCTTTTTTCTGGGTTCCAAGAAGGATACCACAGACCTGCACCCCGTGTTGGATATTAAGGGGGTGAATTTCTACGTTCCTCATCGTTGTTTCAAGATGGTGACTTTGCAGTCGATCCTCCAGCTGGTACGCCAGGGGTGCTTCCTTGCCTCCCTCGAGCTGATGGGCACCTACCTGCATGTTCCCATCCATCCGGTGGATCAGCAGTTTCTGCACTTTGTGGTGGGCTCCCGACACTTCCAGTTGCTTACTTTCGGCCTTTCATTGGCGCCAAGGGTTTTTACGAAGCTCTGGGCCCCCCTGGTGGGTATTCTCCATTCACGGGGCATTCAGGTTTTTCCTTACCTTGATGATTGGCTGATTGTCTCTCCTTCTTTCTCTCAGGCTATGGAAGATGTTCGTCAGATCTGTCTTCTGCTGGATTCTTTTGGTTTCCTCATCAACCACAGGAAGTCCTCCCTTCAGTCCTCCGAGTCTATGAAGTTCCTCGGGCCCTCTTGAGGATGGATCTGGGGATGGTGTTCCTGTCTCCGAAAGACAATGGATTCTGTTCCAGCATCTCTCTTGGGTCCTGTACCAGTGTCAGGTGTTTGCCCAGCTCTGGCTGCGGAGTCAGGGAGAGATGGCCTCCACACTGCATGTCCTTCCCTGGGCCCGTCTCCACTTCTATCCCCTCTTGCATCACATTCTGTGCCACTGGGATCCTGCTTCTCAGGCCTACGAGGCTCTCATTCCTGTGTCTCCAGAAATTCGGGAGTCTCTTCAATGGTGGTTGTCCCCTCACAATCTCTCCAGGGGTTTCGATCTTCTTCCTCCTCCTGCCTTGGTGTCTTGTCGACCGATGCAAGTGCCACGGGGTGGGGTGGGGTGCAGTGCAGTTCTCGGGATTCCAAGGCCCAGGGCTGGTGGTTCTGTCTCGAAGCTCTCCAGTCCTCAAACTGGTAAGAATTGATGGCAGTTTAGCAGGCCCTTCTTTGGTTTGCACCCCTCCTGCGGGATAAGGCTGTTTGCATTCAGACCAATAACCAGGTCATTTGTGCCTATGCCAACAGGCAGGGAGGATGGCCAGGTCTTTGTTTTTCCTTTCCTGAAGGATCGATCTGTGGGCTGAGTGGAATTTTCTTTCTCTCTCTGCAGTTCCAGGGAAGGAGAATGGGCCTGCGGATTTGTTGTGCTGGGTGATTCCCTCGCTAGTGACCATGTGTCTGTCTCCCCTTCTTTTTTGGCAGATTCTCTCCAGGTTCGGCCTTCCTTGGCTGGATCTGTTTGCCTCAGAGGAGTTTGCTCTTCTTCCACATTTTTGCAGCCTGGTTCCCTCAAGGTTGGCCAGGGCGATAGATGCTTTCCCCATCCCCTGGTTCCAGGGGCTCCTGTTCGTCTTCCTCCCCTTTTCCCTTGATTCCCCGAGTCCTCAGGAAGATTCAGCTGGATCAGGCGGAGGTTCTTCTGGGTGTTCTGGAGTGGGCCCGGAAGCCTTGTTTTCCCATCTCCTGGATTTGGTGGTATGTTCCCATTGGCAGTTTCCCCTGTACCCATCTCCGCTGCGCTGCGTGCTCCTCTTCTCAGCTCGTCCTCTCTCCTTTGCCTCCGGCTGAGGGTCTGGCACTTGAGAGGATGAATTTGCTGCTTGAGGTGGCTCAGAGCATCCAGTTGTCTTGCAGGCCTTCAACCCTGAAGTCTTATGGCCGACATTGTAAGCATTTTGACTCCTGGTGTCATGGGAAGGGTATGTATTCTTCTTCTTCTTGCGACCCTTTCAAGGTGTTGGACTTTTTAAGGGATGGTTTTGCCATTTCTTCTGGTCGACGGGTTGGTGAGCTTGGGGCTTTGTTGGCTTCTCCCCCTTTCTTATGCTTTTGCGCTGACAAGGTGATTTTGCAGCCTATTCAGTTTTTTCTTCCCAAGGTCTTGTCTGACTTCCACTGTCAGGAGGATATTGTCCTTCCTGTATTTTTTCCTGATCTGTCTTCTCCCGAGGAGGAGGTTCTCCATTCTTTGGATGTCTTGCGGGCACTTCGCCTTTACCTGGATCGTACCCATGATTTTAGGAAGGTGGAATCCTTGCTTGTTACCTAAGGTCTCTCTGGGATGGGTCTCAAACCTTTTTTGTCCACTTTGACTCGATGGGTGAAGTGTGTGGTTCTGTTGTCCTATGAGGCTGCTCACTGTCCTCTTCCTTCTTCTGTCCAGGGGTGGTCCACTCAGGGGGCTTCCTCATCTTGGGCCATGTTTGAGGGGGTCTCCTTATGTGATATTTGTAATGCTGCGACATGGGCCTCTCCCCACACTTTTGTCTCCCACTACAGTCTTCAGTTGGGGGTGGCGGCGTCTGCTGCTTTTTGCACTCATGTTTTGTCTGTTGTACATGCTTTGTGATTTGTACTGTTTTTCTTTTGTCATTAAACTGACCTGTTGGTTTTGCTGCATCCTTCTGGTCTCTGTTGTTCAATCAAAATGTTCTTGGGTGTCAGCTCATTGTTAAGGAATGGAACGGGAAGACGGACGAGGAGGTAATGCCTAGTTACTCACCGCTAATCTTCATTACTCCAAGTCCTGGTCTTTCCGTTCCCTTCCTGAGCCCATCCCTCCCTCCCTGTTTCTGTTTTTGGTGATTGTTTTATGTTTTTGTTTTACTTGAGTTTTTATGGCATTTTCAGGTTGTCATGGTGACGCACTTCTCTCTTTATTCATGTTGGGTAGGCAGCGCCATATTGGGGGAAGTTTTAGGCCTCTACTTGGTAATAGGTTTCTGCAGAGCAGACGAGCTGCTCATTGTTAAGGAATGGAAAAGGAAGACCAGGACTTGGAGTAAGGAAGTGAAGTAACCGGGCATTAGTAAGTATATTATATATTTAGTTTTAGTAAAATCAATAGGTCTTGGCTAACGCCAGACCTAACGATATAGTCAGAAAGAAACGTTTATTAACTATGTTCATAAAAGTATGTTCATAGAAAATGGATTAGATTACTAATGATAAAATACATAAATGTTCCAGAACAGTACATATAACATGGTGAATAGGTCCATTAAATACATAAGGGCGTGCTACCATCCCCAAGACGGCAAGGCTAACTTCAACAAATATAGATGGGCAGATGCCATCAGTACTTCAGTTTCAGCAATTTTGATTTAAGTATCAGTTACAATTATGGGACAGAATATGTTAATGATCTTTAGGAAATCTGTGACTATTTCTGGTATAGTCATAGACTCAGTAGTGGTCACTGCTGTGTTCAAATGTAACAGTTCATATGTAACAGTCCAGAACATGATTATACACACCATTACTGTACTGTGACAGTGACAGTGATTGCTTTCTGTACAAAGAACTGCTTAGTCATAAGAAATACTGCATAGGTCTAGTCAGTGAAGGGAAGTTAATATATAAATAATAATGTTGATGATCGTTAACATGTGCCTTAATGTTGATATCTAGCTGCACAGGAAATGTTATTTTTGTGCCATTTGTAACTTTGACCTCCATAAGCAATATGTGCTACACTTAGGGGCCGATTCCGAGTCGGATTCGGAGAGATATCCGACCGAACCGGACTCTAGCAGTCCGACCGAACGAGTACGATGCGGACGCATGCTATCGGACTCGATTCGGTCGGACTCCCATTGAAGTCAATGGGAGCCGGTCGTACGACGCGTACACGGGCTCCCATTGACTCAAAGGGTGCGTCGCGAACAAGGACGCCCCCTACAGCGGGTACGCGTCGGTGCGACTCGCGCCGTACATGCATGTGTAGGGGGGACCCATGGGTCCCCCCTGTGTGCGACTCGCGCGGCTACATGTACAGGGGGGTCCGACACGGACCCCCGAAGTCCAGCTCCGACTGCTCTTTCGAGCCGGACGGCGCGAGTCGGTCGGACTGTTCGAGGCGCGCATCGTACTTGCCCGGTCGGGGAACGTCTCCATTGCGTGGTGCGAGTCGAGTCCGTACGAGTCGGTCGGAGCGGTTCGGAGCCGGGAACGAGTCGGTCGGGGATTTCACGTACGCTCGCATCGTACTTGCTCGCGCGGACGGGTGTTCGAATCGGTCGGAAACAGGGCGTCCGAATCGGATCCTGTAAAGCCGAATCCGATTCGGTGCCCTACCGGCCGAGATCGGAATCGGCACCTTAGAGTGCAATATTTGCTGTAGAAGTGCTAAAGGTGTCAAAGGTCACAAAGGTCACAAAGGGGGGATCAAATCTAGTGACTTTTATAATTGACACAGAAATTACACTAAAGCGCATTCTCCACAAAGTAAAAAAATTGCTGAACAAAAATCCATCATACTTTGCATGCATTTAGGGCCTTCCTCCTGCCACCTGCTTCCTGCCAGTCGCTTCCTGCCGCCCGCCTCCCCATCCCCCCTCCCAGGACCTACTTAATGGAGGTCGCAACACGGCCCCATTGAGCAGGTCCACACCAGCTCTCCCAGCTCTCCCTAGCCAATACTGCTGCTGGTCTGTCATTCTCTGCCCCGCCCGCCTGCTCCTGCCTTGGGAGCAAGCCTGGTCAGACAGACAGCCTCTGCCTTCAGCTCGGTCCTAGGTTCCAGGCCCCCAGGGCAGCTACCTTGGATGCCGTTTTTCCCCTCCTCCTGCTTCCCCCACTTGCTTCCTGCCTCCCATCTCCCATCGCCCCTCCCAGGAATTACTTAATAGAGGCCATAGCGTGGCCCCACCACCGGCAAGCCAAAGGCTCATCAAAGGCAAGCCCGTCTGTACCCGTCCATGCCTGGACAGCGCCCAGGGTCAGGAACCCTGGCCCTTTGACCATCCTCCAATATACCGCCACCGAGCTCCGCGCCCTCGGCCCCAGACACCACAACAACAACTGCTGCAGCTCCTCGTCCTGATCTACAGAAGGACCCTTTGCCTGATGCTGCTTCACCTGCACCGCAGGACCACCAACCAACACAGAAACTTTCTCCATACCCACCCAGAAGTCCATGAACACGCCGGAACTGCTCCAGTACATCCTTGTCAACACCCGATCACTCTGCAAACAGGCCACTGAACTCTGGGACACCATTGCCATCCTTACCCCGATGTGATCTTTATAACCGAGACCTGACTCAATGCCTCCTCAGCCCCCGACATCACCACTGCACCACCCGATGGCTATAAGATGATCCATCGTGACTGCAAAAACAAACACAGAGGAGGCATTGCCATAATCCACAAGGAAACAATCTGATGCACCGCCACCGAGGACTACACAACATCATTCATGGAAAATCTGAACTTCCAACTTCAAACCGACTCCAAAACCACCATCAAAGGCACCCTCGCCTACGGACCACCTGGGCCATGACCAGCATTCTGTAACGCCATCTCCGAATTCATCGCCCTGCTAGCAATTGACTCTGAACACTACATACTACTCGGTGACCTCAACGTCCACCTAGACAGTTCCATTGACACCAACTCCACAATCTCTGAGAAGATATGAGCACCATCTACCTCACCCAACTGGTCACTGATCCCACACACAGCGGACACTCTTGATCCCATCTTCACATCAAGTGACAGAATCAAATACAACCACGTCTCCAAACTCACCTGGACCGATCACTCAATCATCCATTCCACCATCACAGGCTCACAGAACACCACCATCAAGCCACCAAGCTCCTCACACCGCAGATGTAACAAAGTAACTGAGACCCAATGGACAAAGACCCTCAACACCTCCTAGACAGATGCCGTGTCAATCTAGGAACAAACCGTCTAGAACTTCTCTGACTGGATCACCAAATGTGCTGACAGAGTCGTCCCCGTTAAATTAGACAAACCCTCAGAGCCTCCAGAAGAGCCTGTTGGTACACACCAGAACTCACACCCATCAAGCGCAAATGCAAAAGACTAGAAAAACAATGGCGCGCCACCAAAGATCCCACCGACTGAACCACCTTCAAATCAGCCCCCAACAGGTACCACCAACGCATCAAGGACACCAAAAGAGACGCCTTTACAGCCCACAGTGAATAAGCGCCAATAGCATGAAGGAACTCTTCAACATTATCAGGGAATTCTCCAACCCGTCAGCCACTGAGAACATGGTCTACCCCTCACAAGAACTCTGTGACTCCCTCTCGGAGTTCTTCCATGGGAAGATAGCCACCATCTACAACAACTTCAACCCCCAACCCACCAACATTGATTCAACAACTTCAGCCAAACCACAGAAACCACCTCCTCGATCACCACATGGAATCTGATCACCACGCAGACCACCACAGCCCTCATGTCCTCAATTCACTCTGCAGCACTCACAGACCAGTGCCCTCACCATTTCTTTAACCTTGGAGCGCAAGAAATCAGCACAGAACTCACCAAACATCCTCAACGCCTCTATCACCACAGCAACCTTCCCCGACAGATGGCAACATGCGGCGGTAAGACCGCTTCTAAAGAAACCCTCCTCCGACCCCAGCAAACTCCAGGACTACTGCCCTATCTCACTGCTTCCATACCCCACCAAAGTCCTCGAGAAGGCCATTAACCACCAGCTCACCAGATACCTATAAGAAAACAACCTCCTCTACACCTCCCAATCCGGCTTCTGCACAAACCACAGCACAGAAACAACCCTAAACGCCGCCACCGACGATATCAGACTCCTCCACGACCATGGTGAAACAGCAGCCCTGATCCTCCTTGACCTCTCAGCTACATTCAACACCGTATGCCATCACACCCTCTTCAACTGACTCAACCACATCAGCATCAAAGGAAACACCCTCAAATGTATCTCATCCTTCCTCACAGGATGAACTCAGAGAATCTGCCTGCCTCCCTTCAACTCCGAACCCAATACCCTCACCTGCTGCGTCCCCCATGGAACGTCCCTCAGGCCCACCCTGTTCAACATCTACATGACACCCCTCGCAGACATCGTTCATCAGATCCCACAAGTTCGACATCGTATCCTACGCAGATGACACACAACTCATCCTCTCTCTCACCGACGACCCCTCCACCACCAGAACAAACTTCCGCAATGCCATGACCAGTGTAGCTGACTGGATGAGGACCAACTGCCTGAAGCTCAACACAGACAAAACAGAAGTCCTGATCTTCAGGAAGCACACCTCCCTGTGGGAGAGCAGCTGGTGGCCCTCTGAGCTCGGACCCACACCCACAGACCACACCTGCAACCTCAGCATAATCCTCAACACCGAACTCACCATGAGGCACCAAATCAACATAGTCGCCTCCTCATGACTCCACAACCTTCACATGCTCTTGAAAATCTTCAAATGAATCCCCGTCAAAACCAGGAAAACCATCGCCCACGTCATCAGCCGTCTCGACTACGGGAATGCTGTCTATGCCAAAATTACCACCCAACTCCTCAAGAGACTCCAGACCATATAGAACACAGCAGCTGTACTCATCCTCAACCTCCCCAAATGCACCCACATCACCTCCCGTCTCAGGACCCTCCACTGTTTCCCTATCCAGAAGAGATGCAAATTCAAGCTCCTACCAGACGCCTAACGAGGTCTACATGACAAGGGACCAGCCTACATCAACCACCGCATGAACTTCCACTAACTCGCCAGACAACTGCGCACCACCTCTCGGGCCCTTCCGTGCACCCCCTGCATCTACTGCAGCCACAGCGGAGGCCATGCCTTCTCCTACCTTGCCACAAAAGCCTGGAATGACCTGCTTTTCCACCTACAAACATCTCCCTCCCTGTCGGCATTCAGAAAAGAACTCACAACTTTCGAATGAGACCACCTATACCTCAGTGCCCGGATACCCTCAGGGGTTAGGAGAAGTGCTTTATAAGACTGATTGATTGATTGATAGGTACAAAACTTCCAGTTTGCAATTCCTTTCCTAAATAGAGCATCCTAACAATTCGCTATTTAAGGAATGGAAAATGGAAAGTACAAAATTAACGATTTCCTAAAAGAGATTCCTACAGAGTCACAATCGCTATTAGGAAATTGCAGTTTTGGAAATGCAAAACCAAAGGTGCCTATGAGCCTAAGGCCCCCCTTGAATCACCCCCCAAAAAAGTGATGCATATGTAAAGCACTGAAATTCCCTAGCAGCGAGTTTGTTCTCTGTGGCACTTCAAAAACAGCAGATTTGTGTGCCTTTTCCTATTTCGCACATGGTTACCATCGACTTGGAATCGATGAAATAGCATCTCCTAAATGCCCATTTCGCATTTAGGAAATGCTGTGTACATGTGCTTAGGAAATCGCAATTAGGAAATTGGTATTTGCGATTTCCTATTTTGGGAATCGCTAAAGGTGATTTCTACTGTGTAGAAATTGCATTTTGCGACCGTGTTTTCACCTTTGTACATGCCAAAAGGCTATTTAACATTTCTTAACGGCCCAAGATAGTGTTACGGTCCGTTAAGAAATGCTAAATAGCTTTTGTATATCCCCTAGTGCTTTTTATGATTTGGTGAACTTTCGCGCTGCCGGTTTGCATCCATTGTGCATGCGCAAACAGCTGAAAATTCCTCACAAACCAAAGGTTTTTAGGACATCGAGACAGTGTACGCACAGTACAGCTCCGCCATTAGTGTTCACAAACATTAGGGGGTTGTAAACCTACTGCAAATCCAGCAGAGTGAGGCCCACATCCTTACAATGCTGCAAATGTTCACTACATGCAATACCATGTTCACGAATAAGTAAGGAAAAAATGGACTACATTACTCATGAGGCGTAATACACTTACATGGAAACACCAACGTGGAGCTATACATCTACAAGGAGACCAGCCTGTACATAGAAGCCCAATGTTTGTTCACTCTGCAAATAAGCACTTCACGGTATTAGATGTTGGTAAAGAGAAAATGCAAGGTGCTACATCACAGCCAAAGCACACTGTACATATATAGATACATCAAGCAGGTGCATAGATTTATATGATACTCAGTCAATCCTACGCTTTGGTGCAATGTGAAATATGAGTTCCCAAAAATATATCATGGGCCACTGCATGACTAATGAGGAGCAAATGACCGACATGGACACAAGACATGACATGAGATGGTCACTATACACATTAACGACGCTCAACACACCAAAATCGACACACACATACTAAGCACTAGATACTGACATGGGGAAAACAAGTGAGACGTCGCCCCAACAAAAACATCAACCCCATTAACCTACAAGGTACAATTTATCTTGTGTCACAATACAAACCAAACGTTATTGAACTATAGATAAAAGCCTCAAACTCAGTCAGCTTATCCAACATCAATGACTTATACTGTAGCAACTTGTCTGGCAGTGGCGTAGCCCGCGGGTCATGGGCCCTAGTGCGAGGAAGGAATTGAGTGCCCTGGAAGCTTTTTGGACAGTGAACTACAACAATAGTTAGGGTTCAGTGGTCCCCTCAGACCTCTTGGCCCTGGTGCCACTGCGCCTGCTGTACAAAGAGAAGCTTACAAACCTGTTGTCTGAAACAACTCTAGTAACATTCACGGCAATATCCTAGTTTATAAAAATGTTCACAAATATCGGGAGACATCAAAAAACATGCCCAGGCATGCTGGAAATATGACAAAAGTGTCACTAAACTGGTTCCTAGGCAGTGAAGCCCCTATTCTAGAATTAAAAAATTACTTTTTGAACAATCCGTCAGTACCTTAATGCATTTCGGGCTCTTCTTGGTTTCCTTCAACAGAAGAAAAGGTTCATCTATATATCCATGTCGGTCATCTGTAACAAATGAAAACAACAAATCATAACCCCGCAATCAATTTGTGTATCTCATTGTCTACTGTCCAGTGCCTTTAAACACGCAGGGCCTGATTCACTAAAGTAAATGTTCACGTTTGTATAAGTTTACTCTTATTCAGTATTCATAAAACTGCAATTTAATGATAAGTTTAGGACTGGGGAGACTCCATAGTCGGGGAGGAGAACTCTGCTCATAAAAAGACAGGTCTGCCTATCTTTTTATGTGCGGAGTTCTCCGCCCGACTACGGAGTCTCTGCAGTCCTAAACTTACCAATAAATTGTAGTTTTGTGAATACCAAATAAGATTAAATTTACACAAAAGTGTAAGTTTACCTTTGTGAATCAGGCGCTCCCAAAAAATTATCGACACACAGTTTTAAAAAAAACACAGATCTTTCAATTGTTCACTTACATAAATAAAACAAACATTGACAATGTCAATAGGTTTGACTTCTGAATGAAAGTGTCTTTTGGGTCACTGAAGGGTTTAGGCACTAAATAAGTCATCATACATTCACTCTGTCACTCATTGTTGAACTCATGCATCTATTCACCTGTCCGCTAACTCATTCTTGCATTCAACCTCTGACACAACCACATTCATTAAAACACACATAAACTCAACAACATATACAAGATGAATTAAACTAAAACAAATAGAAAATGAAAACGTGATGCCATCCAAACATGGCAGCCATTTGCTTTCAATAACTAAACTAAGCATACCAGGGGATGTCTGTCTTAAAGTGGTATTGTACATTGTCCTTCACTGTCGCTGCCGCATTTAGAACCAATGTGTTGGACAACTAGGAATGGTAAAACAATGATGCACTGTGGACAACAGTGTTCTGTAATGGTCGTCTGGTTTAGAGGAAGAGGCCACGTGGGAAAAGACGCTGTGCAGATTAAATGAGTGGCAAGCAGGCAGCCTGTTAGCATTGTCCAGTGAGCTAATGTATCCTCTCAAGAAACTGTAAATGAAAAGAGCAGAAACAAGAAATGAAAGGGGAACTATAAAAGGAGAAAATGTAAAACTGAAGGACCATCTAACCAGCCATGACACAGAAGCACACTAATCTTCAGGTGGATCTGCACGTGATCAGGAAATATCATCATTCATAGGGCAAGAGAGCCAGTGACTGAAGAGAGCTTCATAATATTATCCCATGCAGTATGCTCTCATTGATGGAAGCAGAGTGTAAATGCCATGCAGACAGACCAATGGCAGAAGAGGGCTGACACATAAGCCCTCTATAAATCTATATCAATGTATAGTTATATATGAATGTATGTATTATTTAATGATTTTTCTTTATTACAAGATCCTGGCAGACAGCTAAGCCTGTCAGGCCTCCTGAAGAGATTTTAGCTTAAATTGTTCCAGTGCAAATCCTGTATCGCTAAGGTTTATCAGAGGGAGTACCTAACAACAAACTCCTTTCCTAACAAGATAATCTGTGACATGAAGTAACAAAATACTTGACAGCAGGCTTTAACACAATGCAAAAACAATCCACAGTTAAAGGCTTACTGACTTTAAAATATGTGTTACATAGTAAATTAATTAGGCTTAGTGCGTTTGTCATAATTTATCAGAATAAACAGATCAGACCTATGGAATCTGGAATAACCTTTGTCAGTGCTCCAAATAGGCCTATAGCTGTTGTTGTTGGCTTGTCACCATAGCCAACTCAGGCCTATTATACAGAGTCTAAGCTTCCGCATAAGCCAACCATCAAGTATACAGTCCTGAAAAGTGTACAAATTACAAGTGACAAAGCAAAATACTATCTCTCCAAAGGGGGTCTAACAAGGATTCTCTTCTATACCCAGAGGGGGTCACTAAGACCAGAATGTAATATGGTAAGCTGTGAGATTCCATGTAACAAAAATCCTATCTGTAGGATTTAATCTTGAGTAAGAACAATCCACTATTAAATGCCTAAATGCCTACTGACTGCAACAAATGATTTTCCCAATCAATATGTTAGTCCTAATACCTTTTTTGTAACTTTTCATAATAAATATTCAGGCCTATACTCTTTAACATTGGATTGTCACAATAACCAACTCAGACCCACTGTGTAGTGCATAGACTATCCCACAAGGTATCCATCAGGTATACTGTAACAAAATTAGAAATATGCAGCAAATTACAGCTGTCAAAACAATATGAAATCCCTCTTAATAGGGTCTAATTAGGATTATCGCAGGGGGCGTGGCTTGACGCCGGACAAGATTGTGGTCTCTCGCTGCATGCCCGAGGGTCGGCGCATGGAGCAGCAATACAGAGAGAGTTACCTCAATAGGAAATGCCTCTTCACACAGCATAGGTGCATTTAGGGGGCGGCAGCTGCCGTTTTCATCATTTCCAGTGCTTGGGAGCACATAAATACTTGGGGCCTCGTTTACTATATTTTGACATACGGCAGCGCAGCAAGCCTTCCTGCTGCACTGCCGTGTGTAAAAATAAAAGGGCAGGAATACACTATACCTACAAGATATGGCACATTCCTGCCCTTCTCCCCTGTGCCAGTGCACAAACAGCAGCCCTGCGCCAATGCAGACACACTTGCACCTTGGTGCAAGGGTGCCTGCGTTGCAAGGATAATTGTGTATGTGCAGGAGGGACACTTTCCTGCACATAAACAATCATTAAAGGTGATTTGCTCCTTCTATGTGTGCTGCAGAAAGTATTTCTCCTCGTTGCACCACTCCTACGCTTTCCCCCAGGGAGGCATAGGATCCTGATGCATTCCGAGGTTTACAACACTTTATAAATCTGGGATTGGATCAGATTCTAAGGATGTTGCGTGGGAACACCCACAGCAACATCCAGGGAATGCCCATTTTCACGCAGAGTAATGCGTGAAAGGGGCCCATATTCACAAGGCCATTAAAAGCCATGCAAGTCTAAAAAAGTGAAGCACCGGCGTCGCAAAGGGCTTGTAAATGAGGTCCTCGGTTTTTAGCAGAGTGCTCATGTACCTCACACGTGGGCGTCATGTTGTGTGTGAGAGACATGCGATGAGCGCAAATGGGCATACTTGAACTGAAATGAATTTCAGCCTCATTTAACAGGAAATAGCTGAAGCCTAACTGATGGAGATAACTTCTTTGCCTTTTCTGAAGACTTTCTTCTAAATATTTGCCATTATTTTAGTAAGCTGTAAGGGTTTATCAATATCCTCTCCTGCTGCATTCTTTCTCTACTCAGTTGATTGACTTTATAATGTGCACCTGAGTTCCTGTGTTGTGGCATATATTGGTGTTCACTCTATAAATCATTTGCCTTGCTATTGACTCCAGTTTATGGCCAGATTAAGGAATCCCAAACATCCCCTCAAACTCCCTACGGGCAGATTTTTCAAGCACTCTCCAGGGTTTTAATTGGATCTTGAAATGGGAGATTCTTTATCACATAAAACCCCACTTGGTCTTCTTCCTTGGCCGCACCCAACATTTCTTCACAATCTAATCCTAGCAAGGCGTCAATTAAAAGATTTAAGAAGGACCCACCATCCCCCACAAAATCTCTTTCCAGTGCCTCGCAGGACTTACTATTGGAGTAAATTAGGGTCCTATGCCCCTTTATGGAGGAAACCAATGCCTGGTTGCAGAGCCTCAGCGATAGATTGTGTCATATGGAAGAGAAATGATCTAGTGCACAGCAGCAAATTTACAGCCTTAACGAAACGTCTTCCAAAGTAAATTCTCTTCAAGAACAGATAGTCACCTTACGGAATCAGGTTCAAAAGCTGGTAAATTGCAATAGAAAGAACAGCCTTCAAATTTACAGTCTGCCTGAGGGTACAGAAGGGACGAATCCTCTTTCATTCTTCAAAACCCTTTTTCCTCAGATATTGAAGCTATCTGCGCGCCCACCATTCAATATCCAGTGGGCACAGAGATAAGGTCATCCAGCTATGGTCTCGAACACTTCAAACAATCCTAGAGGAGTCATTCTGTATTTTCGGGAATAAACCAAATTAATGCAGGCCATCTCAGCTGCCAGACAACTTAAGCATATCTCCTGGCCTGGTCACAATATCTTCTTTTCCCAGGATTATGCTAAAAGTACTGCAGACTGGCGAGGGGATTTCTTAAATATGTAACCAACGCTTCACTCTCTTGGAGCACATTTTGGGCACATCCATACTTGTCTTTTTAAAGTCACATTAAACAATAAGACAACAACTTATGAGGGCCCATCTCGCCTACAGGCTTTCCTTGCAACATGTAGAGCACAGACTATGGACATCACCAAGCCGACTCATTCGTCAAAATTATTTTTCTATTTCTATTCTTACCTATTCCATGTCAGAAGTAGATAGACTATGGAGAATTGTTATGTTGCTCTTACTGCTTTCTCATTGGATTTTATAATGTAGTAATGCTGAAAGATATTACATGGTATTTATGTCAACTTACCTTAATGTTCCTCTTATTGCAGGAGTTGTTTTCTTGTTGTTCCATGTTCCCGTCTCCTGTTTCACATTATACTGCCCTTCACGTTCCTTGTTTCCCTCTGAGGTTTGGATGTGCCGTCTTTTCCATGTGGTCTCCCCACCTTCCTCATCAAAGTATTCGTAGGCATATTTTACTTTTTTGTTACCCTTTTCGTTCTTTCCCTTTCTTTCCATCCTCACTGTACTTCATTTCTATCCTTTTGTCTCATCGCTTTGCCTCTACCTTCTTCTTCCCTTTTTATTTTTTCCATCGTACTAGACTTATTGCTGTATCACACTCTTTTTATGATGTTGTTTCTTCTACCGCTTGTCAGGCTCTTTTTTTATCTGTTTTAACATTATGTCTGATTGTATCCTCCATTTTGTTTTTTATAAATGATTTTGACAATGGTGTCTTGGAATGTCAGAGGTTTGAACTCCCCAATCAAAAGACAAAGGGGCCGATTCTGATGCGGGTTGGAAAAGCTTCCCGACCGAATCGGTTGGGAAATGGTGTCCGACCCACTCGGATCGGGAAAGTCCGACCGGCGGAGTAGGATGCATCCGGATGCTTCCAGATACGATTTGGTTGAACTCCCATTGACTTCAATGGGAACATTTGTTCCTAACCGCATCAGAATTGGGCCCTCGGTCGGGAAGACACGTTCCCGATCCGATTTGGAAGGAGCAAATGCCGTTAGGAGGCCTTCCTAACCGCATCAGAATCAGGCCCTCGGTCGGGAAGCTTTTCCAACCCGCATCAGAATCGGGCCCAAAGCGTCCTAACACATCAGTCAAAGCTTAATGCTCATATTGCTTTCTTGCAAGAATCCCATCTCACAGAGAGCGAGTCTATGAAGGGTATTAAAGGGTGGGTGAGCTAAGTATTCTCCTCGCCGGCTAACAGTAAAAAAACATAGAGTTGTGTTTCTATGTTACAAATCCTTACATGTTCAACTGGTGTCTCAGGAAATACACGCAGAGGGGAGATGGTTATCACTTAAACTGTGTATCAATAAGGTTGACATTGTTCTTTTTTCTGTATAAAGTCCCAACACTCCTGATTGTCAGTTCTGGTCTACTATCTCTTAGAAACTCTTACAACACCCCGATGATAACCTCAGTTTAGCTGGTAACTGTAATCATTTTGTTGATCCCTTTCTGGGCAGACACTCATCATCTCATTATATCCCAAACAAATCACTAAAAGCATTTGTACTTTCAACAATGTCTACATCTTTTTCTCTGGTGCTCCACACAGAATCTCGGATAGACCATATTTTCATTTCAGACCCTCTCACTTAATCTTTACACTCAGCAAATATCGGTTCCATCTTAATCTCTGACCATGCTCCAGTCCCTGTCCTTCTAGACCTTTTACCTAAACATATCTCTCCCAAAAGGTAGAGGTTTAATAACTCCTTGTAGTTAGACACCACTTTTACTTCTTCTTTCACTTCTTTCTTTCACAAATACTTTCATTTTAATCCTACTAATAGTACCCCTATTCACACTATATGGGATGCTTTTAAGGCCTCAGCTCGAGATTTTATCATTCGTTTGGTATCTAGAAATGAAAACTTTCTCAGGTCCAGTCCAAACAAATCTTTGAGGAAATCAAACGTCTTGAATACTCATATTACATTTTGTGTACACAGCACTCATTACAACAACTGATTAATGCTAAGCTTCATTTCAACAAGGCAACCACCGAAAATACATCCTCCTACCTTCTTAAATCCAGTGCCAAGTATTATGGAGGTCAAAATAAATCTGGGAAATTATTGGCAAATTATCTCAAAATGAATCATAACAAATTACTCCACAAATCAATTACAGATGACACTGATATGACCTATTATAAAAATTCAGACATTTTAAACTAGTACAAAAACTTTTACACCAATTTATACACACCAGAGCACTTACCAAGAGACCCTGAAATCTTACAATACCTGTCCTCTGTTCAAAAACCGGACTTCTCCTAAATAGATTTCTCATACTTAGAAACAAATATTTCACATACAGAGCTGCATCTTGCAATGCTTTCCCTTAAAATGGACAAAGCTCCAGGACCAGACGGTTTTACATCAGACTTTTACATATACTTTTCAAAACTTCTTTTTCCCACATTATGTACTCTTATTCACTTCTTCGTTGATTCTTCCACCTCATTTGTTTTTATTCTAGACACACTATCTGCCTCATCCCGAAGGATGTGAAGGATCCACATAATTGCAAGAATTATATGCCTATTTTGCTTGCTAACTTAGATTATAAGACTTTCTCTAAAGCATTAGCCTCTAGGTTAGAATCCTTTCTTTCCGATCTTCTGGGAAAGGAATAATTAGGCTTTGTAAATGGCAGATACCTTTCAGACAACACTTGCCTGTTCTTTGACATTATCTCGAAATCCGCTGGCATTTCTGAATCTCTAACAGCCATTACCTTTGATGCAAGAAGACTTTTGATCAGGTAAATTGGTCATTCCTCTTCCACACCCTCACTTGGTTTGGATTTGGCCCTAAAATTACCACATTCATTCCTCTTTTATACTCTTCTCCTCAATCTGCCATTTGTGCCAATAGGTTGACCTCCTCATATTTTATCCTTGGTAGGGGAGTCCGCCAAGGCTGTCCCCTCTCTCTGTTCCTTTTTAACCTAGTTATTGAACCATTCTTGCTTAGGATCAGGCAAAATATACACATACATGGCTTCACACATAACACCCAACACGTCAAATTAGCCACATATACTGATTATATTTTGTTAATTATATCAAAACCTCATTCTTCACTTTCCGCTTTCTTGGCAGAAGTTACATCTTATGCTTTTGTATCTGGCTATAAATTGAACCTTGATAAATGCAAAATCTTACCTTTGAACAAATTCACTTTTAAACATGACTTTTCACCCTCTAACTTTCAGTGGCAATCCAAACAGAAAAAGTACCTCGGCCTTCAATTCACCCAGTCCCTTAACACTTCCATTTTGATCAGTATTGATACCAGCATCCATAAAATCACCTCATTAACCAGTAGATGGCACCCTCTGCACTTATTCTAGTGGAGTCAACTTGATACCATCAAGAAGATGTTGGTTCCCATTATTCTTTTTACTATATATAACATTCCTTTGAATTTTCCTCTTAAATCATACAACGAAATGTAGTCACTGTTATCTTCTTTTCGTTGGAATAATAAAAAGCTCTGCATGTCCTTACTTAAACTAAAGCATCCCAAGGCTGAGAGTAGAGTGAATTTTCCTGATTTCGCCAAATATCACAAAGCATTCTTATGAAAACAATCTATGCATTGGATTACGCCATCCTTACCATATACTCCATTATGGGTAGATCTTGAGTGTGTGCTCTCGTCGCCTTTTTCATTTCACAAATACTTAACTTTCTTAATAAGCCCCCAAAACTATCTAATCCAATCTTCAGGAATACATGTATATTATTAGTTTCCGTTAGTTCATACTCACCCACAGACTGGAGTTCCTTTTTGGATTCTACCATCTGACATGATCACTATATACAAATAAAAAATAGACCTATTTATTGGCAAGCTTGGAGGACCAGAGGGCTAATTTGGTTTAATCAATTATATAACCAAGACTCCCTTAAATCTTTCTCACAGGCTCAGATACTCTTTGGTTTACTATCCATTTTTTTAAATAGAACTTTCAAGTCTACAGAACATCATTTCTCAAGCATACACTCACTTTAAATCTCTTTCTTCACCTACTCCAACACCACCAATAGTCTTGCTGACCATTTACACACAAATCCAAGGGCTTCTCCCATTTATTCACTTTTACAATGTATCTCTATAGAAAGACCTAAATCCAGTATTGAATAAGCATGCAAAAGTGATCTCTCCATCACTTTACCTATTTCAACCTGGAAAGAGATTTGGATCAAAATCAGGAAATCCTACCGGGCAGCAAACACAATACAAACACTTTTTTTCATATACATTAGACTTTTTCTAACACCCACATTCCTACCTAAGATTAACCCGGACATTCCGGATACTTGCTGGACATGTTCCACACAACAAGCTGATTTGAAACACATGTTATTTATATGCCCTTCCGTTTCTACTTTTTGGATACAAGTTTGGGGCCAAATCAATTCTATATTTCATTGTAACATACCTTATTCAATTTCTAATGTGTTTTTAGGAAGTATATCTGATGCATAGGCAAATGCTTCATTTAATGTAAACATACTGGACCTCTTGTTAGCAATTGCCTTTCAATAAATATCTTGGAAGGATTTTACTCACTTATTATCCAAAGCATGGTGGTACGCAGTCTGCTATAATCATAGAGGGGCACTGCTTACATGCATCCTCTATCACTTGTTTTAAAATAAAAAACCTTTGGACACCAATTACATAGTTCCTTGATAACTCTGCAAACTTGTAGTTTGCCCTTCTACCTAGTTTGCAGGAAGTCCTTAAACCTCCCTGACTTTCTAATTCTGATCATATTTTTTTTTATACTATGTACCACTTGTTATATATTTCACTGTTTATTCTCTGCTTACAATCAGACACTTGTCTATATAATTCATGTATATACTAACCCCTTTCTTTCCTCCTTCTTGTTACTTAATTGTTTTTTTTTATTCTAATGTACTGTGTTTTAACTATCATATGAGTGTATAATTTTTTCCATAAAAAACGTATTTTTTAAAACTTAAAATAAGGATTATCGCAGCACACATCTCCTATCTTCTTGGTCTGACTGGGTGGGTCACCAACACCAAAACCCTTGCCTACTGTGGTAGTCTGTGAGATTCCATTTAACAAAAAACCTGACTATAGACTTTAGCACAGTGTTTAATCCACCCTGAAAAGCCTAATGCCTTTAACACATGTTTTTCACAATATGTAAGTCAGACTGACTGACTTTGTCATAACGTTTCCAGTGAATACCTAAACAACAAAGGCCCATTATAAACTGGCAACCAACATGCATACAGTTATGCAATTACAAAATTATAGAAAAAAACTGTTTACATAGCAATACACAACCCCTCTCAAGAGGGCTTAGCAAGAATCATCACAGTGAAATCTCTCAGGGTTTGTCAGAGCTGGTGGCTAACACCAAAATCCTTGCCTGAGAGACTATGTGTAAGAAAATGCCTGTCTAAAACCTGCAACACAATGTGATAACAACCCACTGTTAATGGCGGCCTACGGGCTTTAAACAATGCCTGGCAAAACAAAATTTCAGTTTTCACAGACTCTTTCAGTAATTCATGACACTAGAAAAAGGACCAAAATTGCACTACTGTGCTTACCATATGAAGTATGCCCCAATTGCAGCATCTCCTAAATCATACATGGGATATTCGGCAATTTGAAGTGTATGTATTGTTTCTACAACCCGGAAATTTCACATAGCAATGCTTGATGGGTAGGTCTAAGTTAAACATCATTTGCACATTGAGGGAGTACATCAATTTGCGACTGAAACATTTTCTCTGTGGAATTTTGGGAATCATATATAGATTGAAGGAGTCAAGAGTGCCTACTATGTAAAGGGGAGATGGCAAAGAGTTACATTTTTCTTTCACTACAGCTATATCTGAGACTAATCTTTAAAACTGGATTTAGGACCTTATTTTGTGTTTAGAGGCAACTGAAAAAGATCCAATTTCTGGTGGAAATTCTAAATAAACTGTAGAACCCATCAGCTGAATTTTCCTCACCATAGGGATATTGTTGTGGAGTAAATTCAGATGGTGGATTGTGTCCTTTGTTTAGTTTCCTCCATAAATTGGAGGACTGTCAGTTACTTCTCAACTCTGAATGAGGATTTATCGTCCCTTTTACCCTACTATGACTTCCAAAACTAGTGAAAACTACAGACTGAAATTTGCCTGCTAAAGTCCCGCAGGAATTGCTACTGTACCCTAACAGTGCCAATGCTGTCCACGTTTAGTGCAGGGATCCAGTTCAGTCTTGATGCAACCAAGCATGACTAAAATGGTCTCTTAGTCCAGATTATGCATTTTCGAACTTTGTTTAACTTTCATGTTAAACAAGCTGACACAGTTTTAATACATTCTTTCCTTCCGCAGACAAGGGACTTGGGCATGCATATGCTCTTTACTTTTTTCCAGTTACAATGATATTAACCTGCTTCATTGAAAGTTATCTTTGCAAATTTTGTGCCATGTTTTTGAGATGAAATGACAGCATCAGATGTTATCCTGCCATCTCCTTTATGTTCTCCTTCTACTCCTAAATCCTTTCCTATTTATACTTTTCCTACTCCTTTTCCTATGACTGTTACTCTTGCCACTCCTATTCCAAATCATTATCCTACTCATTTTCCAACTCCTACTTCCACTCCTACTCTTTGTCCTGCTCTTGCACCTCTGTTGCCTACTCCTATTAAACTTCTCATACTCCTTCTAATATTCTTCTTTGACTCATTTCACAATTCTTCTCCCAATCCTCTTACTCCTACTCCTTCTTCTACTTCTACTTAGACCATCTCTCCAACTTCCTCTACTCGTTGACCTGCATTGCTTAATTGTGAAACCAGAAACTAACAAAAAACAAACTTATAACATAAGGTGGCATTTGTTTCTTATACGACACTGCATTCAGTTAGCATTTCGAGCTTTTAAAGCTCTTAAATAAGTATTTTGTACTGTATATCAACATTTGTAGTCTCCTGGATGATTTACCATTTGGTAGGAAACTTAACAGGAGTCCCAGGTCAGAAAGGGGTTACTGGGCTCATATTGTAACTAACAGAGCTCTGACCATGGTATCCTGGGTCTTTACTTCTGGTCAGCATGTACCTCCATTTAGCACTTGACTTTCAGGTCAGTGACTTTGAGCAATCCAAGGCCTACTCAGGGAGGTGATGCAGGGTAGAAGATCAGAACTCAGTGAAACATATGATAATAGTTAATAATTCTTTTTGAAGCCAGCATTTAATACTTTACTTCTGACCCATAAACTATACTGTACAGGGCTTTGGTATAAGGTGCTCTTACACAGCTCAGCTCCTGTTATCTATAAGCAGGACACAGCCAATACTATTATCGGAATGATCCCTTGGGCAAGGTACAGATTTCCATAGTACAAGTCAAGACACATTGGTCCTACGAAGTGAAAAGAGGTGGGTACTATTCTGGTGACCCCTCTTGGCTTCCCCCTCTATCCCTTCTGAGTATTCATGGTTCAACAAAGCACAATGTGTCCAAACAAGCTCCTTAGAATGTCTTATGTTTGGCGTTGCTGTCTTTCACAGGCTGGGCCCTCAGTTACCGGCTGAAGTATAAGGGCCATGTTGCTCCTGATGTGCATACATGCAGTTCTGATTGCAATGAGAAGAGCTGCAAGCACTGGAGGGACAGGGCCAGGGCAATTCATTGGCTCTGGTCAGATCCAAGAAGAACCTGACACCCAAGCAAGTGAAGAGCCCACCTTGGGCTGTATTTTAGATGAAAGTTTAAGTCTCTGCCAATCAGATAGGGTCTTTACAGAATGACACCCAGCTATAACTGCTTACTGATTGTCATGATATTATCTTTTCTGAGAACAATGTTCAACATGTCAAAGGTCACAGCCCAGGTTCAAGCAAAATACCCCTTAGCAAGACCATTGAATGGAGCATTGGCGAGAGCTTTTAGAAATACAAAGCAAATCTGTAAATCTGCAGCCAGCAGTTTTGTGGAATGAGAGATTTGGGCTTTGGTAAATGTTGCATTGTGGATGAAGATTTAGGTCACTGCCAATCACAGTGGGTAATTTGGTTCTAGCACCAAACTTGTTGACACACTTTGGCGATGTTGCTGTGACCATTTACTGAGTTCACAAATTTACAAACACCAAGCCATCACAGGTGCTGCCTATGTTGAAGAGACGAATAGGAGAGGCATTTGTAGTTTTCGTAAGTGCACTGTCCTCACTCTGACTTCTCAGCAGACCCCACAGGCATCAAGGACTTCAAACCTTGGCCTGGTATTGCAGGTTCTTTCCTTGTCTGTAGGAGGTAGCTTATAGTTGTTTCTGACTCAGGTCCTTGCAATCCTCCTTTTCTAGGTAGCATCTTCCTCTTGCAAGGGTACCTCCAGCCAAGATAGGCTGAAGATAGAGCATCTTCTCTCAAGTTGAGGACCTTTTTCCAGGTTCATGGTTCCAAAGATTGCAAATGAGAGTTGGAATTCTACCATCCCAACCCTGACACACGGAAAATTTCTTGGTCTCCACTTCTGTGGGACCCTGAATTCTGGTAATGAAATCTTGGCACACTGGCTGACATTTAAGCCCTATACATATGCCAAGCTGACAGACATTGTGTATTGCACAGGTCTCACAGGACTAGTTTCATGCAATTTGTGCCCTTTGTATATTCCTCACAAAAGATGTGCAGCCATAGACTTTGTCTCATAGTGTTAGGAGGAAGGTGGGTGAAGTTGGTAGTCATTGTCTCCTGGTAGTCTCCTGTCAGGGAAGACACAAAAGCAATGGTACTAAAAATTTTACTAAACAGGTAGAGGACTCCCCAATTAACTACCACCTAACCTGTTGGTAGAAATACTTCTTGGGAATAATGAGGCCTGAAGGGAAAAGGAGCACTCTAACTATACTCTCTGCCGCCGTTGCTCTGCACCCTGAGTCTGGTCCACTACAAAGAACTTCAGAAATGCTGGAGCTCTGCTCTAGAATTCGGATTGCTGTCAGGGCTCTCTCCATCATCCATCCTATATGCCCATCAGCTTCAGGAATCAACATGGATTCTGGAATTGCCAGAGTCACATGCAGCACACTAAATCCAAGCACATTCTACTGAACTTGTATAAGTTACTTACACACACATGCCATCCATGCCCCATGTGGATAGAGTGAAAAACCTGGTTGCAGAGGACTAACAGACACTTTTGAAATAAGGGAAAGGCCAATAGGCAAGTCTCACTGACAAACAGTAGGTAAAAAGGTGTGTCCTTCTCCTGGAATATGTTGGTGCCATCATTGTCAGTCTTCTACAGCCTGGTGAGCTTACATTAGTAATCACCAGAAAGGAGGGTTCACATGATGTGCTCCTCTAGGCCACCAGGGCCACAGCAAAGGGAGGGCAGCTATGGCTCTCTGGCCTAGGGATTGCACATTTTGGGGTGACATTTGCCTATCACAATTGCTAATAATGAAACAGAAGGCCTGTTTTATTCCGTAGTGCAAGTAATTCTGCATCACCACTGGATGGAACAATATGTGTTTTCACTTGCCATAGAGCACACCTTCCTAAACATGAGCAGCTTTTTTTCCCTCCAGTTTCTATATAGTGCGAACTCAACCCGAAGGTGTAGTAGCGCTTTACATGAGCACCCAGGGCAAAGTCGAGGGTACACATGGGTAGACCCATTTTCTTCACAGGGTGGACTTCATCTCCCCTGCCAATGCCCCGCAGAAATATACTGAACTTGTCCCTGAGTCATTTTCACACACGGGAACACATTCAGCAGCACCTGCCCGTTGTCGGCTTTCATTCCAAGCAGCAATGTGCAGGCTGTGAGGGGGCTTTCATATTGCAGAATCCAGCTGAGCCCATAACAAAGGCTGAACTTAAGTGGACGTCAGGCCTTCTTTTGATTGAGTATCCTGGCTGGGAGCTATCTGGAGCCTCACACCTTCCTGCAAATGCAAAGGAGGGGAAACAAAGGCTCACAGCTTATTACTTCACAGGTACTTAAGAGAGGCATGCTTTTGGCTTTGTTAAGGCCCTGTATGTAAGAGTATGTAAGACAAATGCATGCACTGTAAAAATGTCATATGTGTTGATCGGTCCCAGTATTTAAACAAGTAACAATTTAAATACCACTATTTTGTTTTGTTTCTTTTAGAGCACTACTCATCCCAATTCAGGGCGTTGAAGCACTTTATATCACACATACGCATTAATATTGACAATAAATCATATGCATGTAAATCAATGTACAGGATGTGTATCATAAGACAGTGAGGGTTACAAGATGTAGGAGTCACATGTCCTTCATAGCTCACTGTGCTATATTAGAAGGATTACAATTTATGAACTGCAAGTAACAAAAGGATCGCTGTGTTAAAAGCAGTAACCCACTTACCCATCAGCATAAAATAAAAATCTGTCATCTGTGTGTCACAGGATGTGCTTTGAAGGAGACATATTAACCCTCTATGCCACTTTGATTTAAAACTGGCACTAGACAAAACACAGATCTCTCTAGCAAGTGCATTAACCTCCAAGTTATCTTACCATTATTATTATTCCCTAAGATTTATTGGGCACATAAAGATCTACGCAGCAAGTGCCATAACCCCATAAGATATTTTAAAGACTTTGCAACCATTTAAGCAGAACAGATTTACTGCTACGTTTCTTCTTGTTGCCAATTTCTTTGCAGCAGAGTTTTAAAAAATAACTGTACACCTTGAGGTCCAGATTTTGCGTTGGGGTTGTGTCACTTTTTGTCACAACATTGACGCAAAATCTCATTTGTTAAATATTGTAATCTGCTCAAATGTACTGCTAACCATATGTGCGAGGTCTTAAGATCTGATGTCACTTCTTGTGATGTCACTTTCTTCGAGGTCATGGGTTATGAAGTCCACTTTTTGTGATGACATATGCGATGTCACCCTCCGTGATGTCATACACTGTGATGTCCTGCACCATGATGTCACTTGCATACTGCCTAATCTGTTTAGTCCCCCCTCTTCCTTCTTTAGGACTTGTGCCCTATTGGCACCAGTTGGTTTCCAGACAGACACATTCATTTTTAGCCACAGAAAGATTGAGGGCCTTATTACAAGTTTGGTGGTCCCTTGGACAGCCGTATTGGAGGTGAGGGTCCAAGTGTGGTGAGCCCGGCTGTCCAACCCCTGTATTACGAGTTGGTCGGATTGGCTTTCTGAAGACTGCCGCCGAACTGCTGAGACCACCAGTCAACCCCGACCGCGGCGGCCATGGAACGGGCCTATGAAGCCGTGGGAGACTTGGACTGCCAGTAAAACTGCCTGCCCAATTACGAGTTGCTTTACAGCCAGCGTGACCATGGCAGTCCAACTACCACATCTGATACGACAAAATGGGAGGGATATAAGGCCCAAACTCACCTGTACTCGTCTTCTAGCATCATGGAGCCCATCATGCACATCCTGCCACTGTTCTACCTCTTCGACCACCTTCAAAACCCAGTCTGTCATGGATAAAATCAGCGGTAAGTCATACAACTAGCTGATGCCATCAACTCCTCTGCAAAATGATGCACCACCAAGGACCAGGCAAGGGAGGTGTGGTCCTAAAGTAATTTACACATATACAGGGACCCTGTCTAGGATTGTTTCTTATTAATCATCAAAAATACATCTGCAGGATGCCCTCTTAGTCCAAAACACTGGTACTGCACAGGCACACTGTACACAAATGGAGTTTGCAAATTATATACAGTAATAGTATACCACCTACAAGAGCTCCACTGGCTCCCCGTCGAAAAAAGAGTGGCCTTCAAGCTCCTCACTCACGCCTACAAATCCCTCCACAACACCGGACCCCAATACCTCAAAGAAAGAATCTCTTTTTACGCACCCAAGAGAAGCCGCCGCTCTGCCAATCTTGCCCTGGCCGAAATCCCATGCATCCGCAGAGCCAGAGCGGGAGGGAGGGCCTTCTCCTACATCGCAGCCAAGACCTGGAACAAATCCCCCCTCAGCATCAGACGAACCCTCACACTGCAAGCATTCAGGAAGAGCCTCGAGACCTGGCTCATCGGATGAGACGGAGTTGCTCGAACCCCCCCGCCTCCCCAGAGCCTTGAGAACCTCACGGGTGAGTAGTGCGCTTCACAAATCCCTGATTGATTGATTGATAGTGATGTGTGCATTATTTTGTGTTCCACAACACCACCTCCTCCACAATATTACACCTATTAATCTCTGCCACACAGAACATTTGCCCTTTCTCACTTGTCTCTCATGTTTCTACTGATCTTCACAGAGGGGGAGCGGCCGAGCCCTGCACACAGAATTCCGAGTCACGCAGAGCCCCAGCATGTGACAGGCCGCACCGTCTCCAAGCCACGTCAACGGGCTGTAGAGGCGCAGAAACTCATGATGTACTTTAATGAGTTTTTGGATGGAGAGCTGAAGTCTGATGTTTTTACAAACCCTGAAAATATTAAGGAAGCAGCTGATATTATACAGAAATTGCATATTTGACAGATTTGCAGAGGTAAAATCAAAAATTGCAAGTAAATATCACGATTTGGAGCTCCAGCTAATTCAAGAGCTTACTAGTGCTCAGAGAAAGGGGAAAATCTCACGCATGAGAGAAGTAGCTGCAGTCTTACTTCACTTTAAGGGATACTCGCACTGTGTGGATGTTTACATAAATCAGTGTCAGGAGGGTGCCTACATGAGGAACGATATATTTGAGGACTCAGCAGCTCTCTGTCAACGTATAAATGAGCAGGTTGGCGATATCTTCAGCAGTCCAGAGACTGTATTGGCCAAGCTTATCCAAAATGTATTTGAAGTCATACTTCAGAGCTTTGTAAAGGATCTATTAGAAGATTGTAGGAAATCTGATGCTGAGCAATACCGTAAGAATCTGTATGACCTGTATACAAGGACAACCAACCTTTCAAGTAAGCTGATGGAATTTAACTTGGGAACTGATAAGCAGACATTCTTGTCTAAGCTCATGAAATCCATTTTCATTTCATATTTGGAGAATTATATTGATGTTGAAACTGGGTACTTGAGAAGTCTAAGTTCTATGATCCTTCAACGCTATTACGATTCTAAAAACCACCAGAAACGGTCTCTTGGCACAGGAGGTATTCAAGATCTTAAGGAGAGAATTCAACAACGTACCAATCTATCTCTTGGCCCAAGTATTGATACACATGAAGAGACATTTCTTACACAAGACGTGGTGGTTAACCTATTGCAGGAAACATAGCAGGCCTTTGAGAGATGTCACCGGCTGTCAGATCCTTCTGATTTGCCAAAGAATGCATTCAAGATATTTTCTATTCTTGTGGAATATTTATGCATCGAGCACATTGATTATGCCCTAGAAATAGGGTTAGCTGCTATTCCATCACCGGATTCAAAGAATGCAAATCTTTATTTCTTTGATGTTGTCCAACAGGCCAATACTATTTTTCATTTGTTTGATAAGCAGTTTAATGACCATCCTATGCCTTTGATAAGCTCATCTCCAAAACTGACTGAATGTCTTCAGAAGAAAAAAGATATCATTGAACAAATGGAGGTGAAGCTTGATACTGGGATTGACAGGACGCTGAATTGTACGATTGGGCAGATGAAACACTTCCTTTCAACAGAACAGAAGTAAACTGATTACAAACCTGAAGATGAAAATAATGTTTGATCCAGTATACTACTGCATGTGTCAAAGTGTGTATATATGTTAGAAAGCAAGTGGAAAAAATACGGAATTCCATGGATGGCAAAAATGTGGACACAGTTCTGATGGAATTTGGGGTTCGTTTTCATTGCCTGATATATAAACATTTGCAGCAGTATTCCTACAGCTCCATGGGTGGCAGGTTATCAATTTGTGATGTGGCTGAATACAGGAGGTGTGCCAATGACTTGTTATGTTATGTTATAAAATTTGTAGAGCGCATGGCTGCCCCAGCAAAGGGGCGTCCCAGCGCTAAGCATTTCAAGATCCAACTAGTGTTGCAGCTCTTTGAAACACTGCATTCACTGTGCAATCTTCTGGTGGTAGTCCCTGATAATTTAAAGCAAGTCTGTTCAGGAGAACAACTTGCCAATTTGGACAAGAACATTCTTCACTCCTTTGTGCAGCTAAGCGCAGACTACAGATCTTCACGTCTTGCTCGCCATTTTAGCTGAGACTGGAAACAAAAAACTCATATTACACTTATGCCGGGTCTTGGTTATTTGAAAGCACAGGGAATGACCCCTTATTAACAGCTTAGGTTTGTTTTTAACAGACAGTAACGACTGCTTATTACAAAATGCGGTCATATTTAAGATACATTTTATTAGAAGACTTGAGAAGGTCTAATATTTTTGCATATTTCTCATAAGTTAAAACTCGCCCACTTGTGTTGAATTGTTTAATACTGTGCAACACTGATTTTTGTATGGTAAAATAAAATGTTACTGATCTTTTCAAGTCATACAGCTTACCATTTCTAAAGTGTTGCTAAAGTGACATTGAACTGACTACAATTCTCATGAGGCCTTGTGACTGCAACTCTAACCAAGATGCTACACTCCTTTTGTCCCTTCTCACTTGTATCCCATGTCACTACTCATCTTCACTTATAATGCAGGTTATCATTTGTCAAGTGTTGGTAAAGTGACATTGAACTGACTACAACTACCATGAGGCCTTGTGACTGCAACTCTAACCAAGATGCAACAGTGAATATGGCACTCACATGGTTGCACACATCCCAGGTTCTGTTTTTTTATGTTAAAGAAACATCTGTATGGATGTGTCAGTAAAGTCACACACACCTTCACTGCTACAGCTCTGTACTAGACTCTCAAATGTCACCCATATGAGAAGGCAATGTCAGTCAATTGGAATACATAGAATCAGTTTCAGAACCATTTTAAGTGCACAATGAAAACACTCTCTGCATGATACTTATGTCTTCATTAGGGAGAACCCTCAAAGGCTGGGGCCCTGGGGCACAGTACATTTTGCACATGCCTGACAAACTCCATGTGCACGGGGCCTGGGAACTGAAGTATGTCAGGGACAAACAATCGCAGAACCAAGTGCCATGCATGAGTAGGCAATGGGCAAGTGCAGCTTAGGAAAGCTAATACAGCACTAACAGCATGTGAAACACATCTATATGAAGTAGCTGTTAGGTATATACTGCAAAATGGACACATGTCCATGCAGGACTACACAAAGGTATGACAAGTTGACACCCTCCATGTGTGGATACACAAATATCTAACTTCAACACATCAAACACATCTCCAGCCTACATCATAGGAAGAAGTGCAACGTTGACAGTGGCCATGCCAAGCTGATATATTTACCACATAACATGTCACCCAATGCAATGTCTGCCCCATCAGGATGTCAACCCACATGGATATCCAGCCAACATTTCCCCTTGTCCTTTCTAATTCCAGCACTGGTTCCAAGGGCACATTGTACTAAACACTTCAACTGAATCAGTAATCAGGGATCAAACAAACACATCTGTACTCACTCATCACTAACTATACAATAACATCAAATAGAAATGTAATGGCAGGACCAATGTCTTCTAAAAGAAGATAAGTTTTATTCAAACTTGAACAA
The DNA here is from genome assembly GCA_963921515.1 of Calotriton arnoldi. Taxonomy (NCBI): domain Eukaryota; kingdom Metazoa; phylum Chordata; class Amphibia; order Caudata; family Salamandridae; genus Calotriton; species Calotriton arnoldi. The sequence goes on from CAWUFW010012533.1 coordinate 99,379, forward strand.
CCCATCAAGGGAAACAAAGGCCAATGGCCAGTCCATATTATCAAAATGTGCCACAGCACAAGGCTGTGAGGTGTAACTTGCCCTTACTGACACTACCGGGGAACCGCCTCAAAAAGGGGCATCCATTGGGCACAGCAGGCATCTCGAAGATAATACTTGGGATCGGGGCAGAGGTTTAGGGAGGGGTGGGTTTTTCTTTGGGAGGGGGCTTCTTGGGTTTAGGGCTTTTTGGGGTGGGTTTAGGAGATTATTTTTATACCTTTTTTCTTTTTAGGGCTGGGTTTAGGGGGTGGGGAGGCTGTTTTTCAGGGGTGGAGTGGGAAATATAATGGATGGGTTTGGGTGTGGAAGAGGTTTTTGGAATTTTGGGAGGGGGTCAGTTGCCCAGGGGAAAGGACAAAGGCAAACAGATATCATCAATGGGAAAATGGGTAGGGTGTTCGGGCTAGAATTCGGATTGGGAGGAAGAGGGAGTGGAAGTGTGTGGTGGGTCTGTTGTTTGCACTGTGTGTTGTGATGGTGGCTGTTGTGTGGGTGACTGTGAGCGTATGCCTTTTTTTGGTGGGAGTATTGCGGATGTGCTGGGTGTTGTGGAGCAGTCTGTGTGTGTTGCAGTGATGTCTGTGGGTATGGTTGTGTCAGTGGAGGGTTCAGTGTGTGTTGCTGTGATGTCTGAGGGTATCGGTGTGTCTGTGGAGGGGCCTTTGGCTGTTGCTGTGATGTCTGTGGTTATTGTTGTGTCTGTGGAGTGGTCAGTGTGTGATGGTGTGGCATGTGCAGGTATGGGTGTGTCTGTGGAGGGGTCAGTGTGTGTTGGTTTGGTGCCTGGGGGTATGACGCTGGGGGTGGTGGGGGTGGTGAGGGAGGTGAGTGTCTGCTGTGTGCTTGCATGCTTGAGTTTCTTGGATGTCTTGTGTTTGTGTGTGGTACTTGGGTCTGTTTAAGTGTGTACATGCTTAGGTGTGTGTGTGCTTGGGATAGGATTGGGAAGAGGAATTGTGGATGGGGAAGGGGGAGGTTGGGATGGGTGGAGGGCTGCCGTGAGGGAGGAGGCCACAGCCTGAAAGATCTTTGTTGGCCAGACATGGCAGTGTGAATGCCTTCCAGGAAGGCAACTATCTGTGCCATCTGGGTGCTTAGCCCCTGGATGGCATTCAGCACTGCAGTCTGACCCACAGAGATTCTCCTCAGGAGGTAAATAGCCTCCTCACTGAGGGCAGCGGAGCTAAAAAGGGCAGGGGCTGAGGTGTATGGAGAGAAGGAGAGCCTTCCCCTCTTAGGGGAGAAGGAACAGCCTACTTGTGGGGGGACAACAGCAAGGGTGACAATGGAACTTGGGGTGGGGGACAAAGATAAAGGTGGAACTGATCCTGTTGGGTCCACCACCACTTCGGAGTATCCCCTTGAGGATGACTCAGATGATGATGAGATTTGGATGTTGTCCTCCGGGAAACTCCTCACACCCTCCTGGTCACTGGGTCCCTCTGTGTCTGACGGTTCACACCCAGAACCACTGTGACCAGCTGACTCCCCACTGACGTTGGCACCTTCTCCTCTGCTTGCCCTAGATGTATCTGAAATGACATGTATCATGAGTTTATTGCAACTGCATTTCCACACCTGACCATCACAAATCCACAGAAAACATTGAAAAAGTCCACATATCACACCACCTTCATATTTCACTCCATAGGCTTCCAAGTTAGCACATGCATGCATGCTACATAACCAGAAAACAGGTGGGTCCACTCATATCAGAACCCCAGACTGGCCCAAATGCATGGATGGAATTCTCTACACTCCATTCTTATGTCGATACTTGAATAGTTGATCAACTTGCATACTATGACACTTGCTGTATACTATTGTAAAGAGATGCAACCAAATAGGATGGATACAATTTTGAGATTTTTACAATGCTCACACAAGGCCCAGAGTACAACAGGTCTATCTATCCCTCATAACACATCATGATGTCATGAAGGTCAAGCTGAACACCAAAGTACCATCAATTACTGTTGTGGCAGGCATCATGCCACATGCAAATGCTCATTGCACACTGATGACACTTTGAACTTCAAATTATATAATTAGACTTCTACCTGAAAAGTCAAATGAAGTTTTGACAGATGTATTAGCTATGTATCACATTTAACATATAAAAAAGTTCCCAGAAAACAATGAGGTCCTAACATTTGGGAGATAGATACTCTGAATGCAACACAACACAACACAACACTCCATATAGCGACAGGAACATCCCCAAACCTGCTTGTTACAGGTGATAACGTCAGTCAGAGATTTTATATAGATTGTATATCCACAAGCGAATACCCCTTTGAAGGTTTTGGGTGTCCTTGAACATCTATGACATGAAGATGTGGGATCACTTGAGTCACAATGGGCATGCACATCACACCACTCTTTTGGTATTGCATACTCAGATTGCCTTGGAAGGATCAGTGTAGACACTCACATAGAATCCCCACAACTCAGAGGGTTTTCGATGAGGGGGGAACATGGCAGCCGTTAGTTAGCTCCGGCCGCGAGCTCTCCTAGGTGGACTGCAGCGGCAAGTTTTTTTCCACATATCTGTGCCTTCCAACATGCCGATGTAGGGTGAGGTCTCTCCGGGGGTGTGCTGAGTACGATGGATAGTCGGGGGATCCGGGAAAGCGAGGTTACTTTCAGTCATCGCGGTGGCACCATACTGGATTAGCGTTGCAGAACAGCAACGACGGGGCCAAGAACGCTGGGAAGAGTGTGGGCGGAGGCTGCAGCGCGGCTAAGTTGGGGCCGCTGCGCTGCTGCGAGAATCGGCTTCCTGGGGAGCGGGATCAGTCTGTGCTCATGCTCGGGGGAAGCCGGTTTGGGAAAGCCTCAAAACAGCATATTCTGCGAAAACCAGCAGCCAGGAGATGACACCAAAGGACCCCTGATGACCCCGGTAAGGAGGAGGGAGCGGGCCCCATTAGAAGGCAATATTATTTCTAGCACCAGTATCAGTGCTTCTAAACAGAAATCAGCCGCTCCAGTTAAACTTGACATAAGAGGGAGATCTGTTCATAGCGAGAATAGTGTGAACCGATACACCCTAAGAAGTAGAGGTGTTTTGGGGAAAGGGGATTCTGTTTTGAGCTTGTTTATCTCTAGGGAAAATCCCCCAAAAACCCTTGTGGTGTCACCGGCTCCACAAACAGAACAAGTCAACATTACCCCCCAGGCTGTACGTGCTCCCTGTGCCTCTAAAGATAAAAAACCGACCGAGGATAAAGCGGGTCAGAAAATAAGTATTAAACACACGAGGAAGAAGACAGAGAGCATAAGAGTAACACCCTTGCTCCGATCCTACTTTAAAGCCCAGGCACAAGGAGTTCCAGTGATCTCTCAAACCATCTCTCAAACCATTGAGAGCACGCCACTTCAAAAAGGGAAAGAAGGTATGGAGGCTGCAGGCTTCAAGAAAACGAAGACTGATCCTATACAATTAGAAAATAGGTTTGATCCCTTAGCAGAAGAGAATCCAGAATTGGATTCACCTAGTCTCAGTCCTAGCTTTAGCCCTAGCTCTAGCTCTATACCTAGCTCTATACCATCAGAAAACCATTCTCAGGCCAAAGAAGGATCATCCCTTGTGGGTGCTGACCAAATCAATACCCCCGAATTAGAAAAACTACTATCTACCCTGTTAACAGAAGTCAGGGAGAAATTAGCAACTTCAGAGCTAAACCAGCAAAAAATTCAGGGTTCTTGTGAGGCCATGGAGGATAAAATCAACAACTTGGTGGAACGAGTTGAGGCTATGGAGGTTTCATTGGAAGATCTTTCTAAGAAGGTAGATTTTAATCAGGAATAGATACAGAAACTAAAGAATTGCGAAAAAGACTTTAGAGACAAACTGGAATCCCTCGAAAATAGTGCAAGAAGGAACAATATCCGAATTTTGAATGTTCCTGAGGGCCTCAAAGGGGGGGACATAAAGGTCTTCGTGATACACCTTTTGAAGGAATTTAACATGGATATTGACCAACGTAACCTAGAAGAAGACATTCAGAGAGTCCATCGCGATCCCTTTGTGAGACGCCCAGGGAGAAAATCCGTAAGAAGGATTCTTGTAATTTTAAAATCATACTCTTTGAAGGAAAGAATTCTCTCCGGGGCCCTAAAAGCAGGAACATACAAAAAAGATGAATGGTCTTTTCGCATTAGGTCTGATATCTCACGCACCACCCAGGTTAGGCAATGGGAACTGGGCAAATTTATTCAGGAGTTGAGAGAGCTGGGTGCTACTGCAAATATAAGATTTCCTGCATATCTGAGGGTCATGAGAAATAATAAAATGCACAATTTCAGAGACCCAAGCGATGTGAGAGACTTTATAGAGCAGATCAAGGTGCAATCAGTATAATTCTTTACTAATGCCGGTTGCCACACTGTAGGAGAGCTCACATGAGGTAATCAACAGTATACCTCTAGTTTGTAGGGAGGGTTCCCCCCGGTCACGTGTAAAAATGCAAAGTCACAAAAAAACTTAAAAAAATAGAAACACACTGGGTGGGGGAGCATGTGGGAGAAAATCTAAAAAAAAGTCCTCTCTAGTCAATTTTAGAATAAAATCCCTTTTTCAAATTTTTGGGTTTTCAAAATTGACTAAGTTACCTAGGTCTTTCTGGTATCCTGTTTCTTTTTTAAGTATTTTTACATTTTATGGTTGGTCCGGATAAGCCTAGGCTTCTAAGGATATTATCTTGGAATGTTAATGGCCTTAGGGTTCCTCTAAGAAGGAGGAAGATTCAAGAGTATCTCAGGCTTAGTGATCCAGATGTTATTTTTATTTAGGAATCTCATCTTGTTAAGGAAGAATGGCGGGAGGTTTTAAAAGGCCAACAATGGATTGAACATTGTGTATGCACCTCTCAGTCCTGTACAGTTAAGGGTGTTGCCCTTCTTTTCAAAAAATCTTCTCAAGCTATATTAGGGGAGTGTGTGGTGGACCCTTCAGGTAGATGGGTAATTGCCAAAGCTAAAATGTATGGTGTTTGGCTGGCATTGGTTGGATACTATGGCCCTAATCTGGATGATCCCATGTCCTTACGTACTTTATTTTTGCACTTAGTGGACATTAATGAACCGATTATTTTGGGAGGCGACTTTAATGTCTTTTTGGAACCAGCACAAGGAACAACCTCTAAAAGGGCAGTCGCTGCTGCTCCCAAAATGAGAAGGGTTTTGAAACAACTGATACGCGATACAGGTCTCATTGATATCTGGAAATTCATGAGTTCTAGGGAGGGGACTGAGGGGGGAAACTTCACTTTCCCTAATAAAATACACGGACATCGTTCTATGATCGATTTTTTTCTTGTGGATTTAGCCATTAGTAGCAACACTAGGAAAGTTACCCATATCCCTGAGCACTTATCGGACCATTCAGCGGTCTCCCTGGAGATCCTTTTTAAAGATAATGTCCCATTACGGTGCTGGACTTTAAATCGTACTTTGCTCTTAGATCCCTCGGTAGTGGATAATCTAAAAACAGCTACAACTGAGTTTTTTGCCTTCAACCTTGACTCAGCTCCTTTGAATAAGGTGTGGGACGCATACAAGGCCTATCTTAGAGGTATTTTATCTAGTCTAAGCTCAGCACAAAATAAAAAGGTCAGGGAGGAGATTAAAACTTTCGAAGCCTCTATTAAAACTCTCCAAGGTGCTTTAGCGCATGCCTTTAATCCTGCCACTAAAACTCGAATTGAAAGTGATTTGATTAAGGCAAAATCTAAATTAGCTGACTATTTGGAGGCCAGGGTAAGGCGAAAATGGGAAGCCAGCAGATTATCTAATTATGAATATGGGTAAGGGTGCGGGAAACTCCTGGCTTGGAAGATCAAAGCAAATCAATCCAGAAATCTTATTAAAGATTTAAAATGTCAAATCTCAGGTAATATAATCTCCGAGGCGGCGAGATTGAAAACTCATTTGTACAGTTCTTCCAAGACCTGTACACAGAGGACATAGCTATTAATAAGGAACATCTAGGGGCGTTCTTTCAGGATCTCGAGCTTCCATCCCTTAACGAGGTTCTAAAAGACAAACTGAATGGCCCTATAACTATTGAGGAAGTTCATAAAGCGATAAGTAGCTTAAAAAAAGGGAAAGCCGCAGGCCCGGATGCCTTCCCAAATGAAATCTATATCTTATTAAAAGAAGAATTAGCCCCGATTTTGCTTAAACTCTTTAATTTAGCCTTCATTTCTAACCAAGAACTACCATCTTCTTGGGATTTCGCCACCATAACAATCCTTCTCAAATCCAATAAAAATCCGAGGGTGTGCGAGTCGTATGAACCTATTTCACTTCTTAACAGTGATTATAAGGTTTATACTCAGATTCTTACTAGGCGTTTAGATCAGATAGTAGGGTCTTTGATACATACCGATCAAAAGGGCTTCATAAAGGGGAGGCGATTACAGGACTTGACACACGAGTTACTCAGCACTATCGATCTGGCCACAGAGTATGGTAACCCCCTGATGGTTATGACATGCAATGCCGCAAAAGCCTTTGACAGGGTTAGTTGGCCCTTTCTCTACGAGGTGATCCAACGTTTTAATTTAGGAGAAACCTTTTTATTTGCTGTCAAAGCTCTTTATAAAAACCCTTTAGCCAGAGTGTTGGTCAATGGGAATCTGTCTAAACCATTAAATATCGGTAGGGGAACCAGACAGGGATGCCCTTTATCCCCCCCCTTCTTTTTAACCTCTACATTGAACCGTTGGCCCTAAAACTAAGAGCATGTAGGAATATTTTTCCCTTTGTGTGTAATGGTTGGGAGAAAAAGATTGGACTTTATGCTGATGATTTTCACAGGCCATTTACATTTATCTCTGCCAGCAATTTGGGAAACTTTAGAAAGTTTTGGCAAGATATCCGGCTATGCCGTGAACCAACAGAAAACTGAGATTATGCAATGGAACACTAACTACCCGTGTGATTTAATTAGACAAAGCATACGATATTTAGGAATTCAAGTTGTTCAAAATTTGGAGAAAATAACAAAAGTGAACTTTGATATCGTAACATCTAAAGTACGGAAACAACTTCAGGCTTGGGAATCACTTCCTTTATCCTTCTTGGGAAGATCTAATCTTCTGAAAATGTCCATGCTCCCTAAATATACCTTCCTATTTAACACAATTCCTTTAGAGTTTAAGAAGGAGTGGATTAAGAAGGTACAAGGGGACTTTACCAGTTTTATATGGGGGAACAAAAGGCCCAGAATTGCCTGGAAAAAACTCAGGGAGAAAAAGGAAAGTGGCGGTATAGCTAGCCCAGACCTCCTTCAATATCACCGGGCTTTCCATCTAAAAATTTTCAGGCAGTTGCTGAGGGATACTTCCAATCTTTCACCACTCTTCCGTGCTCTCACAGTTGGCCCACCAGACCGATCCAGTTTCTTTCTTTTTAAATTTGGGGACCCCAAGTACTTTAAAAAAGTGAGACTCAAGATTCTTCAGGGTGCATGTAAGATATGGTACCAAATAAGAACTCAGCTACAGATACCATACTTTAGTCACTATGCACCCATTTGGAACTCACCAGGTATACCACCTTGCCTGCAAGACTCACTTGCTATACCATTTAAGGAATGCGGAATTCTTAGATGGGTTCAACTCATAGAAGGTACGGAATTAATCCCTTGGCAAAGCATGCAGGAGATTTCTGAGGGATCTGTCTCAAAGTTCAAATATTATCAGCTATTGAGTTGGGCAAAAGCGCCAAGAAAAGATGGAAAGGGTAATTTGTTTTGGGAATCCAAGATCTATTCACGTCCCCTTTTGCGGAGAGAGGTATCAGAATTGTATTGGATGTTGATACAGGCCATGGAAGACATACAAGCCTTGTTGATAGCGACCTGGAGGAGGGAACTGCCGGCATACGACCTTGATCCATTATGGCAAGTATCTCTATCTTTCCTATGGTCGTTTGTGAAATCTGCACCACTAAGGAAAAATCACCTTTTTACCATTCACAAGGCTTATTGGACGCCTCGGAGACTGGCCAAAATGGGGACCCATGCTGTGAAGAATTGCCCAAAGTTCGGCGAGCCCAACGCAGACGAAGCTCACATGTTTTGGCAATGTCCCTCCATCCAGACTTTCTGGCAGATAGTGGGTATGACGCTATCGGGAATTTTGGGTCAAGGAATTAAGGTGAGCCTGGCACTGGTCATTTTTGGGGTAATACCGGTTGAGGAGGGTAATAGGACTTTATCTAAAGCACATAAAGCACTCACTTTTATATTAATCCTTTTGGCACGCTGAGAATTATGCATTAAATGGATCTTACCTAACCCTCCTCTTGAAGGAGAATGGGTAAGCTCAGTACTAAGAATAGCAAATTTAGATCGAGCTACACTGAACACTAAGAGAACGAATTTTTGGAATCTTTGGGATAATTGGTATAAAACAGCATACCCTTGATCTGGGATATTTTCTCCTTTTTTTCCCCTTTGTTCTCCTATCTTTTTACCCTTCACGTTTAAATCTTTTTTCCTTCTTTCACTTTACTTAGTTTTTTGTTGTGTTATGTCTGATACCTGGTCCAATGATTATCAATCGGAAATACAGGTTTTTTCGTTTGAAGGGGATTGCTAAACTATGATTAGCATCTCGGCATGTGGGTCAATCCACAAGTACCTGTATAATGGAGCTAGAAATTAGGTGGTATCGTAATGGGAACCCGGGATGTCATTCATCCCTCCCTTCAGGGAGTGACCGGGACTCTCCTTTCTTTAAGTCGAGGCCGCCAGAATTCGTTTTTACTCCTACTTACAAAAAATTGACAAATGAGGACTAAAAAAAAAAAAATAATCCCCACAGTTCTACATCTCACTCACTCATGCATGTCACCAGCCAGTGAATGAGTTTTTGGGAACACAATTGCAGAAAGACAATAGCCACAGGACAGCAGCATTCATCTACTACCATACTTACACTAACAATGACTCGACTTGTGTGCGGCACATGGGCCACCTCCAATCTTGGTTTGGACATGCCTGCCTGTAACACACAAAGTTGGTAGAGTAACATGTATGACTTTGGCTAGGATTGAGCCCCTTTTCGATGCTGTTGGGCCCTCAACTTCCCACCAAGGTCCGGGTAGGCCACTGCCAGTATGCGGGCCATCAGGGGGGGTCAGGGTCCGGTGTGCACCCCTTCCACGTTGGGAGGACTTCCCCAGCTTGGCCTCCGTGATCTTCCAGGTCCAGTGCTGCAGGTCCTCCCACATCTTCCTGCAGTGGGCACTACGCCTGTTATAGACCCCCAGGGTCTGCACCTTCCGGACGATGGCTTTCCAAATGGCCTTCTTCTGATGGGCGTTGACCTGTATGGATGCAATAGATGTAGAAACAGTTTGTAACTGGAAGTTTGAGGAGAACTGTCAGCTCAATACATATCACATTGACATCTAGCACAAGCCTTCATCAAGAGTGAACATATTACATGTCTCCATGTTACATGCTAAGCACAACTAAAGCATGGATACACACTTTTGTGGTCATCTGATGACTAACCTCAACCCTGGTCATGATCTACACTGACTGAGGCAGCCCACTAACATCATGTACGCCAGGCCTATCCTACATGGCATGTGATGTGAGAGACCATGACATACAACACACCATTTGGACCTTCTGAAGGGTTTGTGCATGATTGTCCAGACACCTTTCTTGCCAGGCTCATTTCACTGAAGCATATGGTCCTTAGAGGCAAGAAACATAATATACACAACATCCTAAGACTGAGGTCACAAGGTAAGGGCTGGTATGTGACACTGACATGACACTGAGAGCTACCTCTCTGGGGGCTGTGTGGACATGTGGATTACTTATTTGAGTATCATAGTAAGTTTGTGTGTCATGTACTGCCACCACAGGATACCCCTTTTGCCACATGAGGCACTGTAACAGTGATGACAATCAACATTTTGTATGTTTTGTGCGATAGGGAATATTGTAGACATGCAGATGATTCAGATTTCTAAATCTCTTCAAAAGTAACCCACTATCTACACTGTTCATGTGTCAGAAGTGCAATAGGCCTGTACAGTGGAATCAACACTATTAAAAAATTGTCGACAGACCTGTGTTAGTAAAGGGACAGTCATTGTTGACTGACACACTTTGACACTGTGGTTCAATGTAAAGAACTATCAGGTCAGGGGATCACCTCACTCACCAGGCCTCATATGTTCCATGTTACAGCTATCAGGGCGACTAGTGGGACAGATCACTCTTTCTGGGGACATCGATGGATCAGCAGGTCTACAGTGACATTACTCTGTGCATCAGTTCTCCTGCCACAGTAATTCTGGGCCAGGCTGGGCAATTACCCTGACTGCTGACATATCAATGTCAGGCCTTGCTCTCTGCAGGCTGAGGCTACTTATCCCACATAAACCTCACATTTCCTCCAATTCAATACAGAAAAGTGAAACGTCTGGCCATTCCATATATGTGAACATATGGTTGTTTGCCACTCTGAAGGGGTCTGTGGGGTAGAGCTACCTCCCAGTCAACTGTTTTACAAAGTCTGATATGGGCTGAGCGATAAGTGGGATGGTACACTTGGCTAACATCATCCTCAAATGCTTCTAAAAGTATACAGAAACAACCACCAAAAATGCCAATACTGATACTCATTCAGACATCACATTTGTTCCAAGGGCCAGGACACCTAAACAACCTGGTTGAAAAAAATTGAATTTTTATTTTTCATTTCAAATATTTTTTCTTATTTCATACTTTTGTTTTGATTGAAAATGAATTTTTTCTTGAATTCACAATATATATAAATACAATTATGAACATACACTCAAGACACCACAACCTGTGACAAACAAAAACACACAAATGTGATACATATAAAATACAAATCAATATATAATTAGAAACAAACAAAATATCATTGTAGCTCTGGTTCTAATCAAGTTTTGACCCTCACTTTTTTAATATAGATGTACAATGCCTCTAATTCTTTTTATTATAGTATAACACTTTTTAGTTGTGATTCAGAGGCCAAATCCAAATGGTGGACCTACTAGGCTCACTTAATATTCTAGAAAATTATATACACATAATCTTTAGTGAGCAACAAGTGGTCTTCCCATCTTAGTGGACACCTATTAGGTTAAGAAAGAGACCAGTCGACGCGTTTCGAACCCCTATGACAATAATGTCGGGTTCTCCTCAGGACGTAGAACACCAAGCTCAATCTTTTGTCGAACGAACATCAATCTCCTCATTCACCAGCCGGTGAAACGAGTCGCCATAGGCACCTTGTGTATCTTGTGTGATGTGCTCCTGCCCACATTAACTTGTTTTACAGTTGTTTTACAGATTTTTTTCCACAGAGTCTCTGGGAGTGTCCGATGCGCTCCTCACTCTAATCTCTCTAAAAGTATACAGACATGGCTGATGGTGGGAACCCACACATAACAAATCACATATACCATAATGTTACTTGAGAACTCATTGTAGCTACTGTACTCAGAGCCACGTTGTAGCCTAGGGGGTCAGAAAGGAAGTAGTTAAACAGAGTGAATAACTGTATTTGAAATAGTCACCTGTTCCTATGGTGAGGCTTAGAGCTGAGAATACATCTACCAAGGTCTCCAGCTCCTCTGGATTTAAGGGACGGGCCCTATCCTCTGTAGTGCATGTCATGATTGCTTCCAGAGGTGAAAAACAGCAATTAAAATGGAGGAGGTGTTGATAGCAGCAGTATCAGGAGGCAGGTGAGCTATTTTTGCAACTGCCGCGTACATGTATGCCACGTATGCGGTCATCAGGGTCGGTGCACACAGCCATTGGCCCGTGACTTTCACTATCCTTAACGCTAGCCTATGGCTGTGACCGCGGTGCATATGACCGCCCACCACGCGGTCGACTTCCGCCGGCGGCCAATGTTCGACATGTTCTATTAACGAGGTCCGGCAGCCACCACGATAGCGGTTGGGAAAACTGTACATAGACCAAATGTGCGCAGCGTACTGTACACCGCCGTTGGCACTTTTTTCACATGACCTGTTCTGCTACCCTCACCATAGTGGAAATTTACAATTTTCTGATTTGATGATGTACACAGTTCTGTTACAGACCTGTGAAGGCCACCTTGGGGATGACAGGTGGATGTTCAAGATTTGACAATGATAATGTAAAATGTGTGCTGCTTCATGAAGCATTGATTTTAAGACACGTGACTTTTGCTTTGCATATGTTACTCTGCACACTGTGGCCAAAATACATATTTTGTGTTCCACCTTACCTAGGTACCCTGGGAGAGGGAGGAGAAACCGGCCACCTGTGTACCACCCATTTCCAGACCTACACACCATGGAAGAAAGACACATCATCACAGAGTTTCGTTTAACTAGGATCTGTCTCATCAGCTGGAGCTTGACCTCCTACCTCAACTAAATAATCCCACATCAATACCACCATTTGTCAAACTCATGTTAGTTTTGCATTTTTTGGTCACAGGATCATTTCAATTCACTGTATCAATTTCTGGTGGAATGTCACAACCGATGTTCAGTCGGGTCCTCACAGAGGTGCTTACAGCAATGTTGAGATACGTGGGCAGCTACATCCAGTTCCCCAGACGCGAGGATTTAGCCACAGTGAAGGCAGATATTTTTGGGATTTGGACACATGCTACATGTGATTGGATCTATTGATGGCACCCATAATGGCTTAGTACCACCGCATGACAGGGAGCAAGTCTACTGGAACAGTAAGCACCATCATTCTATCAACATGCAAGTTGTCTGCCTAGCATATTTGTACATCTCAATTGTCTGTGCACAGTTCCTAGGATCTGCCCATGATGCCTACATACTGTGGAACCAAAAGACACATAATTGATGGACGGAATGCCGAACAAATCAAAACATTCACCCCCAGTCAAGAGATCTGGGTTAAATCCATCATTCTTTTGCTCACCATGCCACCCCAGTTTAGACCTGGCCATATGCAAATCAGTCTTGACCCTGTGCCTCATGGAAACAGTCCAGCCCGAACTGCCAAGCGAGGTCCTCCCTGGACCGGAAACAAGCATCCTAGGACCGGTTTCTTGTTTTTGCACATACTGTAGAACAGCACCATACCCCAGCTGACGTCACAACTTCTACTGCAGAGGGCCTGGCTTGTAGGTAAGTGTGAGCTGTCCTAAATTTGTGTGGGAAATGTCAGGTAGTATGATCTGAAAGTGTGTAACTAAATGTTGCTGTTCTGTCTGTCTTCCATCTAAGAGATTCAGCGTATCCCAACCAGCCATGGTTGTTGGCACCGCTGAGGAAGTCCTCTTCAATAAGGCCCATGGAAGAACACGGTAGCCAGTAGAGCGGGCTTTTGGGCTCCTGAAAGCCAGATTTAGATGTCTGGACTTGAGGAGCCCTCCTCTACTCACCCAGGAAGGTGTGTAAGATCAACGTGGCCTGCTGCATATTCCACAACATTGCCCTGCAACGGAACATACCTTACATCGCAGAGGATGCAGGCCATAAAGAGCCACTGGGTGGGGACCCTAGAATGCCAGAAGAAGATGATGATAGTGGTGAAGAGGAATGAGCTGACTAGCGTCAGGATTATAATCCAGAACTGCTTCTCCTGTGTGTAAGTGATGACTTTGACTATTCTTGCAACTCTTGCAGTGATATTGTGAGGAGGATGTTAATGCTACATACTAGGAATATATGGGTCTGGCAAATATCTTGGGAAAGGTGTTTGTTTTGTAAGTGTAGCTTTGTTCAGCTGTAAATGTTGTATTGGACTGTGTTCTCTAGAGGTTGACAATGTGATGTTTCATATGTATGTTTCCTTCGCTAATCTCTCGCTGTTGGTCTGTTTTAGGTACCTTCACCATGGCATCTTCATTTGGACATTTCAGAGTTGTGACATTAGCAGGTATATGATGCTGTTCAGATGTACGAAGTGGACATAGATTGGTCCTGGGAATGTCTGTCTTAGAGTTTGGGTGTACAAAGCTGGTAACAAGACAGCTTGCACAGCAAGAGAATGGAAGTTACCTGGCTTCCATTGGACTTGCTACTTGTGGGGTGTTGCTCCTAATGCAATATGTGTGCCATCAATTTATCCAACACAATATTGTGTTGTGTTCAATTCATGCTATCCTGTCTTCACCTTGGCTAATTCCTCCTTTGTGTATGAACTGGATGTAGCTGTTGATGTGTCTCCTCATTGTAGCTCAAAGTGTTTGTGGCACATCAGTGACATTTGTTTGTGACTGTCCACCAGATGCATGCAACACTAAATTGAAATGACCCTGTGGTCAGAAACTGTTACTCTGACATGTGCCTGTTTATTTGTTTTGTTGTTGTTGTAGGATTCCATTTGTGATGTAGGCAATGTGTCTCCAGCTGATGATGTAGACCTAATTGATTTTTGCCTATTGTGTAGGATATTGGCAGATGTATCCCCTCCTTTCGTGTAAAAGACTGCAAGTGATGATGTGATCACTGACCCAGAATAACTGAGTCATGTCTTATTTGCTATTTTTGCTGACATCATGTCAGCCTATGATTTGAACAATGGAATAAAGATGTTCTCGACCCAGACACTTGTATGTATGTGTTGTTGAGACATGGTAGTGATCCTGATTTGAACATTGTTTACATTCAACATATCCATGCTTCCTGAAGTCCCTAGTTTTGACATTGCAAAGTTTACCTGGTAATACATTCCCATTGTTATATGTGAGAATTACGACAGGAGACAATGGTTTGGTGACCTGTGTTTTTAATGAAGTGAACAAGGCCAAAGAAGAAACATGAAATTCAACAGTGCAAACAATAAGTGAAGGCTTCAGTTATGATGGGAGAAACCATTGTAGTAAAGTCCAAATGTTTATGAGTCCAAAGTAGGCAGGAATAGTCCAACAAAGTGAATGTGTAGCATACACAGGAGAATATTAGAGTCAAGATTTCCTACTGGCGGCAGTGGGTGTCTTGCCACACTGAGCTCCTTGGTTTTTGGGTGGACGTCCCCTCTTTTTGCCAGAGAGGGGATCTGGAGCTACTGAGACAAGGGATTTGCAGGCATGTCGACCTCTAGCAGGGCATCCCTTCCTGTGGCTGTAGCATATGTTGATGGTGGGGATGTACTTGGACCACAGGCAGGGGTAGATGCAATTGGAAAAGCCCTAGAGAGGGTGGTGTTAATGTCCTGCAGCATCCCAACCAGGGTGGCCACTTTGGTGTGGATGCTGGCCACATCGATGTAGATGCCGGCCACCTCATTGTGGATGCCAGCCACCTCAGTGTGGATGTCAGCAACCTCCCAGTATGTGTCTCGCTGCAGCTCTTCCATTTCCCGGATTTTGGCCAATACCTGGCCCATGACATGTTGGGAGTCCTGGTAGACTCCCAGGATTTGGGTGATGGCAGCCTGGTTGACCGTGGCCTCTATGGGCTCACAGCTACCATTCCACTACGCCTACCCCCATGACTCTGTGCCCTTGGAGCAGACTGAGCCCTCCCACTGTGTCCTGGTTCCTCCTTGACTGGGGTGGTGTTAACCGTTGAAGAATCAAGGACTGGGGTGCACAGGATGGTACTGACTGTGCTAGGTGCACAGGCTGGGGGGGCAGTGGTTGGCTGTGATGTTTCAGCGGTGGTGGGGGGTGTTGTAGTAGGCACAGTGAGCCACACTACTGTTGTCTGCTCAGGCTGACCTGATGGGCCAGTAGCATTATCCACATCCACCTCTTCAGGAGCGTTATCATCACTGAGGGCTTCGTCCTGTGGGGGAGAGGAACTCTGTTCGGTTTCTAACCTCTGTGCAGGTGCAGTGGTGGATCGACCTGTTGAGAGATAGAGAACATTGTTAATGTTGGAATTGAGGTAGCTACATCCACGTTGTTTGTGTCAAGGTAAATGGGGACCTAGAATAGAACCAAATAGATGGAGATTAGTATTGTCATCTATTTGCGTGGAGTTGAAGCTGGTTACTAGACATTTGTTGACATTCATTAGATGCAGTAGATTTCATCAGCTCATTTGCTGTCCAGATATGTGGCATTTTGGCTTTAGGGATAGACATGACATCTCCAAAAGTCTGCTACAAACACAATTTGGTCCTAACGTCTATTTTTCCATTCCAAGGCCTAGTTGTGTCTAATACAGGCAAACACCCAGCTTGGTAATGTATTTAGCATTGTTCATCATGTGAGAAGTGTAGGGTCAGGGGTCAACTGAAACTGCTAATGAGCTGAGTTTATACCCGGCCCACATATATTAGTGGTACACCGTTGTTATGGTGTCACTGATGCCATCATTAGTTTGAGCTGATGGGTCCAGGACACCATCAAGCAAAGTTTTCAAACGTATATCTGAGTGGAGCATTGTCTGTAAATTGCACAGTCCATGATGAGTGAAGATCAGTTGTAACATGGGAGACAAAAGGAGTGTAGCATCTTGGTTATAGTTGAAGTGACAAGGCCTCATGGCAGTTGTAGTCACTTTAGTCTCACTTTAGCAACACTCAAGTAATGGTAAGCTGCATGACTAGTGAACTTCAGTAGTAACATGGCAGACAAGTGAGAAAGGGCAAAAGGAATGTAGCATCTTGGTTAGAGTTGGAGTGACAGGGCCTCATGGTAGTAGTGGTAGCTTTTCTATCTGAACTTACCAACACTTGACACATGGTAACCTGCATGATGAGTGTAGTTCAGTAGTAACATGGGAGACAGGTGAGAAGGGGCAATAGAAGTGTATCAGCTTGGTTATAGTTGGAGTGACTAGGCTTCATTGTAGTTGTAATGACTTCAGTATCACTTTAGCTACACCTGAGTAATGGTAACCTGCATGAGCAGTGAACATCAGTTGTAACATGGGAGACAAGTGAGAAGGGGCAAGAGGAGTGCAGCATCTTGGTTAGAGTTGAAATCCCAGGGCCTCATGGTAGTAGTGGTAGCTTTTCAATGTCACTTTAGCAACACTTGACAAGTGGTAACCTGCATGATAAGTTAACATCAGTTGTAACATAGGAGACAAATGAGAAAAGGGCAAAAGGAGTGTAGCATCTTGGTTAGAGTTGGAGTGACAAGGACTCGTGGTAGTTGCAGTCACTTCAATGTCACTTTGGCAACACCTGAGTAATGGTAACCTGCATGAGTAGTGGACATCAGTAGTAACGTGGCATACATGTAAGAAGGGGCAAGAGGAGTGTAGCATCTTGGTTAGAGTTGGAGTGACAAGGACTCGTGGTAGTTGCAGTCACTTCAATGTCACTTTGGCAACACCTGAGTAATGGTAACCTGCATGAGTAGTGGACATCAGTAGTAACGTGGCATACATGTAAGAAGGGGCAAGAGGAGTGTAGTATCTTGGTTAGAGTTGGAGTTCCAGGGCCACATAGTAGTAGTGGTAGCTTTTCTATCTGAACTTACCAAACACCTAAGTAATGGTAACCTGCATGAGTAGTAAACTTCAGTAGTGACATGGGATAGAAATGAGAAGGGGCAATAGGAGTTTAGCATCTCGTTATAGTTGGAGTGACTAGGCCTCATGGTAGTTGTAGTCACTTCAATCTCGCTTTAGCAACACTTGACAAACGGTCAGTATACCATAGCTGTTGGCAACATGCATTTAGGACGGACCATACATTTACATTTTAACACATATCATGGGTCCTGGATAGATATTTTGATGGACATGCACTTACAGGCAGCATTGCAAAATGTGGCATGTCCTAGAGTTGGATACATGTGCTCTTATAAGCAACAATACACATTGCCACAGAGAAACCAACATCTCAGATACTTTGAGTATTACATGTTAGGAAAGTAGATAGAGAACAGAATAGGAAAAGCAGAGTTGCGAGCAAACAGTACAATGTGATAATGTAGCAGTTATTGAAGTGGAACTTGCCAGAGTCCACTCCCCCCCTCTATTCCTGACAAGCCCTCAGTATGCACGATGGCCAAGACCTTCTTCTCCCAGGGTATGAGTTGTAATGGTGCGCTGGGAGGGCCACCGCCATTCCTCTGAGTGTCCAAGTGGTGGCTGTTGTACTTGGTATGGACTCTCACCCTGAGGTTATTCCACCTCTTCCTAATGTCTCCATGTGTGCAGGGTGGTATAAACAGCATTCACTCTGTTCACAAGAAAGGAAGGTGCACTTTGATTGAAGTCAAGCAGCAAAACCGTTAGTAGTCCAAAAAAGTTCTTCTTTTTATTCAAAATTGTATGGATAAAATCGGCACACAGCCAACGCGTTTCGTTCCCTAGTGCCACGGGAACTTCGTCAGGGCTGTAACAATTTATAAAAAATCTTTTTACACATAAATACACATATATATACATACATATTTAAAAAAGACAATAAACAAAATGAAAAACAATACCACATTATAACTGTACACTAGATCAAATGACAGCAGAAATGCAAAAAATAAGCAGTAAGAAAAGAACAAAAGTTACAAAGATAAAAGAGAGAGAAAAACGAAAGTTGAAAAGAAAGAAAAAGAGAATTAAAGGGAAAAGACAGCCCAAAAACAGTATATAAGGTAAGTAAAGGACACAATAGAAAACAATAATGACAAATCAATATGTACATATTTAATAAATTGCCCTACTGTTGACCACAACAGAGTGCGACAATTAATAAAATACACAATCAGAGGTGGAAAAGAATAGCGTTACCAGAAAAAACCCTGGTGGCTAGAACATAGCATTAAGCATAAAATAAAACGTGAAATGATACGCATATGTAACACCACAATAAGATCGATACAGAGTAAACCAAAGGTCCCAAAGTTCAAATGTACCAAGATGTACGAGATAAACCGAGCAAGCAAATTAGAAACAGAAGCTCTATGAAAATCAACGATAATCCCAAAACTAATTTAGAAGATCAGGTTATAAGTATTAATGAAAATCATTCGTAATTACATGGTCACTAGTATCCAAGAAAGTTAAAACGGATACTGAGCCTAGAGGAGTAACCCTCGGAGATATTTATTTAAAAAAGATTTTATTATATCATAACACATATTAATATAGAAGGAGCAGCTCACCTAATTCAAATTTGCGAGAATATTCATGTGACCACAATCTTTCGCAATTGGTCCTTTTGATTCGGTATAAGAACACACGATAGTAAGTCAATTCAATCGGTCCACACAATTCTAAAGAATCACAACGAAATACAAATGTGAGCCTAAGTGTCCCGCATGAAACCTCGGAACACATAGCTAACTAACATGAACCAATCCCCATGTTAAGAAAATATTAACCAAGGGCAAATCATATTAGACCCACAGCTACCTATATCATAATTTAGAATAGAGGTCAAAAATGATTATAAAGGTTAAAAAGCATATATGCTAGTAGACCTAAACGATGTATATTAAACTACGATATCGTGTGAATTGTATGGGCCCGATGGCCATATTCAGTCTCATCTGGATAATGAGTTTGGTCATAAAAACGTATAAACCTAGTCTGAATCACTCCCAAAGTTTAAGAGGCCAGGTATGAATAAAACCCGAGGTAGTTTCTACAAGGTCAAAAGAAAAGAAATAATCAAAATCACAATAGTGACCGTCATACTCGTGTAGATTAAAAGTTAAGAAAAAGAGAAGACACGGACAATACTATATTAAAAGAAAATTCTGAATCAAAAGGTCTCACCATAGAAAAGAAAATACAACATCCATTGTCGGTAGAAACGGTAGCTCACATGTATAAAGATATGAGGGTGCAGATAGAACCCATTTTTGATATCTGAAAATAGAAGGAAGCAGTTAGGGGCATCCAGAGCGTCCAGTCCGGGACATACACAGAGTAATCTAGTGTATATAGTACTAGAAAACTGTTATCAATAATCCCACCAATAGGACCCCACCTTAAAATTAATATCTAAAATTTTCCTACACGATACTGCTTGGTTCCATCAGACAGTCGGGACTGCCATGGGTTCTAAATTTGCTCCCTCTTACGCATGCCTCTTTATGGGGTGGTTTGAGAGGGAGTTTGCCTGGCACAGACGCGCCTCCCCCTGGACCGAACATATAGTGTTCTGGGGGAGGTATATTGATGACATCATCGTTCTGTGGTCAGGATCCATGGACTTGTTACATCAATATCATGAATATCTGAATGCCAACACCTTCAATGTAAAACTTACCATGACATATGACAAAATCAAGATTAACTTCCTAGACATACAGTTTTATGTTAAAGATGAAGTTATACAAAGCACCCTTTTTAGGAAAGAAACTGCTTGCAATGCTGTGTTGCATGCTGAAAGTGCCCACTCATGCACGGTCATTAACAATATTCCCTTCGGTGAGATGACACGTCTAAGAAGGAACTGTAGTGAGGAAGAAACCTATCACAAGAATATCCTTGATTGTAAGAAAAGATTTTTAAAACGCGGTTACAATAAGGATACACTTGATAAAGCTATGGTGAAGGCACAGCAACTGAAAAGGGAAGACACCCTTTGTGACAAACCGAGGGTAACCTCTGTAACATCAAAAGAGAGGACAGTTAGATTCATTACCCAGTATAACACTACCAGCAACAAGGTTTACAATGTACTAAAAAGAACTGGAGTCTCCTCAAGGAGGTGCCTGGCCTGAATAATTGTCTACTTTCCAGACCTACTGTTTCCTATCGTAAAGGTAGATCCCTGCGTGATGTCCTATGTCCAAGTCATGTGACTAGCCAACGCGGAACGTGGTTACCCCCCAAACCAAATGGGTTTTTTAACTGCGGGTCCTGTAACATATGCCCATATGGGAGAAATAAAATCGTGGATTTTATGTATAACACCACTAAATCACATAAGATTACACACTTCATCAATTGCAACACAACGCATGTGATATATGTGTTGGGTTGCAAATGTAACATCATTTATGTGGGTAGCACAGTACGCCCTCTCAAGATCAGAATACAAGAACACCGCAGGGCAATACTCAACGGGGACAGCCGGTATCCTGTTAGTGACCACTATATGGGGGCTCATCCAGACGACAACTCCTTATGGTTTCATGGCATTGACCATGTACCCCTTGGTGCGAGGGGTGGCGATCGGGAATTACAGGTCAGGCAGAAAGAGGCAAAATGGATCTGCCGCTTGAGAGCTACACAAATGGGCCATAATACTGATAAGGAATTTCAATATTTCCTTTGATGGCTAATTCGAAAACTGTGTGTTGTTTTTTTCAGATCCTATGCATTGATGATATATATAAATGTGTCCGTTTGACTTATACCATTATGTCTCTCCTTTCTTTTAATTTTACTTGTATAAACTTTTCTTTTTCTTTTTCTTTGCCCGTGTGCCTTGAGGCGTTTTTGATTTTTTAATATCTTGTCCCCCTTTTTCACTATGAAGCACTATTCAGTCCCTTATTGGCATTTGGTTAACTTTCCAGGTTGCTTCCGATATGGAGTACAACTACTCCATTTAGCGCTCCTTCAAATATGTTTTTATTTCATCTAACTTGTGGGCACATCGGATGGCAAGATTATTCTTGTATGCCCCTCACATTTTTAGTTTATAGTATATTGGAGATCAATTGTAATTACAATATATATTATAGCACTTTACCATCTCGATATGGTCTCGATTTTGCTACCTGGTTTTTGTCAGCCGTTAATGCTGATGTTATTACTACCACAACCGGGTTAATTGGTGGACTCACAATGGACTCCACCATATTATCTCCATCTATTATCAAACGCTTGTCTTCTCATTGGGGGCTATAGTACAATCGGGCCGATGAGTGATGCCAAATTGCGCTATATTTCACTACTTTTATTATTTTTTCTCTATGAGCATCGATGTAAAGCCCTAATATTCAAATATGGCCGCCATGCTACAGAAACTTTATACCTCGTTGCCTTTAGTCCTTCATTTATGTTTATTTCATGGCACGTCGCTCTGACGTCATCGGGCTTCCGAGGTTGTCCTTTTTAATACCAGACCGGGAACCTCTGCTCTTTTCTATCATTGAATGTTGTGACTGTGCTGATAGGCATCATGCGGACGTAGCTGTGGTAAGTGTCTTTATAACTTTCTTTATTTGAGATGGAGGCTAGATGGGCGCTGAATGTCTCCGTTCTCATAATTCCACCGATACGATTTGTGCTGCATTGCTTACTCACTCTCGGGCTTGCCAGCGCAACTTTATTACTTTTAAGTGTTGCGGTAGTTCATAACTCATTAAAGTTTAACCGTAGGAATAGTGGGCCTTGAATATATATGTTTTCCTTGTAGTACCGTAATTGCTTTTACGCTACTTTGAAGCTGTATATTTTTTTACATTGAGGTGTATTAGTGCGAGCAAGCAAATGCTCAGGGGCATCAATCTAACGACGTTCGCTATCTTTATGCTATTATAATCAGGTTAGCCGTTTTTTACCTGGTGCTAATGTACTCTATAAAATCCTGTGATAAGAGGCGGGCGGCGTGCACTGTGGTTTAGGTAGAATCAAACCACACTTGAGCACTACAGCTATGTGTTGTATGTTCTATAGTGAGTTTCTTTCACTTAGAACAGCATATCTTTTCCACTTGTAGTGATAACCTAGTGGAATGAATATTGACTGGTTATAAAGTGTAGACCAACATTTATGATATGAGTAGAATACCTGTCACTAGTTGTGCGTCAGCTAGTGTTTCTCACTTTGGTGGTACTTTTAGACTACACCTGGTTTCATGTGATTTCACATTCACGTTGAATCTACTAAGATGACAATGCCCACTGTGACCTCCGTTTGGGGTGATGGTGTTTGGGATTTAGTTAAAAATAATTTTAGATATTAATTTTAATATGGGGTCCTATTGGTGGGATTATTGATTACAGTTTTCTAGTACTATATACACTAGATTACTCTGTGTATGTCCCGGACTGGACGCTCTGGATGCCCCTAACTGCTTCCTTCTATTTTCAGATACCAAAAATGGGTTCTATCTGCACCCTCATATCTTTATACATGTGAGCTACCGTTTCTACCGACAATGGATGTTGTATTTTCTTTTCTATGGTGAGACCTTTTGATTCAGAATTTTCTTTTAGTATAGTATTGTCCGTGTCTTCTCTTTTTCTTAACTTTTAATCTACACGAGTATGTCGGTCACTATTGTGATTTTGATTATTTCTTTTCTTTTGACCTTGTAGAAACTACCTCGGGTTTTATTCATACCTGGCCTCTTAAACTTTGGGAGTGATTCAGACTGAGTTTATACGTTTTATGACCAAACTCATTATCCAGGTGAGACTGAATATGGCCATCGGGCCCATACAATTCACACGATATCGTAGTTTAATATACATCGTTTAGGTCTACTAACATATATGCTTTTTAACCTTTATAATCATTTTTGACCTCTATTCTAAATTATGATATAGGTAGCTGTGGGTCTAATATGATTTGCCCTTGGTTAATATTTTCTTAACATGGGGATTGGTTCATGTTAGTTAGCTATGTGTTCCGAGGTTTCATTCGGGACACTTTGGCTCACATTTGTATTTCGTTGTGATTCTTTAGAATTGTGTGGACCGATTGAATTGACTTACTATCGTGTGTTCTTATACCGAATCAAAAGGACCAATTACGAAAGATTGTGGTCACATGAATATTCTCGCAAATTTGAATTAGGTGAGCTGCTCCTTCTATATTAATATGTGTTATGATATAATAAAATCTTTTTTAAATAAATATCTCCGAGGGTTACTCCTCTAGGCTCAGTATCCGTTTTAACTTTCTTGGATACTAGTGACCATGTAATTACGAATGATTTTCATTAATACTTATAACCTGATCTTCTAAATTAGTTTTGGGATTATCGTTGATTTTCATAGAGCTTCTGTTTCTAATTTGCTTGCTCGGTTTATCTCGTACATCTTGGTACATTTGAACTTTGGGACCTTTGGTTTACTCTGTATCGATCTTATTGTGGTGTTACATATGCGTATCATTTCACGTTTTATTTTATGCTTAATGCTATGTTCTTGCCACAAGGGTTTTTTCTGGTAACGCTATTCTTTTCCACCTCTGATTGTGTATTTTATTAATTGTCGCACTCTGTTGTGGTCAACAGTAGGGCAATTTATTAAATATGTACATATTGATTTGTCATTATTGTTTTCTATTGTGTCATTTAATTACCTTACATACTGATTTTGGGCTGTCTTTTCCCTTTAATTCTCTTTTTTTCTTTCTTTTCAACTTTCGTTTTTCTCTCTCTTTTATCTTTGTAACTTTTGTTCTTTTCTTACTGCTTATTTTTTGCATTTCTGCTGTCATTTGATCTAGTGTACAGTTATAATGTGGTATTGTTTTTCATTTTGTTTATTGTCTTTTTTAAATATGTATGTATATATGTGTATTTATGTGTAAAAAGATTTTTTATAAATTGTTACAGCCCTGATGAAGTTCCCGTGGCACTAGGGAACGAAACGCGTTGGCTGTGTGCCGGTTTTATCCATACAATCTTGAATAAAAAGAAGAACTTTTTTGGACTACTAACGGTTTTGCTGCTTGACTTCAATCAAAGTGCACCTTCCTTTCTTGTGGACTTTCTTATCTATTCAGCTTCTCTCAACAGCAGATGCCGGGAGTTGTTGCACTTATTAGTTGATATACGCAACTAGTGGAATAGAGGTGCTTGACCTTGGTCAGCTGTTGTGTGCTTTATTGTTTTATGTAAATCCTTTGGATTATAGACTGTCTTGGACTCATTCCTTGCGTGATTTTATCATTCAAAATGCCTAGATTTGAGGATGGGAGAGAGGAGATGGCCCAGAATCTCTTTGGTACAAATACCTTAACAGAACCCTCACCACAGGTCATACCCAGTAGAGCAAGCCTTAAAACATTATTTCTTAGGCTTGAGCGGCTAAAAAGCAGGAGTTATCCCGTTGGTGGGACGGGATAACACTCCAGCAATACTTGGTGAACAAAAAGTCCCCAGGGGCCTAAGAATTTTAATTTTCCCCACGTTCGAGGACCTGAGTGAGGATCTCTTGACCGAGTGGGAGGGCAACCTGGAGAATGCATCTCAAGTGATGATGCAAATTCTTATACGCCATGCCAGGGAAAAGGGAGACAAATTACAAGGAGAAATTGAGACCCTAGAGAAGGAAATTAAGGATATGGAACAAAAAGACCTTATTGAAAAAAACTTTGCCAATTTAAAAAGGTAATGGAAGACCATCAGTTATATTTGAAAGATAAAAAACTGAAAAAGATTAAGAGGGACGACAGGGACTACCGTGACGGACGTGTCTACACGTTCGCTAAAAAATGTGATAATGTTCAGGAAAGTGAAGAAAGAAAGAGAACTAGAGAGGACAGGGAAGAGAGCGATGATGCACGTTCTATCAGTAGTGCTTCTTCCTCATCAATGAACAGCATAGCCTCTAACATACCACAAGAGACCTCTTTAGGGGAAGGAACTTCTTCATTCCAGAGGGAGCTCGCAAAGCTTCGAATCAGCAGCAGACTTCAACAGAAAAGAGATCAGCCCAAACTAGGAGGGGAGGCAGGAGGTCAAAGGGCAGGTACAGGACGAGGGGCAACCAAAAAATTGAATACAGTGAAGAGGTCTTAATTTTGAATGATAATATGCTGTGCAACGGAATGGGACTTGTTGACATAAACACTGACTCTGATTTAAAAATTGTGAATCTATCGAATAAAATTCTTGACAAAGATGAAGTGGCTGTCCTAAATAAAGGCCTGAATTTTTGTCCAACCCAGGGGGGTAACATGACTGAAGTTCATATCGATTTGTACAAATTTGTAAGAGTTTTAAAACTCAGGGACTTCTTTGCACAACAGATTCCAAAGACAATAGTAACATAGAGTAGATCAGAGAGTACGAGTCACACTGTTGCTGATATTCGTAATATACAGCTTCTGCTCAGTTTGGATGATGATGAGAATCATGAAATGTCAACCTTACTGAATGATTTTGAAATTACACAAAATTGTAATATAGACAGTGGCCTCAAACCAAGATCGAAATTTGTACCCGCTTATAATTACCATCCTAATATAGACAAGTTCTATGAGAAAGTGAGTGATGATCTGTATAAATTGGACATACCAGGTAGATACACACCATGGATTAACCACAACATTACCGTCAATGAACGAGAAGCACTTAACAGACTGAAACTAGATACAACTATTGTCATTAAACAAGCTGACAAAGGCGGTAATGTTGTGGTTATGAATCATTGTGACTATATATCTGAAATCGACCGACAGTTAAGTAACACTCAGTGTTATCAACCAATTTCTACCAACCCTATCAAGAAAGTCACTATGATGATAAACATGAAACTATGTGAATGGAGGTGAAATTGGCCTTTTGACAGAGGATGAGTTTAGATACCTTAGAACTGACAACCCCAAATACCCTTGCATTTACATTCTGCCAAAAATCCATAAGGGCGGCACTTTCCCTCCTGGCCGCCCTATCATTTCAGGTATCGACTCACCGACTGAAAAACTCTCGGAATACGTTGACCGTGTACTCCAAAGATATGTCGTGGACCTTCCTTCCTACATTAGGGATAGCAAAGATATTTTGGTAAAATTTAACAATTTCCAATGGTCTGATGAGCTCTGCTTTGTCACCTTTGACGTGGAGAGCCTATATACATGCATCTGCAAAGAATTTGGTATGCTGGCTGTTCGCTCCTTCCTTGATAGGGAGTGTGCTGGACGTTACGAATCCAATGAAATGCTATTGGAAATGATAGACATCATCCTAAGCAACAACTATTTCCTACACGATATTGCTTGGTTCCATCAGACAGTCGGGACTGCCATGGGTTCTAAATTTGCTCCCTCTTACGCATGCCTCTTTATGGGGTGGTTTGTGAGGGAGTATACCTGGCACAGACGCGCCTCCCCCTGGACCGAACATATAGTGTTCTGGGGGAGGTATATTGATGACATCATCGTTCTGTGGTCAGGATCCATGGACTTGTTACATCAATATCATGAATATCTGAATGCCAACACCTTCAATGTAAAACTTACCATGACATATGACAAAATCAAGATTAACTTCCTAGACATACAGTTGTATGTTAAAGATGAAGTTATACAAAACACCCTTTTAGGAAAGAAACTGCTTGCAATGCTGTGTTGCATGCTGAAAGTGCCCACTCATGCACGGTCATTAACAATATTCCCTTCGGTGAGATGACACGTCTAAGAAGGAACTGTAGTGAGGAAGAAACCTATCACAAGAATATCCTTGATTGTAAGAAAAGATTTTTAAAACGCGGTTACAATAAGGATACACTTGATAAAGCTATGGTGAAGGCACAGCAACTGAAAAGGGAAGACACCCTTTGTGACAAACCGAGGGTAACCTCTGTAACATCAAAAGAGAGGACAGTTAGATTCATTACCCAGTATAACACTACCAGCAACAAGGTTTACAATGTACTAAAAAAGAACTGGAGTCTCCTCAAGGAGGTGCCTGGCCTGAATAATTGTCTACTTTCCAGACCTACTGTTTCCTATCGTAAAGGTAGATCCCTGCGTGATGTCCTATGTCCAAGTCATGTGACTAGCCAAAGCGGAACGTGGTTACCCCCAAACCAAATGGGTTTTTTAACTGCGGGTCCTGTAACATATGCCCATATGGGAGAAATAAAATCGTGGATTTTATGTATAACACCACTAAATCACATAAGATTACACACTTCATCAATTGCAACACAACGCATGTGATATATGTGTTGTGTTGCAAATGTAACATCATTTCTGTGGGTATCACAGTACGCCCTCTCAAGATCCGAATTCAAGAACACCGCAGGGCAATACTCAACAGGGACAGCCGGTATCCTGTTAGTGACCACTATATGGGGGCTCATCCAGACGACAACTCCTTCTGGTTTCATGGCATTGACCATGTACCCCTTGGTGCGAGGGGTGGCGATCGGGAATTACAGGTCAGGCAGAAAGAGGCAAAATGGATCTGCCGCTTGAGAGCTACACAAATGGGCCATAATACTGATAAGGAATTTCATTATTTCCTTTGATGGCTAATTAGAAAACTGTGTGTTGTTTTTTTAGATCCTATGCATTGATGATATATATAAATGTGTCCGTTTGACTTATACCATTATGTCTCTCCTTTCTTTTAATTTTACTTGTATAAACTTTTCTTTTTCTTTTTCTTTGCCCGTGTGCCTTGAGGCGTCTTTGATTTTTTAATATCTTGTCACCCTTTTTCACTATGAAGCACTATTCAGTCCCTTATTGGCATTTGGTTAACTTTCCAGGTTGCTTCCGATATGGAGTACAACTACTCCATTTAGCGTTCCTTCAAATATGTTTTTTATTTCATCTAACTTGTGGGCACATCGGATGGCAAGATTATTCTTGTATGCCCCTCACATTTTTAGTTTATAGTATATTGGAGATCAATTGTATTTACAATATATATTATAGCACTTTACCATCTCGATATGGTCTCGATTTTGCTACCTGGTTTTTGTCAGCCGTTAATGCTGATGTTATTACTACCACAACCGGGTTAATTGGTGGACTCACAATGGACTCCACCATATTATCTCCATCTATTATCAAACGCTTGTCTTCTCATTGGGGGCTATAGTACAATCGGGCCGATGAGTGATGCCAAATTGCGCTATATTTCACTACTTTTATTATTTTTCTCTATGAGCATCGATGTAAAGCCCTAATATTCAAATATGGCCGCCATGCTACAGAAACTTTATACCTCGTTGCCTTTAGTCCTTCATTTATGTTTATTTCATGGCACGTCGCTCTGACGTCATCGGGCTTCCGAGGTTGTCCTTTTAATACCAGACCGGGAACCTCGGCTCTTTTCTATCATTGAATGTTGTGACTGTGCTGATAGGCATCATGCGGACGTAGCTGTGGTAAGTGTCTTTATAACTTTCTTTATTTGAGATGGAGGCTAGACGGGCGCTGAATGTCTCCGTTCTCATAATTCCACCGATACGATTTGTGCTGCATTGCTTACTCACTCTGGGGCTTGCCAGCGCAACTTTATTACTTTTAAGGGTTGTGGTCGTTCATAACTCATTAAAGTTTAACCGTAGGAATAGTGAGCCTTGAATATATATGTTTTCCTTGTAGTACCGTAATTGCTTTTACACTACTTTGAAGCTATATATTTTTTTACATTGAGGTGTATTAGTGCGAGCAAGCAAATGCTCAGGGGCATCAATCTAACGACGTTCGCTATCTTTATGCTATTATAATCAGGTTAGCCATTTTTTACCTGGTGCTGATGTACTCTATAAAATCCCGTGATAAGAGTCGGGCGGCGTGCACTGTGGTTTAGGTAGAATCAAACCACACTTGAGCACTACAGCTATGTGTTGTATGTTCTATAGTGAGTTTCTTTCACTTAGAACAGCATATCTTTTCCGCTTGTAGTGATAACCTAGTGGAATGAATATTGACTGGTTATAAAGTGTAGACCAACATTTATGATATGAGTAGAATACCTGTCACTAGTTGCGCGTCAGCTAGTGTTTCTCACTTTGGTGGTACTTTTAGACTACACCTGGTTTACATGTGAGTTCACATTCACGTTGACTCTACTAAGATGACAATGCCCACTGTGACCTCCGTTTGGGGTGATGGTGTTTGGGATATAGTTAAAAATAATTTTAGATATTAATTTTAATATGGGGTCCTATTGGTGGGATTATTGATTACAGTTTTCTAGTACTATATACACTAGATTACTCTGTGTATGTCCCGGACTGGACGCTCTGGATGCCCCTAACTGCTTCCTTCTATTTTCAGATACCAAAAATGGGTTCTATCTGCACCCTCATATCTTTATACATGTGAGCTACCGTTTCTACCGACAATGAATGTTGTATTTTCTTTTCTATGGTGAGACCTTTTGATTCAGAATTTTCTTTTAGTATAGTATTGTCCGTGTCTTCTCTTTTTCTTAACTTTTAATCTACACGAGTATGTCGGTCACTATTGTGATTTTGATTATTTCTTTTCTTTTGACCTTGTAGAAACTACCTCGGGTTTTATTCATACCTGGCCTCTTAAACTTTGGGAGTGATTCAGACTGAGTTTATACGTTTTTATGACCAAACTCATTATCCAGGTGAGACTGAATATGGCCATCGGGCCCATACAATTCACACGATATCGTAGTTTAATATACATCATTTAGGTCTACTAACATATATGCTTTTTAACCTTTATAATTATTTTTGACCTCTATTCTAAATTATGATATAGGTAGCTGTGGGTCTAATATGATTTGCCCTTGGTTAATATTTTCTTAACATGGGGATTGGTTCATGTTAGTTAGCTATGTGTTCCGAGGTTTCATGCGGGACACTTTGGCTCACATTTGTATTTCGTTGTGATTCTTTAGAATTGTGTGGACCGATTGAATTGACTTACTATCGTGTGTTCTTATACCGAATCAAAAGGACGAATTGCGAAAGATTGTGGTCACATGAATATTCTCGCAAATTTGAATTAGGTGAGCTGCTCCTTCTATATTAATATGTGTTATGATATAATAAAATCTTTTTTAAATAAATATCTCCGAGGGTTACTCCTCTAGGCTCAGTATCCGTTTTAACTTTCTTGGATACTAGTGACCATGTAATTACGAATGATTTTCATTAATACTTATAACCTGATCTTCTAAATTAGTTTTGGGATTATCGTTGATTTTCATAGAGCTTCTGTTTCTAATTTGCTTGCTCGGTTTATCTCGTACATCTTGGTACATTTGAACTTTGGGACCTTTGGTTTACTCTGTATCGATCTTATTGTGGTGTTACATATGCGTATCATTTCACGTTTTATTTTATGCTTAATGCTATGTTCTAGCCACAAGGGTTTTTTCTGGTAACGCTATTCTTTTCCACCTCTGATTGTGTATTTTATTAATTGTCGCACTCTGTTGTGGTCAACAGTAGGGCAATTTATTAAATATGTACATATTGATTTGTCATTATTGTTTTCTATTGTGTCATTTACTTACCTTATATACTGTTTTTGGGCTGTCTTTTCCCTTTAATTCTCTTTTTTTCTTTCTTTTCAACTTTCGTTTTTCTCTCTCTTTTATCTTTGTAACTTTTGTTCTTTTCTTACTGCTTATTTTTTGCATTTCTGCTGTCATTTGATCTAGTGTACAGTTATAATGTGGTATTGTTTTTCATTTTGTTTATTGTCTTTTTTAAATATGTATGTATATATATGTGTATTTATGTGTAAAAAGATTTTTTATAAATTGTTACAGCCCTGATGAAGTTCCCGTGGCACTAGGGAATGAAACGCGTTGGCTGTGTGCCGGTTTTATCCATACAATCTTGAATAAAAAGAAGAACTTTTTGGACTACTAACGGTTTTGCTGCTTGACTTCAATCAAAGTGCACCTTCCTTTCTTGTGGACTTTCTTATCTATTCAGCTTCTCTCAACAGCAGATGCCGGGAGTTGTTGCACTTATTAGTTGATATACGCAACTAGTGGAATAGAGGTGCTTGACCTTGGTCAGCTCTTGTGTGCTTTATTTTTTTATGTAAATCCTTTGGATTATAGACTGTCTTGCACTCATTCCTTGCGTGATTTTATCATTCAAAATGCCTAGATTTGAGGATGGGAGAGAGGAGATGGCCCAGAATCTCTTTGGTACAAATACCTTAACAGAACCCTCACCACAGGTCATACCCAGTAGAGCAAGCCTTAAAACATTATTTCTTAGGCTTGAGCGGCTAAAAAAGCAGGAGTTATCCCGTTGGTGGGACGGGATAACACTCCAGCAATACTTGGTGAACAAAAAAGTCCCCAGGGGCCTAAGAATTTTAATTTTCCCCACGTTCGAGGACCTGAGTGAGGATCTCTTGACCGAGTGGGAGGGCAACCTGGAGAATGCATCTCAAGTGATGATGCAAATTCTTATACGCCATGCCAGGGAAAAGGGAGACAAATTACAAGGAGAAATTGAGACCCTAGAGAAGGAAATTAAGGATATGGAACAAAAAGACCTTATTGAAAAAAACTTTGCCATTTTAAAAAAGGTAATGGAAGACCATCAGTTATATTTGAAAGATAAAAAACTGAAAAAGATTAAGAGGGACGACAGGGACTACCGTGACGGACGTGTCTACACGTTCGCTAAAAAATGTGATAATGTTCAGGAAAGTGAAGAAAGAAAGAGAACTAGAGAGGACAGGGAAGAGAGCGATGATGCACGTTCTATCAGTAGTGCTTCTTCCTCATCAATGAACAGCATAGCCTCTAACATACCACAAGAGACCCCTTTAGGGGAAGGAGCTTCTTCATTCCAGAGGGAGCTCGCAAAGCTTCGAATCAGCAGCAGACTTCAACAGAAAAGAGATCAGCCCAAACTAGGAGGGGAGGCAGGAGGTCAAAGGGCAGGTACAGGACGAGGGGCAACCAAAAAATTGAATACAGTGAAGAGGTCTTAATTTTGAATGATAATATGCTGTGCAACGGAATGGGACTTGTTGACATAAACACTGACTCTGATTTAAAAATTGTGAATCTATCGAATAAAATTCTTGACAAAGATAAGGCCTGAATTTTTGTCCAACCCAGGGGGGTGACATGACTGAAGTTCATATCGATTTGTACAAATTTGTAAGAGTTTTAAAACTCAGGGACTTCTTTGCACAACAGATTTCAAAGACAATAGTAACATCGAGTAGATCAGAGAGTACGAGTCACACTGTTGCTGATATTCGTAATATACAGCTTCTGCTCAGTTTGGATGATGATGAGAATCATGAAATGTCAACCTTACTGAATGATTTTGAAATTACACAAAATTGTAATATAGACAGTGGCCTCAAACCAAGATCGAAATTTGTACCCGCTTATAATTACCATCCTAATATAGGCAAGTTCTATGAGAAAGTGAGTGATGATCTGTATAAATTGGACATACCAGGTAGATACACACCACGGATTAACCACAACATTACCGTCAATGAACGAGAAGCACTTAACAGACTGAAACTATCTGTACTGTGCCCGTATTTGTTCTGTTTTGCCGTCCATTTTGCCTTCTGTGCCCCTCGCTGCCTCTCTCCATTCCCGCTGCTGCGTCCCTGCGGCCCCGCCCCCTGACTGCCCATTCGCTGCCCCTGCCACCCAGCTGCTCCTCCCTCCCACCTCCCCATATTTTGGGGGCCGCTGCGCGGCCGCGCCGCTGGCGCGCCGAAGGCGCGCCTAAGGCAAGCCCGTCTGCGCCCGTCCGCGACTGGACCGCGCCCAGCGCCAGAACCCCTGGACCGCACGCCCCCCGCTCCAGCCTCAAGGACCGACGCCGATACGATGCCACCACACTCCACGCTCTCAACCCCGGACGGACGCACAACTGCTTCAAGGCCGCCCCGAAACGCACCCATGGTTCCTTCACCTGCCGGAACTGCAGCTACACCAGCCTCAGAGCCACCGAGGCGCCCGCCAAGAAGGACCTCAACCACCTCCGGTGAACCCTACTGAACACCCGCTCCGCACGCAAACACGCCGTCGAGCTCTGGGACCTGCTCGACACATCATCACCAGACGTCGCCTTCCTGACTGAGACCTGGATGAACGACTCCTCCGCCCCCGACATCGCCATAGCCATCCCAGACGGCTATAAGATCACCCGCCGAGACCGCATCAACGCAGTAGGAGGAGGAATCGCCATCGTCCACAAGAACACCATCAGGGTCTCGACCAGCACCGACGACACTCTCAGCACCGCCGAACACATGCACTTCCAGATCCACACGGACCCCAACACCACCCTTAGAGGCACCCTTGTCTACAGACCCCCTGGGCCCCGACCCCAGTTCAGCGACTCCATCGCCGACTTCATCAGCACGCACGCCCTGACCTCTACCGACTACATCCTCCTCGGAGACCTGAACTTTCACCTGGAGAACAACAACGACAGCAACTCCACCACCCTGATCGACAGCCTCGCCAACCTCGGCCTGAGCCAGCTCGTCACAACACCGACCCACTCCGCCGGCCACACGCTTGACCCCATCTTCTCCTCAAGCTCCCACGTCTCCTTCAGCCACACCACGGAACTCCTCTGGACCGACCACCGCTGCATCCATTTCACCTTCCAGAAACCCACCACACACCACCGCACCCAACAGATCCCACGCCGCTGCTGGAGCAAAGTCACCAAAGACCAACTCCGGGCAACCCTCGCTCTCAGCCCTCCCCCGACCCATCCAACACCGACGACGCTGCCTGCAACCTCAGACGATGGATGGACGACTGTGCCAACACCCTCGCCCCGCTGAAAAAGCTCACCTACAGCGACACCACCAAAAGAGCCAGCTGGTTCACCTCGGAACTCCTAGCTTCCAAGCGTACCTGCCGGAAACTAGAGAAGAAATGGCACAGTGATAAGACACCGGACAGCCACACAGCCCACAAAGACGCCATCCGTAACCACCACCACCTCATCAGGTCCGCCAAGAGAATCTCCTTCAAAGACCACCTCGACAACAACTCACACAACAGCAAGGAGCTTTTCAACATCGTGAAGGAACTCTCCAATCCCAGCTCCAACACCAACGACATCCCGCCGTCGCAACCCCTGTGCGATTCCCTCGCCACCTTCTTCCACCGCAAGATCGCCGACATCCACGACAGCTTCAACACCCAGACAGCCCCAACTAAGATCGATGCACCAGACCCGCCACACACCATCGACCACGACCCCCTGCCAGCCTGGGCCAGCGTGAACATCGAGGACACCATCAAGACCATGAGCACAATACACTCCGGCTCCCCGTCAGACCCTTTCCCGCACCACATCTTCAACAAAGCCAGCAGCTCCATCGCACCCCACCTGTGCAACATCATCAATCTCTCCTTCGAGACCGCGACCTTCCCAGAGAGCTGGAAACACACAGAGATCAACGCCCTACTCAAAAAACCCAAGGCGGACCCGAGAGACCTCAAGAACTTCCGGCCCATCTCTCTGCTTCCGTTCCCAGCCAAGGTCATCGAGAAGATCGTCAACAAACAGCTAACCCGATACCTCGAAGAAAACAGCATCCTGGACCCATCCCAATCAGGGTTCCGCAGCAACCACAGCACTGAGACTGCCCTCATCGCCGCCACCGACGACATCAGGATCCTGCTGGACAATGGTGAGACCGCAGCCCTCATCCTGCTGGACCTCTCCGCCGCCTTCGACACTGTCTGCCACCGCACTCTACGCGCACGCCTCCACGACACAGGGATCCAAGACAAGGCCCTGGAATGGACCACCTCCTTCCTCGACGGCAGAACCCAGAGAGTCAGCCTCCCACCTTTCCGATCCGAAGCCTCCGAGATCATCTGCGGCGTACCCCAGGGATCGTCCCTCAGCCCAACACTGTTCAACATCTACATGGCCCCGCTCGCACGCATCGCCAGACAGCACGACCTCAACATTATCTCCTACGCCGATGACACTCAACTGATCCTCTCCCTCACCAAGGACCCCCTCGCCGCCAAAGCCAATCTCCATGAAGGAATGAAGGCCGTCGCCGATTGGATGAAGATCAGCCGACTAAAGCTGAACACGGACAAAACGGAGGTCCTCATCCTCGGCTCCAACCCCTCAGCCTGGGACAACTCCTGGTGGCCAACGACGCTGGGAGCACCCCCGACACCCACCGACCATGCACGCAACCTGGGAGTCATCCTCGACTCAATGCTCTCCATGGCCAAGCAAGTCAACGCAGTCTCCTCCTCCTGCTTCAACACCCTCCGCATGCTTCGCAAGATCTACAGGTGGATCCCGACAGACACAAGAAGAACAGTCACCCAGGCCCTCGTCAGTAGCAGACTTGACTATGGGAACGCCCTCTACGCGGGAGCCCCGGCCAAGCTCATCAAGCGACTGCAACGGATACAAAACGCCCCCGCACGCCTGATCCTCGACATACCACGCCACAGCCACATCACCCCCCACTTGAGGAACCTGCACTGGCTCCCCGTCGACAGGAGGATCACCTTCAAACTCCTCATCCACGCACACAAGGCTCTCCACAAAACTGGCCCAGCCTACCTCAACAGACGACTCTTCTTCTACGTCCCCAACCGCCAGCTCCGCTCCGCCGACCTCTCCCTCGCCAGCGTCCCTCGCATTCGAAGAACAACCACCGGCGGCAGATCCTTCTCACACCTCGCCGCCAAGACCTGGAACACCCTTCCACTAAGCCTACGGCAGACCCAAGACCTGCTGACCTTCAGGAGGCTACTCAAGACCTGGCTGTTCGACCAGTAGCATCACCCCCCCCCTTCCCTCTCCCAAGCGCCTTGAGACCCTCGCGGGTAAGTAGTGCGCTCTACAAATTCTGTGATTGATTGATTCATTGATTAGATACAACTATTGTCATTAAACAAGCTGACAAAGGCGGTAATGTTGTGGTTATGAATCATTGTGACTATATATCTGAAATCGACCAACAGTTAAGTAACACTCAGTGTTATCAACCAATTTCTACCAACCCTATCAAGAAAGTCACTATGATGATAAACATGAAACTATGTGAATGGAGGGAAATTGGCCTTTTGACAGAGGATGAGTTTAGATACCTTAGAACTGACAACCCCAAATACCCTTGCATTTACATTCTGCCAAAAATCCATAAGGGCGGCACTTTCCCTCCTGGCCGCCCTATCATTTCAGGTATCGACTCACCGACTGAAAAACTCTCGGAATACGTTGACCGTGTACTCCAAAGATATGTCGTGGACCTTCCCTCCTACATTAGGGATAGCAAAGATATTTTGGTAAAATTTAACAATTTCCAATGGTCTGATGAGCTCTGCTTTGTCACCTTTGACGTGGAGAGCCTATATACATGCATCTGCAAAGAATTTGGTATGCTGGCTGTTCGCTCCTTCCTTGATAGGGAGTGTGCTGGACGTTACGAATCCAATGAAATGCTATTGGAAATGATAGACATCATCCTAAGCAACAACTATTTCCTACACGATACTGCTTGGTTCCATCAGACAGTCGGGACTGCCATGGGTTCTAAATTTGCTCCCTCTTACGCATGCCTCTTTATGGGGTGGTTTGAGAGGGAGTATACCTGGCACAGACGCGCCTCCCCATGGACCGAACATATAGTGTTCTGGGGGAGGTATATTGATGACATCATCGTTCTGTGGTCAGGATCCATGGACTTGTTACATCAATATCATGAATATCTGAATGCCAACACCTTCAATGTAAAACTTACCATGACATATGACAAAATCAAGATTAACTTCCTAGACATACAGTTGTATGTTAAAGATGAAGTTATACAAAACACCCTTTTTAGGAAAGAAACTGCTTGCAATGCTGTGTTGCATGCTGAAAGTGCCCACTCATGCACGGTCATTAACAATATTCCCTTCGGTGAGATGACACGTCTAAGAAGGAACTGTAGTGAGGAAGAAACCTATCACAAGAATATCCTTGATTGTAAGAAAAGATTTTTAAAACGCGGTTACAATAAGGATACACTTGATAAAGCTATGGTGAAGGCACAGCAACTGAAAAGGGAAGACACCCTTTGTGACAAACCGAGGGTAACCTCTGTAACATCAAAAGAGAGGACAGTTAGATTCATTACCCAGTATAACACTACCAGCAACAAGGTTTACAATGTACTAAAAAGAACTGGAGTCTCCTCAAGGAGGTGCCTGGCCTGAATAATTGTCTACTTTCCAGACTTACTGTTTCCTATCGTAAAGGTAGATCCCGGCGTGATGTCCTATGTCCAAGTCATGTGACTAGCCAACGCGGAACGTGGTTACCCCCAAACCAAATGGGTTTTTTAACTGCGGGTCCTGTAACATATGCCCATATGGGAGAAATAAAATCGTGGATTTTATGTATAACACCACTAAATCACATAAGATTACACACTTCATCAATTGCAACACAACGCATGTGAGATATGTGTTGGGTTGCAAATGTAACATCATTTATGTGGGTAGCACAGTACGCCCTCTCAAGATCCGAATTCAAGAACACCGCAGGGCAATACTCAACAGGGACAGCCGGTATCCTGTTAGTGACCACTATATGGGGGCTCATCCAGACGACAACTCCTTCTGGTTTCATGGCATTGACCATGTACCCCTTGGTGCGAGGGGTGGCGATCGGGAATTACAGGTCAGGCAGAAAGAGGCAAAATGGATCTGCCGCTTGAGAGCTACACAAATGGGCCATAATACTGATAAGGAATTTCATTATTTCCTTTGATGGCTAATTAGAAAACTGTGTGTTGTTTTTTTCAGAACCTATGCATTGATGATATATATAAATGTGTCCGTTTGACTTATACCATTATGTCTCTCCTTTCTTTTAATTTTACTTGTATAAACTTTTCTTTTTCTTTTTCTTTGCCCGTGTGCCTTGAGGCGTCTTTGATTTTTTAATATATTGTCCCCCTTTTTCACTATGAAGCACTATTCAGTCCCTTATTGGCATTTGGTTAACTTTCCAGGTTGCTTCCGATATGGAGTACAACTACTCCATTTAGCGCTCCTTCAAATATGTTTTTTATTTCATCTAACTTGTGGGCACATCGGATGGCAAGATTATTCTTGTATGCCCCTCACATTTTTAGTTTATAGTATATTGGAGATCAATTGTAATTACAATATATATTATAGCACTTTACCATCTCGATATGGTCTCGATTTTGCTACCAGGTTTTTGTCAGCCGTTAATGCTGATGTTATTACTACCACAACCGGGTTAATTGGTGGACTCACAATGGACTCCACCATATTATCTCCTACTATTATCAAACGCTTGTCTTCTCATTGGGGGCTATAGTACAATCGGGCCGATGAGTGATGCCAAATTGCGCTATATTTCACTACTTTTATTATTTTTCTCTATGAGCATCGATGTAAAGCCCTAATATTCAAATATGGCCGCCATGCTACAGAAACTTTATACCTCGTTGCCTTTAGTCCTTCATTTATGTTTATTTCATGGCACGTCGCTCTGACGTCATCGGGCTTCCGAGGTTGTCCTTTTTAATACCAGACCGGGAACCTCGGCTCTTTTCTATCATTGAATGTTGTGACTGTGCTGATAGGCATCATGCGGACGTAGCTGTGGTAAGTGTCTTTATAACTTTCTTTATTTGAGATGGAGGCTAGACGGGCGCTGAATGTCTCTGTTCTCATAATTCCACCGATACGATTTGTGCTGCATTGCTTACTCACTCTGGGGCTTGCCTGCGCAACTTTATTACTTTTAAGGGTTGTGGTCGTTCATAACTCATTAAAGTTTAACCGTAGGAATAGTGAGCCTTGAATATATATGTTTTCCTTGTAGTACCGTAATTGCTTTTACACTACTTTGAAGCTATATATTTTTTTACATTGAGGTGTATTAGTGCGAGCAAGCAAATGCTCAGGGGCATCAATCTAACGACGTTCGCTATCTTTATGCTATTATAATCAGGTTAGCCATTTTTTACCTGGTGCTGATGTACTCTATAAAATCCCGTGATAAGAGTCGGGCGGCGTGCACTGTGGTTTAGGTAGAATCAAACCACACTTGAGCACTACAGCTATGTGTTGTATGTTCTATAGTGAGTTTCTTTCACTTAGAACAGCATATCTTTTCCGCTTGTAGTGATAACCTAGTGGAATGAATATTGACTGGTTATAAAGTGTAGACCAACATTTATGATATGAGTAGAATACCTGTCACTAGTTGCGCGTCAGCTAGTGTTTCTCACTTTGTTGGTACTTTTAGACTACACCTGGTTTCATGTGATTTCACATTCACGTTGAATCTACTAAGATGACAATGCCCACTGTGACCTCCGTTTGGGGTGATGGTGTTTGGGATTTAGTTAAAAATAATTTTAGATATTAATTTTAATATGGGGTCCTATTGGTGGGATTATTGATTACAGTTTTCTAGTACTATATACACTAGATTACTCTGTGTATGTACCGGACTGGACACTCTGGATGCCCCTAACTGCTTCCTTCTATTTTCAGATACCAAAAATGGGTTCTATCTGCACCCTCATATCTTTATACATGTGAGCTACCGTTTCTACCGACAATGGATGTTGTATTTTCTTTTCTATGGTGAGACCTTTTGATTCAGAATTTTCTTTTAGTATAGTATTGTCTGTGTCTTCTCTTTTTCTTAACTTTTAATCTACACGAGTATGTCGGTCACTATTGTGATTTTGATTATTTATTTTCTTTTGACCTTGTAGAAACTACCTCGGGTTTTATTCATACCTGGCCTCTTAAACTTTGGGAGTGATTCAGACTGAGGTTATACGTTTTTATGACCAAACTCATTATCCAGGTGAGACTGAATATGGCCATCGGGCCCATACAATTCACACGATATCGTAGTTTAATATACATCGTTTAGGTCTACTAGCATATATGCTTTTTAACCTTTATAATCATTTTTGACCTCTATTCTAAATTATGATATAGGTAGCTGTGGGTCTAATATGATTTGCCCTTGGTTAATATTTTCTTAACATTGGGATTGGTTCATGTTAGTTAGCTATGTGTTCCGAGGTTTCATGCGGGACACTTAGGCTCACATTTGTATTTCGTTGTGATTCTTTAGAATTGTGTGGACCGATTGAATTGACTTACTATTGTGTGTTCTTATACCGAATCAAAAGGACCAATTGCGAAAGATTGTGGTCACATGAATATTCTCGCAAATTTGAATTAGGTGAGCTGCTCCTTCTATATTAATATGTGTTATGATATAATAAAATCTTTTTAAATAAATATCTCCGAGGGTTACTCCTCTAGGCTCAGTATCCGTTTTAACTTTCTTGGATACTAGTGACCATGTAATTACGAATGATTTTCATTAATACTTATAACCTGATCTTCTAAATTAGTTTTGGGATTATCGTTGATTTTCATAGAGCTTCTGTTTCTAATTTGCTTGCTCGGTTTATCTCGTACATCTTGGTACATTTGAACTTTGGGACCTTTGGTTTACTCTGTATCGATCTTATTGTGGTGTTACATATGCGTATCATTTCACGTTTTATTTTATGCTTAATGCTATGTTCTAGCCACAAGGGTTTTTTCTGGTAACGCTATTCTTTTCCACCTCTGATTGTGTATTTTATTAATTGTCGCACTCTGTTGTGGTCAACAGTAGGGCAATTTATTAAATATGTACATATTGATTTGTCATTATTGTTTTCTATTGTGTCCTTTACTTACCTTATATACTGTTTTTTGGCTGTCTTTTCCATTTAATTCTCTTTTTTCTTTCTTTTCAACTTTCGTTTTTCTCTCTCTTTTATCTTTGTAACTTTTGTTCTTTTCTTACTGCTTATTTTTTGTATTTCTGCTGTCATTTGATCTAGTGTACAGTTATAATGTGGTATTGTTTTTCATTTTGTTTATTGTCTTTTTTAAATATGTATGTATATATATGTGTATTTATGTGTAAAAAGATTTTTTATAAATTGTTACAGCCCTGATGAAGTTCCCGTGGCACTAGGGAACGAAACGCGTTGGCTGTGTGCCGGTTTTATCCATACAATCTTGAATAAAAAGAAGAACTTTTTTGGACTACTAACGGTTTTGCTGCTTGACTTCAATCAAAGTGCACCTTCCTTTCTTGTGTACTTTCTTATCTATTCAGCTTCTCTCAACAGCAGATGCCGGGAGTTGTTGCACTTATTAGTTGATATACGCAACTAGTGGAATAGAGGTGCTTGACCTTGGTCAGCTGTTGTGTGCTTTATTGTTTTATGTAAAGCATTCACTCTGTTGCCTATCCTGTCCCACATTTCTATTTTCCTACTGAGAGGAGTATGCTGGACTTGGGACCCAAAAATTTGTGGCTCTACTCTAATTATTTTATCCACCATGACTGTAAGCTCTTGCTTAGTGAAGCTAGGTTTTTTTTCCCAGGCATGGTGAAAAAACACAAAAATGTGCATGAGTATATCAATGAGGAACAAACAAGTGATGTAAGTAAAAAGGTGCAAAAATAAAAAAATACAGGTGGTGGAGAGTGCTAAATGGGAAGATGAAAAAAGGGGTACCTTATCTAAACCAGCAGAAAATGTCTGTTTGTCTTATGTGCTGCAGTTTGCAAGCAAAGGATGCAGGTTAGGGATAGTGCGTGTTTTATAGTGTGATTTGCAGGCATGTCCACTTGCAAAAGCACATCAGGTGTGTAGGTTTTTAATCCATCCAATGGCCACAGCTTTTTTTTTGGGCGTGTACTGCAGTGGTCAACTGCTGTCGGGCTATCGCCGTTTGTTAAGCACTGCTATGAGACCGCGAGTACGATTGTGTAGCCGTAATGCGCTCGGCGGGTGGACTGCGGACCTGGCAGCGTCGGTGGATCCACTGCCGACATTGCAGACCACTGCGGTCCTGTCGGGAAGACCACTGTGGCTGCGGTCAGCGTTTCAGACAGCACAACTCATAATATGGCGGGTGGTAGATCTCTGGCGCAATGGTGGTGTGAACGATGCGGGTGGGGTTCTCGGGCGGTTCCACCACCAAATTTGTAATAAGCCCCTAAGTGATTTGCCCAGAATCACAAGATGTTGAGCCTCCAGCTGAGACTCGAACCCAGTTCCCTAGCTTGAATGCCGATGCTCTAGCCGTTATGCCACATCCTCTCCCCAGCTTGCTGATTCAGAAACCTGAGAGAGCACCTGTAGACGTTTTGGTCCCCCCATTGACGTCAATTAGGAGTTGCCAGGGGTTGCAACTGTGACCCCTAGGCAACCCATCATGACCCCTGGCCCTTTGTATGTGACCCCTTTGCCAGGTAAGTAAACACCAATAAAATTATTGGCCTTGCCGCATCTCTGACTATTATAATAAGTATAGACAGTAATAAGAATTATGAACCTGTACTGGCTGGCAAGGCTGTCATCCTTGCCTTTGCCTTAAAATTTGTAGTTGCTTCATGGCTTCGAGGGCAGCGGCTTTGGAGTCACCTCGGTCACAGGAAGTGGCTTATCATCTTTTTCTTCTTCTGTGTATTTGCGGATAGTGAATGCGCCTTGCGTGGTCTGCTGCATTCACCCCAGGCTCACACTTAATGATTTTCAGCACGAGTGCCACTTTCTCTGGAGATAGTATGGATGGTGTCAACAATGACGTTGAAGTAAGCGGGATGTATGCCACTGCCACAACTAGACTCTGCAGCAGTGCCCCTGACATCCAGTCTCAGAGCTCCGTCCTGCACTGCTAATGCAACGCAGGTAGGCCGGGGCTGGAAAGCTCACAGCAAGATAGGGAAATATAACGTTATATTTTATTTTATTACTGTAGAAATTCTTAACAGGTCATTGATTCCCGGGCCATTCCCACAGTTCGAGAGCAAGAGTGAATGGAAGGAAATGCATTTAAAAAACATAATAATTGTGTTGAAACTTCTTGCAGACATTAGTTTGAAAAGCATCTGCATTCAAAATGAATATCTAAGAGCCACTTTCGCCTACATGCTGCGCATGTCTGCCTCTGATCATAATCAGAGATCGTGCTGCACACGAGAGTCTTAGAGGCAGTGGTGCAACAAAACTTGAGGGGACCCTACTGCAAGGTACATGGAGGGGACCCCCCACACCCTGGACCCAGTCAGGAGCCTGCAGGCCCCGAGCACAGTGACAGAGGGGGGGGCCCCGCACCACGGCGACTGCGGGGGCTATTGTTACACTATTGATCAGAGGCCTGGCTATGAAATAAGAAATGTGTTGTACTGTACAATGGTTTTAAAGTTCCTGGTGCCTTCTAGCATGGATTTACATCCTTATCTGGTCCTATTTCGATATACTTAACTTAACAGCAATAGCAATCATCGACTGATTTTTCAATAATGATTGTAATAATAACCTTTGAGGTTATTAATGTAGGGTGACCAGGCGTCCTGGATTAGCCAGGACGGTCCCGGTTTTTCACCAGCTTTCCCGGC
The DNA here is from genome assembly GCA_963921515.1 of Calotriton arnoldi. Taxonomy (NCBI): domain Eukaryota; kingdom Metazoa; phylum Chordata; class Amphibia; order Caudata; family Salamandridae; genus Calotriton; species Calotriton arnoldi. Next base: position 143,421 of record CAWUFW010012533.1, read on the forward strand.
AGATTTCAAGAAATTTAGCTCATGTCCTGGTTTTTAAAGAAGGTCGACTGAAAACTGCGTGAGGTGCGCTTTTATGTTTTACAAAGCAGGGATAGTTAGCAGTTGTTTCAAGAAAGCAATTTAATTAACAGTCAAGCTACTGGGTTTAAAAATTACATTTTATGTATGTTCTTACTGCCTGTTCTGTAATTCTCTGCTGAGGAGCGCTGTCATTCTGTGCGCTTGTTTGAAGTAAAATTGTAGTCCTTTTTCTATTTTTGTGAAATGTCCTGGGTTTTGGCTTTAGAATTCTGGTCACCCTACATAATAGATGATATGTTTATGTCGTTTTTTTACAGGAAGCATATAGCTGTTGTGTGGTGCACACTTTGACTTGTGCTACCTCTACGTTTGTTTGTGAAAGCTGTGGATGGAGTATAAACTGAAGGCCGCGTTTCTCACAGTGCCTGTCAGTGAATCATAAAGGTGTTGTGATCATTTACCCATCCAATCTTTGGCCACTCTGCAGAGCGATGGTTATGTATGAGCCGACTGTAAATGTGGGAACATCTATGAAGGAGGTACACAGCTGCAGAAGCACCAACGGAAAAGAAAATGCAGTGCCAATAGGTGAACACCTTTGGTTACTTGCATGGGGGACAGTGAAGTCATGGAGATGAAAGTAAGCAATACGGTCGGAGAAAGTGAAAATATGGGGGCATATTATCAAGGGCTTTATCGCCGCTTTAGCTGCACTTTTTGCCGCTAAAGCGGCGATATTTTTAACGCCCTATTAGCAAGCTGTCGCTAACAGGCGTTAGCGACAGCTTTCAGGCGTTAGAGGACGGGAATTACATCGCCTTGCATGTCAGCGATATTTATCGCTAATGACATGCAAGGTAGGCGTTCCCAACTAAAAGCGACGGTAAACAGTCGCTTACATACCTATCGCCTATTAGCAATACCCGCGAAGCGATAAAAACGCGCGCTAACCCCGATTATCGCTTGTTTTTAAGAACTGATAAAAACATGACTTAGCAATGAAAATCAATGGGAGGTGGATTGTAAGGTTAAGTCCCCAGAATTAGCGATAGGATTTTATCGCTGGATTTCTCGCGTTAAAGCTGGGTTTCGCCGCTATCGCTGGATATTTTATCGCAATGGAGATAAACCTTGCTAATAGCATGTTATTTCCGCGGTAATATCCAGCGATAGCCGGCGATAAAAAAAGGCGCGCTAAGCAAGGTTTGCGATATTTATCGCATGTTCTTGCTAATATGCCCCATGGTGCTGAAGAGGAACGAGATAACGTGAGATATTCAGATGAAAGATCAGGGAAGAAAAATGTCATTTGTTAACTGAGAGAAAGACTGCAGAGGAAAGGGTGTACTAGAGAGAACGGCATGACTGAGACACCCCCCAAGACCACTACTCATTGAAAGGACCTTAGTAATCCTTAATTCACAGTGCTGTATTTTCACTGCTGAAACATTTTCAGTTGTAATTATGCACAATAAAATCATTATTGTTACTAATGTTTTATACTGCTCACAAGCATTGGCGAAGGCAATAGTTCTGGCTTGTTTTAGGCATAATTCCAATATTGTTTTATATGTCTGAATGCAATCACTGAAAACCACAGACAAGCCCCAAAGTATTAGTCAGCTCTGTGTGAACCACGGGATTTTACTTCATATATTTTAAGCTACGTCGTCAATTACATGTGTCATGCCTCTTGGAAAAGGCGGATTTACTCTTCTATGGCCACGGCCTTATTAGAGACCCTCCACCTTTTTCAGCTCACATAAAGAATTTCCTGCTAGTACACTTGCACAGCGGCCACTTATTGTATGGTATGGGTGCACCTGAAGAAGTGCTTTCTGTAGGAGCATTGGAAGGTATGTAAATATTGGTAATTGCTCAACGATCTTCAGTGCATATTGTTCATTATATAATACTTATATAATACTAGGTGCTTTCAATGTAGCCAGCGTGTGTTCCATCGTTGTACACTATAAAAAAAAATCTTAACCTATGCTGCATTATTTAAACTCTGCATCTGAAGATACTGTCTGATAACGACAACATATGTAAGAGCAATTTTAATAGGATTTGAATATAAAATGTGTTTGTTTATAGAGTATTTAATTCGTATCTGCTGTAGATTTTCCAGTCCCTGTGTATGATGTAATTAACCAAAGGTCCAATGCATCACTTCCTGTGATAGCCCTAGGCGAAAAGATTGTGCAATGCCACTGCCTGTGATGTCATGCAAGTCCAAAGGTCACATGATGTAACTTCCTGTGATGTTACCAGGTCAAAGGTTGTGTGATGTCACTTCCTGTAACATCATGGGGGGGGGGGTGTCAAATGGCAATATGATGTCACTTCCGCTATCCTGGGCATTTTGTTAAATCTAATTCCATGGACCCCCCATTTCAGCTTCTGACATCACTGCAGAACACATAGCCAAGCTATGGGTCTCATTCTGCGCCACAAGAAACCCTCAATGAGCATGCATGATTGTTGTGTGTGCTGTGGCAAATATGAAAAACTTACAGATCCTTGCTGTAGGACACTCACGGCAAGGGCACTCACTCTCCAGAGCCATACAGGGAACCTTTTACGTCCCAGCATATTTGAACTCAAGTCCTCGAATATTTGGAGACAGTGTTTTGTGGGGCTTGTACTTTCTGCAAATCAGGGGAGGAAAAATACCAACATGCGTACCAGCGGCTGAATCACACTGACAGATTGGGGTGGGTGGGCAGGGGGGGGATGCTTTCAGAGAATGAACACCAACCGTGCCCTGAGTCTGAAATGAAAATCCTCCTGAAGGATTGATTGTACTTTCTGCGACAGTATATATAATTTTTATTTTCACCACTAGATGGTGCCCTATAAACAAGTAATAATTTGCTGAGTGTGTCCACAGATAACGTCTTTGTACAACAGCACATAGCTATAAATATCTGCCGTCTGATTGTAATGATATTATCGTTGGTGGAGAACAATGTTCAACATGTCAAAGGTCACAGTCCAGGTTCAAGCAAACGGACCCCTTAGCAAGACCACTGAATGGCGAAATACAAAGCAAAACTGTAAATCTGCAGCCAGCAGTTTTGTGGAATGAGAGATGTGGGCTTTGGTAATTGCTGCATTCTGTGCCCGGAGCTGTGCGAAGCATATGGTCTCCTGCCGCAGGGAATGTCAGCAGCCCGGCGCCGCAGCGCCCGGGGGAACTGAACTACATTTCGCCTCCCCACAATCCGCACTGAGCAACAAAAGCGACAGATAAAGGTTAATTTATTGCCGCGCGGCACCCGTTTTCGAGCAGAATAAATTAACACGCTCTATTAGGAAGGGGGTACAACTATTTCTGCATCTGAGTTAATAAAATTCCGAGTGGCGGGATGCTTATCTTTAAAGTCGAGAGCTGCGGTTTTTTTGTAAGGTACAAGACATGTTGGTCGGTCAGCTGTATTTATTCCGCACGGGATGTGAAACGGACCGTTAACGAGCTCTGACGTTTTGATTGTGTTATTTGCATATGTTCGTTTCTTTGGAATATTCAGTGGAAGAGCTCAGACACATAATATAGTTCAGTTTGGCGATTGTTAAGTCCAGGCAATATTTTATTTACCAAAACACAGCAGCATATATTGAAAATAGCTGTGGTGACATTTTGCACTGCCGTATGACTGAACGTTCACGGTGACTGGTATTTTTAGTTAAAAAAAAAACCAGAACACCTTAGTTTATGATGAGTAAAAAAATATTAAAAAGCTTTCCACTTTCAGTTGTGCTGTAAAATTGTGGTAGGGCCAGGTCGTAAAGGCTTTCCTAAAAGTCAGCAAATAATCTCTATTCAATCACTTGTTTGTGCAGCGATTGGAATTCTGGGTACTGTGATAATCCCGGCATTCCCCCACCCCTCAATTCTATGCTGGTAAATGTTGGCAGCTCGAGCCTGGGGAAATTTACCAAGTGATAAAGCAGTGGTATTTTCTAATACATGTGGAATTTGTGAGGAAAGCACCAAATCCACATAGAGGTCCTCATTTTCCCTCGAAAAATGAGGCACTGGAAGCATATACAGTAAATGCTGCACCTTGCGGTATTGATATTTATTGGGGGTCGTGAAGACCTCACCAGTACCCAGCCGTTTTATAATCAGGGTGACTTACAGCAAGATCGGATGCTAAAAGTGCCAAAAAAGCATAGGAAACACAAACTCTCAGGTGGTAGATACAAGGGAAAATGCTGGGACATTGGTACGGAATCCCAAACTGTCTGAGTTCTGAGCACCCCGGCCTGAAGACCCACATGAGTATTACAATTTGGTTTGTTTATTGATATATTTAACAGATAGGCAAGCTTGATAAATAAATGTTCTATACTACTAATTTGCAGACATGGGTCCAAATTCACAAAGGCATTTGAGAGTATTAATTCCACTTAAAGGTGCACATATCTTGTATTTTCGAGGAAAGGAATTTACCAAAGGGGAATTTGTGCTTTTAAATATATTGACCCATGGATAAGATTGGCTGATAATAGTGTTCTAATGCAAATGGGTAAATCCCATGGCGGGGATCCTCTTGTGGAGTTTGTTTGTATTCACAAATTTCTCTACAAGCCCTTTCCACCCTGGATGTCATCAAAGAGTCCCTCTTGGCGATGCATTTTGAAACCCACTGTGAAAGAATCAGGATCAGAGGCTTGGAGTTTCTTTTGACAAGTTCGCGCTTTAATGGGCCCACAGCCGATAACACTAATATGGCAATAGTACTCTTTCTCAAGCTCTAAACAACAGTCAAGAATGAAGAAACTACATAAGCATGAACAAAGCAATAACACACACAGAACACAATAACACAAGACACCCACGAGGTACAATGAAATACATGAGACGGTAAGGTCACAGGCATGGGAAGCGGGAGCACGGACAGCAACAAAAGCTAGCATAATCAATACCATATTATATACCTTTGGAACAACAACATTAACAGAAACACAAAAGTGCCATTAACAATGCTTTAAGTTAAGAAAGGAGGCATCTGCAAATGTAAACATACTCATTCAAGGTATGTATGACGGAACTCCGCATGCATTTACCACATATGCCTTTAATATGCAGTCTCTATCCCAACTGTGACGTTACCACGCATTCCTTTACCACGTAAGTCGCTACAATGACTTGTCTTATGTGGGGCGCTGGACTTTGGAATAGTATAACTTATTATTCTAACTCCAGTCTACGCAACTGTAGGGAAGGTGTTGGACTTAAAATCCAAAACCAGCCCACAACTCGCCCTCTAAAGCAAGTCATTGTAATGACTTGCGTGGTAAAGGAACACGTGGTAATGTCCCAGTTGGGGTAGTGACTGCGTTGTAAAGGCAGATCATGGTAATGAGCGCGTGGTAAAGGATGTTTCCCCGTTCAAGTAACCAGTCGTCTGATAACCCTACTGCTTTTCCTATATCTAACATTTTCACAATTATTGAACCAGATTGGCAGGTCTGGACCTTGATCCGAAAAACTTCTGGATTCACCTACCATATCTTGTTCAATGACAACTACATCTTGGGAATGATGAAGAAACATTAGATGATGGAAAATGCTGACAAAGTAAATCCAGGTCTTCTGCATCATCCTTTTTGAGGAAATATCATCATTTTTATGGAAGAAAGAAACACATTCTTTAGACAAAGTCACTGTGTTTATAGTCCACCACTTTCCATCATTCACCGAGAGAGAGAATATAATTATTTTTACAACTTTGTTTAGAAGCATACATTTCCAACTGCCTTTTGATCAGGGAATAGGGCATTTCTTGTAATTTGATTTTGGATACTTTGGAACCAAAACTTTTATTATACAATTCTTTCATTTTCTGTTATTTCACTAAAGCATTGCACTTAGATTGCTCATGTATATTTTTATGAAGGACTTGCTGTTTGTATTTAGCCTACCACACAGAGTTTATGCCTAAGAAAAGAACTCCATTTATGAGTAAGACAAGCTGTGAATACCCTGTAGTTGCATATGGTGTTAAATTCCACATTTTTTCTCAGATAAGGTGTGGACATACTTCCTACACGGACCTGCAAACTGCAACACCCTTGCTAAGAATTCGGTTAATTGTTCTCCCTGAACCATTTGATTTTTGAGAATAAAGAGGTGTGCGTTTGTGTTCAATATTGTGTTTAGTAAGAAAATCTTTCAGGTTGAGAGATAGGAATTCTACTCCATTGTCTCAAATAATGTTTTTTTGAGAAAATTTCCCTACAGAAACATTAATCCAGAAATTCCAATACAGTCTCCGTATTAGGTGCACTGCCAATCTTCCATTCAACCCATTTATAATAATCGTCTACCACAGCAAATATGTATTTGCATCCATTTTTCAAACACTGAAATGGGCCTAAAAAATCAATGCCTACAAGTTCCCAAAGTCTTTCAGCATTCTCGACAGGTTGCAAGGGGTGGAAATGATCTTCAATGACTTATCAGAATTGGAAGACATGGAACAATTCTTTACAACATTGCTAATCATGGTATCCATATATGGCCACCAAAATCTAGTTCTGACTAGTTTCTTGGTATTTGTTTCACCTCCCAATCCTCGTTGCACAATTGTGAAAAAATCATGATAGAGGCTTAAAATGTCTTTTGTAAGGTACGTACTTTAATGGGCCCACAGCCGATAAGAGCAATACAGCAATTGTAGTCAATCTTGAGCCTCAAACAACAGCTGAGAATTAAGAGCCCACATAAACATAAAGAAAGAAATGACACACATGCGACCCATAAACACAAGATGCCCATGAGGCACACTAAAATACACGAGACAGGAAGATCAAGAGCAGAGAAACTAAAACACTCAGACAATTTCACTCTCACATTTCTAAAGTTTATAAAGGGAAGGCAAAAACACGTTTGTGAAAGGAGAAATAAACTTCCGAGTTCTACCTGCCCTATAAGCTTATTTTATTATAAAATAACTGCCTACCTATTGTTTTCCACTTGTTACCCTGACTGTAGTAAATTTAATCTTTATTTACCCTTTTACTCTTTTGATGTATATTTTTAAACCAGCGGACAGTTACCCGCAGAACTATCACATACTTTCACAAAATACTGGGCTCACTTTATTCTAGCTGGACATGCCCATGTTTCGCCCTCACTTTCCTCAAAATCTTCATAAAGCTGCAAACTCCACACTAATACCTTGTCTGGCCAGAGCAAGTGACTTACTCTGGAAGGAAAGGGAAAGGGAAAGGTAAGGTCAGATGGCATCTAATCAAGGCCATTACAGTGAAATTAGTGGCAGACCAAACCAGTACAGCATGCGCAGAGCTTTTGTCCTGATGATTAAGACCTCCAGTCCAATAAACAGAAGGCGTTCCTGCATCCCCACTGTAGAGACAAAAGTCCATGATAAGCACAGCTGAGCCATCCCACCAATATTACTTTGAACCTCGCTGCTTGCCTGTTATTTTGCATTTTTGAAGCCCCTAATCCCAGGGACCTCTTGTACTGCAGGTCTGGTACTTTCGAGGGAAAACCTAGGTGTGGTGTTAAAATTTGGAGAACCTTCATTGGTTCCCCCTACATATAGTCTCCCGGGGGCGGCCTCCTTTATTCCCCAATGTCGAAACCTGAGTTGGAGCAGCTCAATTTTGTTTTTGAGTGCCTAGATGCACCCAGGGAGTTGTTCAGTCAAGAGGCTAGGAAAAGATGGAGTCTTCTTCTATGGATACTTTTTTATGAGTTTGCAAACTTTGTGCTTCGTCATTGCTAGGATAACCCTTTGCACATTAAACGATAAACATTAAAGCAGATACATAAGGGAAAGATTTCATGAACATTAATGGTACGCCTGTTATGGTTCCCTGTAATTGTTTGTGAACAAATGTGGCCTTGTGTGTCTTGGTAAATATCATTCAAAGTTTTGCATCACCCTTGCGCTCCCTTGCATGGCACAAGGGTGACACAAACCCATGATAAATATAGGCCCAGATGTATACTGCATTTTGTGTGAATCCATCACTCTGGAATAACTGTTAGAAAATAGTCAGCCCTGTATGTCACCAACTCTTTAAAGCTTTAAAGCTTGCCTAAAGCAGCGATAATCATTTTTGAGGAGAAAGGAAGATTTTATCTGTACCTAGAAATATTTGGCGCAAGCCTACACCTTCCGGTAAAATTAAAAATGATTGAGGTCCCTCATATGGAAATGCTACTATGTCAGGACTGTGGTGAAGAGCAGCTTCTTCCATTTAACAATATTAAAACTCATCCTAGGACTACTTTCAGAAAAACAATCAAGCATTAGTAGCTGATATTTCAATTAACTCTAGTCTAGATTACTGTAATGTCAATATTTTCAGCATTTCCAATTGAGCGACATCATAGAGCCCAGAAGGCAATCATTAATCAATCAATCAATCAGGATTTGTATAGCGCAGCTGCTTCAGCCATGAGGGTCTTGAGGCACTGTGGAATCTTGCTGCAGGATCACGCTTCCTGTTCCTATTGGCTGAACATCCAGGTCTTGAGGTCCTTCCTGAACTGTTGGAGTGACAGTGATAATCTGAGGTTCTAGGGGAGGTTTTTCCAGGTCTTAGCCGCCAGGTGGGAGAAGGAGCATCCTCCGCTGTTAGCCCGGCGGATGCACTGGGTAGCTGCTAGGGAGAGGGATCCGGAATGGAGTTCCCTGGTAGGTTGGTGGAAATTCACTCGTTTGTTGAGGTATGCTGGTACTTCGTTGTTTAGTACCTTGTAAGCGTAGGTGAGCAGCTTGAACTGGCATCACTTCGCGGCTGGTAGCCAATTGAGTTTCCTGAGGTGAGGGGTGATGTGCGTCTGCCTAGGGAGGTCAAGGATGAGTCTGGCCATTAGAGTCAATACTTGTCATGGAAAACAAGACTGTGTCAGCACTGCACTGGCTACCTTTAGACATGCACATTCATTTTAAGATAGCCTGTCTGGCCTATTAGATCCTTAATCACCTGGCACTAGTCTAGATTACTTCTAATCTCAAGCCTTTTATCCTTGCTAGAGAACTTCACAGCAAAACAAGACTTTACTGACAGTTTCCACCTTCTGTATCTTCTTCAGGGCTGGCTGCCCATTTTTGGTATAGGCTGCTTTGATATAGAATATACTGCAGATGGACATAAAACAGGCAGGCTATTTTATTAGCTTCAGGAAAAACCAGAGGTATAGACTGCAAGTTTCCTAAGGCCAGTGCCAAGAGCCCTAGTTGGGTAGTGTGCACTATAGAAATGTGGTCAATCACTCAGTCACTTATCATAATTGCTCCTTAACAATGTTGCAAAAATATCATTGGATACAAATATTGTGTACAAGTATTGTGATGACAAGAATAAAGTGAGGCAGAATATTACAGGTAAAAATATTGTTTTTGTTAATTGTTTAACATTGTTTTATTGAATATTTTGGTAAATTGTAATTATTAAGCAATGTTTGATTAGTTAGTGTGTTATATGTAAATAATATGTTATTGATAATTATTTGTAACTGTTTTAGTAGAGTTTATTTTGTTTTAGTTTGGTGATATAATGAAAGAATTATTTTTTATTTTATTTAATTTTACGTATTTTCTGGTTGTTTGGTTTGTAGGGGAGTATGTAGGGAAGTGTTTTATTGCATAGCTTATAGTTTTTAAATAAATTATATATTACATTTTATAACTGTAACTGGTTAGATTATTACTTACACTAAATAGTTAGTTAAATAATCATTTACTTATTTATTTAAAATGCTATTTATTTGTTTGAATTCATTCATTTGAATGTATTATGGTTTATTTTTTGTTTAGCCATTTTAGGGTAATATTTGTTTATTTGTTGTAATTTGGTTAATATTTTTAGTAGTTTGATTTTTTTGCAGGTTGTTGGTTTTGTTGGTGAGTGGGGGAAGTGTCTTAAATATAACATAATGAAATATAATGTAATATGATATGATATGACATAATATAATGTAATATAATATTTCCTTTTTATATGTTTCATTTGTTAGATTGTTTATTTTTTTTAATTAAGAATTGGGAATGGTAAATCTGTGACCTGCAAAGTCCCACACTTTACCAATTGTTGCTTAGGTTGGAGGTTAAATATTAAATCTGCCCTCTTCAAAGTCCATAATTTTCCCTAGAGTTGCGATAGTGAATCTGACCCCTCCAAAGTCCAATACAATCCCTACTGTTGCTTAGGTTGGAGTGGGAACAGTAAATCTGTTTTATTGGCTTTTGTGTTATATGTTAACATGTTATTGTTGATTATTTGTAATTGTTTTAGTAGAGTTTATTTTGTTTTAGTTTGGTAGCATATTTTAGGAATTGTTTTTGATTTTATTTTATTTTATGTATTGTCTGGCTGTTGGGTTTGTAGGCGAGTAGGTTGGGAAGTGTTTTAATATATATTTTATATTTTTTATAAATTATTTATTGAATTCTGAACTGTAATTGGTTAATTAGATTATTACATAAAATAGTTAATTGAATAACCATTATTTATTTAATATGCAATTCATTTGCTTGAATTAATTCATTTTAATGTATTAAAAACAGGAGTTGTTGGTTTCATTAGAGAGTGGGAGAAGTGTCTTAAATATAATATAATATAATATAATACTTTCTTTTTATTTATATTAATTTGTAAGATTGTTCTTTTTTTTTTTAAATTAAGAATGGTAAATTTGGGACCTGCAAAGTTCCACAATTTTACTACTGTTTCTTAGGTTGGAGGTGAAATATGTGTAGTATTTTATATCAGTAAGTTTGAATTTTGCTTATTTTTTATTTTACTGATGCTTTCTATTTTTTATTTGTTTTAGTTTTAAGACATGATTTTTGTGATATTATTTTATACTATATATTTTCTTTATTTTTCTATTTTATTCTTTACGTTTTTTTAGGAGTAATATGAATTATGAGTTTTAGTAATGTATGTATTACATTTAGTTTTAATGATTCAATAATAAATTGTATAAATGTAATTGTTATATATATGTTTTTATAAAAGTGTATACTTATTAGTATTTTTAAATAAATATATTTTTTAAATATTCCCATTTATTTTTTAGACTGTTTTATTATATTTTTTATGTATTTGGTTAAATTTATTTATAAATATTCTTCTTTTACTCTTTTTTTTTAGTCCTTATATATGACAAAGGCAGAGGCCAAGATCTATCTGGAGGTCTAAAGGATCTGGGCGCCCCACACCTTCCAAGATCTGGGCATCAAAGACCAGCCTTCTTCAACTAGCAGTCGGGGAGAAGTCTAATGGTAGCCACCACAAATCTTTCCAACTCGTTGAGATTTGTCTTAATCCTTGGACTAGGATGATGTATAACCCAGAAGTTCTGGAGTTTCAGAGCCTCTCAGAGAGATGCCAGCAATCCGACTTTCGAGAACCACGTGAAAAAAGAGGCCCACATTTTTTCTTTTTTAGGTGAGCCCGACTGACAATCCAATCTAGCTATATGCCTTGAGAAATGTAGGCAACCCACACAAGTAGGAGGGAACTCTGAGACCCATTTTAGACAGATTTCCCTGCGTGCAGTAGTTAATAATATAAAGAATAAAGATGCCATATCTTTCCCCAGAACTATCTTATCTATCTTCAACACTCAAAAAATAATCAAAGTTAGGCTTACCTCAAGGTCTAAACCCAGGATTTGTTTCAATACTTCACCCACATCTTGCCAGAAGGACTGGGTAGCTGGACACTGTCAAAATAGGTGTATATCATCCGCATTTTCCATTGGCATTTCAGGCAGCATCTTCTTTTGCTTCCTCCCATCTTCGCAAGTTTCTTGGGGGACCAATAAGCCCTGTATATAGTGACCAAATGGTTCCTCCTGAGTGGTGCAGATAGCACTGATGACCATAGTGTAGCAACAGATACTTGCCATAAATGGTGAACATCGCAGCCTGGCATGTCCAGCTTCCAAATCTCTTCCGGTAGAGTCGAACAGCCATTGTCACCTTGTACCAGTACCCAGTACCATTTCGAGACTTCCTTTCTGTAAGTTTGAGTATTTAATAGTTCCTTCTCGATTTCAATATCCGTCCCTAGATTTGATTGAGTTCGCGACCAGCTAACCAACTGATAATATTTAAATCTGGATAGATTATAATTGGTGCTTTGGCATAGAGCAGACCACGATGCTAGGGCGCCTTGCTCGGCAAGTTGACCCCATCTTAGTAGGCCCGCTTTTAACAACAGGTACGCCAAGCTGTCCTTCAGGCAAAGAGGGGTTCCTGGGGATTTCCAAATAGGTGCCATACTGCTATAATGTGGGATCTCTAAAATTCTTCTGACCTGAGTCCAAACTTTGCATGCTGCAATTAGAGTCTTAAATTTAATTTTTTTAAAGAATTTTGAGTGGCCAAATTTAAATAGGAAGTCTTTGCCTTCTTCTCCTAAGTTACTTATTACGGCTCTATATCTCATTGGCATGTCCTGGATGTCCATCAACAGTCGTCTGGCACTTTTAAAAAAGAAGGCCCAATAGTACAATTGGAAATCAGGGAGCGCTATTCCACCCTCCAACTTTTTCTTCCTACGTTTTTTCCAGGAAATTCTCACACTCTTGCTCCTCCATATAAAACTACTGAGTTGGCCATGTAGTTTTTTGAACCAGGCTTGTTTAAAGAATACGGGAAGAGCATTGAAGATAAACGTAAATTTAGTAAGAATCGTCATTTTAACTAAGTTTGCCCTTCCTAAAATGGAAATCGGGAGGGAGTCCCAGCTTTGCAGAAGTTTTTTAGTCTCCTGCATAAGTCTACTAAAGTTGATATGTGCCATTTTTTCCAGATCCTTCGTTACTCGTATTCCTAGATATCTAATCTCTGTTTTATCTAAGTGCTTGAGGTGACTTGGGATGGATTTATTCCATGTCATAGTCTCAGTCTTATCTTCATTGACTAAATATTCCGATATTCTCCCAAAATTATCCGCTAGTTCCATAATTACCGGCAATGATGTCTCCAGATTACTTGTGTAGACTATTAAATCATCTGCATACAGAGCCTCCTTTTTGTGCCAGTTCCAGTATTGAAATGGAGGGATTCTTTGCTCTCCTCTTATTTTCCTCGCAAGGGGCTCTATATATAGATTAAACAAAAGCGGCGAGAGCGGGCAGCCTTGACGGGTACCCCTATTTATCCGGAAGCTAGTAGTTAAAAAACCGTTAATCAGTATCTTTGCTGTAGGTGCCGAATATATACTTTGGATAGCATAAAGGAAATTACCACCCAGACCATTTTGTTCTATTACTTCATAAAGATAAGGCCAACTAACTCTATCAAAGGCCTTGGCGGCGTCTACCATTATAACAGATAAAGGAGAACCCATAACAGTAGCCACATCAATTGCGCACACCAGGTCCTGAGTTAAATCAGTAAGCTGCCTTCCCTTCATGAAACCCTTCTGGTTTATGTCTATAATCTCTCCCAGCACCCTATCCAATCTTTTGGCCAGAGTCTGTGAATAGATTTTATAGTCTGCATTAAGAAGGGAGATTGGCCTGTAGGATCCACATTTTTTAGGGTCCTTATCAAGTTTGAGTATTAAGGTGATCACTGCATCATTCCATGTAGGGGGAAAGGGAGCTTGCTGTGTGTATATGTTGTTGAGTAAGCCAGCGAGCAAGGGGGTGATTTCCTCTTTCAAGATTTTATATACTTCATTAGGTAGGCTATCAGGGCCTGGTGCTTTCCCATTTTTAAGTTATTAATGATACTATCTATTTCTGACGTGGAGATCTCCTGATTAAGAACTATCTGGTGAGTGATATCTAGGAAGGGGAGTTTATCCTGATTTAACCAATCTCTTATTTCTGATTGTGTCACTTCTACATCATCAGTATATAAGTCTTGGAAAACCCCCCAAAAAGCTTCCCCAATTGCTTGAACTACCGTGCACTTACTTTTTGTTTTGTTGTTTATTACTTCTTTTATCTAATTTCTAACAAAATCTTTTCTTGCCTTCCACACTAGCATCTTTCCACAATCTTCCCCATATTCATGATTCGCCAGCCTGCTGGCCTCCCATCTCTGTTTCACTAAACCTTCCAAATAATCTGATAAGATCTCCTTTGCTTCTCTCAGTTTATTTTGTAGCTCCTCTTTTATGGAATCTTGCATAGACTCACTATCTACTAATTCTCCCTGTGTTTCTTCAATGGACCGTTCATATTCCCTTACTTTGTTCTTCCCAGCCTTCCTCTTATACGCTGCCATACTAACTAATTTTCCACGGAGATACGCTTTGAAAGTGTCCAAACAATTTGTGGTGGGGCGGAATGTTCATTTTGTTTAAAGAAAAAAACTGTATCTTCTTTTAGAGTTTTTATTATTTCTGGATCCCCTAACAGGGTTCTGTCCAGAGTCCACCTTGTCTGTACTAAAGGAGCCCCAACCAACATCTCTAACTTAAATGCCACATGATCAGATAAGTGTGATGGTTGGTGTGTTACACCAATAATGTTGTTATTAAGTTTCCGATCAATAAGAAAAAAATCAATTCTAGAAGAGTGAGCCAACATTTTATTCTAGAAGGTATACCCTCTCTCCTGTCCTGCTTTCAATCTCCAGATATCCACCAAAGCTAAGTTTTTTTATCAAGAAGTGAACATAATCTCTCATTTTAGGGGAATTTACTGCTGGTCTAGGTGTAGATTTATCCAGGATTGGGTCCAACAATGTATTAAAATCTCCTCCCATAATGATGTGATATTTTGTTTCAAGCTGTTGGTATAATTCCCTAAGTGGTGAGGGGTCATCGGTATTTGGGCCATAATAAGCCACAACATAACTTATTAGCCATCTGCCCCTTGAAACGGACACAAAGCCCTCCACCCTGGCTTGAGCAAATTTCTTGTATAGAACTGCCACCCCCTTCACATTACAGGACTGATTTGTACATACAAGGTGGGAAATCCATCTGTTTCTCTCTAGCACTCCGTGCCACTCTTCCCGTCGTAGATGCGTCTCCTGAAGTAATATGACATCATTATCGGAGAGTCTCAGAAATTCCAAAATCTTCCTTCGTCTACAATTTACTCTTAGGCCGTTGACATTCCACAAGAGTGTTTTTACGCTACAGACCATTTTTTTCCGTTCTCTCTACTGTGAAAGTCTTCGGACCACCCTCTCCATAACAGTATTCTTTTCCTTTGCACAAATTTGGACCATATTTATTTGTTTTTTCCCCTAAATGCTCCCCACCCTGTGCTCAAATAAACTAAAACGTGTGGAAATATCTGTTTCCCATCCCTCCCTCCCACCCTAGGGAACCCTCCCTTTATCCAAACAGGGTATTCCAACATACCCTATTAGAGCTTTCGTACCTCGAACCTATACAGTAAACTAAAAAAAATGTATGAATCTTTGTGAGACTTAATCTGAGCGATTAGATTCTCAACCTCGGGTACCTCTCTTAAATCATACATTTTGTTGTTCCACATTATTCTAAGGGTCGCCGGGAATTTCAACTGTGCTGTTGCCCCTAGAGCCTTCAAATCCTGAATGTGCCTTCCTAATTCCCATTGGCGGGTTTGAGTTACTTTGGAAATGTCTGATCTTATCGTAAAGCACCAATCGTGTTTTTTAAAGTGTTTACCCCTAAGGGCAGCTGTGAGGATTAGTTCTTTGATTGTGTAAGTACGAAAATTTATCAACATTTTCCTAGGCTTTCCTTTTTCCGGAATTCTTCTAAAAGGATCACGATGCACCCTCTGAATGTCATTTTTTAAGTCTAATTTTGCCACTTCTGGAAAGTATTCTTTGAATAAATCCACTACAAAGCCCTTTAGATTTTCACCCTCAGTGCCTTCAGGAATACTCAGGATCCTTAAATTGTTTCTTATAGAGTTGTTTTCCAACACTTCAAGTTTGTCTCTCAGCTCCTTTTCTCCTGCCTTTAGTGCTAATATCTCCTTCTGGTTACTCTTAACTTCGTCTTGCAAGGTCCCCAGGGAGGCTTCCATAATCAGAAGTCTCTCCGTGATGTCGACCAACTTCTCCTCTAAGCCCTCACATGCTTCTTGAATTTTAGCTTGATTCTGCTCTAAAATAGCAAATTTCCCTTTAATGTCATTTGATAGGGAAAGGAGAATCTCAGTGATGTCCATATTTAAAATGTCTTTTTCCTTTCCTGGCAAACTTGCTCCCTCAAAGCTCTGGTCCCTCCCTGTCTTTTCCCCAATGATTCCAATGTTATTTGGAGTGCTTCTTACTCCTATCTCGGGGGCAACTACAGGCTGTCCACGGGGGGTTGTTGATGTGTTCGTCATTCGCAAGGGGAGAAAAGTGGTTATTAATCTGTAGGGCCTGCGATCTGTGTTGTGAGGGTAATAATGGCTCCATTTCAGTAAAAAATGTGGGGGGCTCCGTTGTCTGGGTACTAATACGATTAGACTGTGGCCTTTCTGTGCTCTTAAGTTTAAAGTATGACCTCAGTGAAGGGGTGATTTTTATTCTGTCTCCCGAAACGGTGGTAGAAGGTACCCCGGATTTTATCCCCCTTTTAGAAGTTTTACGAGTAACTACTTGTGAAAGGTTTTGGTTCTGGGCCCCTTCCAGACTGACCCCAGGAGAAATGATTGTGCTGAGGGGTTTCTGATTAACTCTGCTGTACTGTGCCCCCCCAAACTTTGCATTCCTTAGGGTACATCTGTTTTTACCTGTTTTATGGGTGGAGGTAGCTATGCAGGACTCAGCTGGAGGCCCTTCTAAAGCAGTTGTCGTCTCTTCCTTACTAAATGTAGAAGCTGCCAGGTCAGATACCTTTTACTTTTACTTTGCTTTAAAAACATATATGTTTGCTGTTTATTACATTATATTAAACATTTTGTATGTAATTTTTTTACTACATTCATTATTTTAAAGATAATGTTAATCACCTTTAAATAGATACATTATCTATGTAATGCTGATATTTTTATTTTTGTAGGCTATATTTTGGTAGCTTACTTTGTAAGTATGTAAATTAGATACATTTGTCCACAAAACGTTTCCGACTATATTGTTGTATCGCAAAGTTTTTGATCTCGATATTATGTCATAGAAGCTATTAAATAACTCCAAATTATGCTTTGAGGGGACTAGATCACGGATAATGTTAAAACATTTTTCATTATTATGTTCATACAATGTCAAAATAATTACTTACAAACACCAAGCAAGTCAAGGGAGCAGTCATGGAAGAAGAAAGGAAAGGCAGTGGGCTCAGAAAAGCCACAGGATTGGAGTAACAACCCCCATTGTTCACATTCCACAGGCAGTCACCATTTACTCTATTCTCATCTTCTTCTGAATCATCAGGATAAGCAGGTCATCATTACGAACGGTATCTTACTTCTGATGAGCACATCAACAGGAGTTACTGTCCCCATTTGAATTATGAGATTCGTGGTGTTTCCACAGATCTTTTTATTTTCACATAGAGAGTTAATCTCTGTGTGAACATTTGTGGGAAAATGAGGAATTACCATGAGAGTCAGATCCAAATTTACAGATTCCTCTGTAATACATAATTTCTCAGAGAACCCTCAGAGTCAACTTGTAATTGTCTGATATCAGTAACTCAGGAGCTGTGGAAAATCTGGGCCATTGTCTAGGATATTCATAATGAGGATGCTAGGAGTATGGAACAGAACACGAACCACAACATTTCCTGTTGCACCAACAGAAAGGTGAGAAGGACACGCTGCTAGACCATATAAGAGCTTGCTTCCGTTGTCTATCTAGATAAGTCTTGGGCTCCTAAGTTTTGATGAGAGGAACCTTTTGCCTCCAGGTTCACCTTGAGCCTAGGACAGCTGTCTAAGAAGGGTGATGACACCAAAGCCAAAAATTCTTTGCTCAGCATTTGTATACTCCCTCGTTTAATCTGTGTTTTCATCATGAAATTTGATTTCAGCCATCTACATGTACCTCGCTTTGCAAATCAGCCTACATGGAGGCATCCTTTCTGAGGATAAGGTCATGCAGACCAGGGACCCTAAGGAAAACTAAAACGGTGCCCCCTTCCCTTTGAGAAGTGGCATTTGTCACCAAACCAGGTAACCTGTAGGGTTTCTTCACATTTTAGAACTGAGGGATCAGGCATGGCCAGCTGAGGCACAAAAGAGTCACTCACCTACCACCTTGCTAACATTCTCGTCTTCAGAAATAGGTGGAAACCCCAGCATCTACCAATTTGACGGCCTCCATATATTATCCAGGACTTCAAATCAACTTTCCAATTGCATCATTGCTTCAGATGCACAATGTCAAAAAGCTAGAATTTCCTTTACGCAATGGTTTGTGTGGCCAACTCAGAGGCTGAAAGCTGTCGCAATCAGCAGGGTCTCCATTCCAGTCATGCTTTGTTCCATGTTCTCCATTTTTTCCATTACAATAGTGATAGTCTTTTCCAGTTTCTTCATTAGGGTCTCAAGGTTAGCTAATATTCCATTCTAGCCTTTCAACTGCTTGCCCATCGCTGAGTCACCACTTACCTCCACTTGCCCACGGCACTGGCTGAGAGAAGTCATACTTCTTCTTCAACTGCTTCCCAGCCATGGCATCTCCACTTAGATGCACACCAGATTTGCTAGCCTCAAGGGCATCTTCCAAAGAATATCACTTCACACACTGCATCTTATGGGGTAGGTTTCCTTGGATCAGCTGCTGCTCTCGGCAAAAGTATCCTGCAGGCAATGTTCTCTAAGCTGCCCCAGTTAATCAGGCTTTCCCCTCTGACTCTGAGAGTCCCTCTTCTGGCTCTCTCTGGTAGCTCAGAGAGGGAAACGACCTTTACCACTACTCCTTAACAACGAGGGGCTAGGTAGTGGTTAAGGAGTTGTTGTTTAGACTGTAGTTGTTCAAGTGGTAGTTGTTCAAACATACAACCGTGAGGCAGTGCAGCGCAAGTCGCTGCGTTGCCTCACACTGCAATGGGGAGGCGTGCCACGGCTGCTAGGGTGGGTGTTCACATGTAACACCCATGGCATTTGACACATTCCCATATTTGCAACATCCTGTAAATCTGGGAATGCGCCAAAAGCATAGGGGAGGCGCAACGAGGAGAAATAACTTCATTCTCCACATTTGTTTCTCTTTCTATGTGTGCTGCATTCAGTAGCACACATAGAAGGAAGAAATCATCTTAAGTGATTGTTTTGTGCAGGAAGGTATCCCTTCCTGCACAGAAACAATCATTCCCACACCGCAGACACTCTTGCACCATGGTGCAAAGGGTTCCTGCATTGGCGCAAGGCAGCCAATTGTGCACCAGTGCTTGGGAATAGGACAGGAATGCGCCGTATCGCATAGTTACAGCACATTCCTGCCCTTTTATTTTGATGAAGGGCAGCGCAGTAAGAAGGCTTGCGACACTGCCCTAGGCCAAAAGTTTGTGACTGATGCCCAATGTGACCAGCAAGAAATTGAAGTCCCAGACGGGTGCTGATGGATTTCTTCAGAACGACTGTAACTTCCCTAAAGGTAATCCATGTCAGTGATGCAGCCCCTGTTTACATTGCACATGTTTTACTTCATCTGGCATTCCATTAGAATATTTGCTTTCTCCGGAAAGTTGTGTTTCTGTAGTTTTTTCAAGTAACATACCCTGCATTCTGTGAACCATTGAGCCTCTAGGTGTCTGTGTGAGCTCACGTTGTGGGAGGGTGTTAATGATGGGGCACAGTTGTGAGCGCCAGACAGTGTGAGTTTCTCACTGTGCCTGGCAGTGGGTCATAATAGTATTGAGACTAAATGCTCATTCAATCCTTGGTCTCTCAGCAGAGCATGCAGAGCGATTATTACATAAGTGCTAATTGGAATAACCATTAAATGTGACAGTGTGAAAGAGTACACAGCTCTTGAAATACTGACAGCTCCAAAGGAAAAGAAAATGTGTTCACAGGTGAGGAGAGATGGCCATGTGAGTGTGAGCGAGAGCATGCTGAAAGAGAGCAACCGAAGTCCATGGAAAAGACGGAGTATAAAGCCAGTGATAAAGTGGAAAGTGATGAGGTGTGAGGTAGGCATATGGAGAATTTCAGACAGATGCGGGGAGGCATAGGCTGAAGTGGCTAAACGAGTGAGAAACTGCAGAGGACAGCATGGATAAGAGAATGTGGCTGATTGAAGCACTCTGAAGACAACCTCCTTTTGAAAGAGCTTAGCAATGCTTAATTCTCTTCCTAATATTTTCAGAAATGAAACATTGTTATTCTAGTTCACAACAAAACTGTTTTAAGTACTCATTCGTCTGATACTGCTAACAAGCATCGTCAACACCAACAGGTTTGGCTTGTGATTATTGTGTTATATGTCTTGATTCAACTCACAGGAACACGATACTAGTTGTTGCTTTGATTTACTCATATTTGGCAGTAGAATGTCACTCACACACTGAGAGCATATAAATGTCGCATATTACCAGTCTGAAAACTTGGCACCTATGAATTATACTGAGGTTGACTTTGGTTCACTCTTGCTATGCGCGGGTAGTGTCTGTGTTCAGGTCGCACTGAGCATGCACTGACCGGTGTTGTCCACTTGAGACTCCTTTCAGTTCACACTGAGCATGTGTTTGTGAACACGTTCTTCCTTCTGCAGAGGTTGACTTTGGTTCTCTCTTGCTATGCGCGGGTAGTGTCTGTGTTCAGGTCGCACTGAGCATGCACTGACCGGTGTTGTCCACTTGAGACTCCTTTCAGTTCACACTGAGCAGGTGTTTGTGAACACGTTCTTGCTTCTGCTGAGGTTGACTTTGGTTCTCTCTTGCTATGCGCGGGTAGTGTCTGTGTTCAGGTCGCACTGAGCATGCACTGACCGGTGTTGTCCACTTGAGACTCCTTTCAGTTCACACTGAGCAGGTGTTTGTGAACACGTTCTTGCTTCTGCTGAGGTTGGCTTTGCTGCATCTTGGGCATGCCTTACAGAGCAGTGTCTCTCGAAATAGCACTCCCAGTGAGAACGCGTTTATTGCCACCGTGTGCAAAGAGTGGACGGTCTCAATCAGTCCTTGTTAGGTTTGGATTTATGAACGTCGCTTCATGGGTTAATTGCCGAAGCTTAATGTAAAAAGCATGGGCTGGAAAGCAACAAGTCTAATTTCAGGCTGTGTGGTTGGATGAGTTATTGAAGCCATGCTTTAGATTGAGGTTTTATGCTGCAAAATATATATACATTCTGTGTCGTTCAATGTTTTCATTGGGACACCATTTAAAAGCAATCCTTTCTTCAGAGAAATTACTTGAGCCAGTCAGTGAATTGCATGATAAGAGTATTTTATCTTTCACGCATCTCATTACAGCATTTTTTGTGCATGGGACGCTTTTGGGGGTGAATTGAAATGTAAACATTGCTTTTTAAAATTTTTTTTAAAGAGGATAGAAATGAGTCAGGTAAACTAAAACAAGTTACATTTTTATTTAAGACGCCTTTTTGGTCAGAACGAGGCTACCCAAAAACCGAGATCCCTTTAAAGCAGCAATTTTAAAATAAGTCACATTTTCAACCTCACAAAACTGATTCTGACTTCTTGAAACGAAAGCGTAGACACTTGGCGAGACAGCGTTCACGTGGAGCAACAAATGCATTTGCATCTCTATGAAAGCATCTTCTCATTTAACAAAATGATGGCTTGTCAAGGCCAGACTTCTTGGTTTGTTACTGGTGTCCCCTCACTGCATCGAGGGCTGTACATCGAGATTGAAAACATTGAAGACAATACATTGGGATTTACTATATGGCAAGGATATGTAGCACAAGGATTGATATTTTGAAAAAAATACGTTCACAACCTTTTCTGCTCCCCCCACACACAACCATATACAAATAATCGTGCGAAAAAGGAGGTTAAGGATATAAAAATGCGTTAGATTTAATCAAAATAATGAAATATAATTTAAATGTGATTAAGTAATAATTATAATTAGTAAATAAAATAATAAAGTAAAAAAGCTATAGGGATTCCACAAACAAAATAATGTGAAAAATAAAAACGTATAGGAAAATGAACATAATTACGAAAAAGATATACCCTTAAATTCTAACATCAATAACCAAAACACATACCCCTTAACCAGTTTCTCCAAACCCTTAATCCTGTACACCAAATCCCTACTCGTGTATCCTTCACCCTTTATCCACAACATTTTAACCCATACCCTTACACATAACATTTTATCCTATACCCTTAACCTTTATCTGTACCCTTAACCCCATACCCTTCCCCTAAACCTGATACCCCAAACCTTTACCCCGCACCCTTAATCCAATCCAATATCTCCATACCCACAGACCCTATAAACGTAACCTTATAACCCTTAACCGAATATCCCAAAACTTTCAACACTATTCCTCAAACCTTTAACCTTATACATTTAACGCTGTACAATTAGCTCAGAACCACTATACGTTGTCCGCATAACCTCTAATCTTTAACCTATGAAGCCCTTTCACACTGTCAGTGCTGCAATACATTCTGGGCACACACACTTTGGGGAGTATTCCCTCCTCAAAGTATTTGTTTTCATAACTAACAATTGAAAAGTAGTATTTTTGGGAGTGTTGGTTCCGAAGTTTTGAGAAAATACCTAGTGATGCAATATGAGAGCAGGTAGTAACGCCCACCAGGGGAGCACCTGTGCTGAATTGTCCCTGTTACACTTGACCATGTGCTTGGCAGGTGCATATTATCCTGTCTTCCCATGATGGACCTCGCCCTGTGCCCCCTGATGCACACCATCTTGTGCCACTGCTGCACAGTATCTTGCCCTCCACTAATGCATTGCACCATGTGCCTCCTACTTCACATGTTTCTGTATGACTGTTTGCCTGTGTAGATAGAGGCTGGTTATTCGTTGATCTGCTTGCAAGTGTGCCTCTATGCCTCTTGGACTATGTGAAATTTAGAGTCAGCTCTATGCATGCATGAGTGCTCGCATGTTGTGTGCCTCTGCCTGCTTATCCAATGCAAAAGACTAAACTATTGGCTTTGCCATAATTTAGGATATTACTTTTGCTGTAGATGCTGTTTGTTGACATACATTCATGGTGAGGGGTATGTTACTCCGCTTGTTATCCTATTTTTCAGTAAAAATTGAACTAGAAACATTACTGCTTTGTTTTCTTTGTTTGATTGAATAACAAGTCCCTTCCCAAACTGTATAAGAGTGTTATCCATACTCAGAGTTCATTTCTGAAGCAGCATCATCAGCACCACAACTCTGATACAAGATGCCCCAAGTGTGGACCCCTCTGCGGTGCTCATACACTTGGATGAATGGATCTGTCACCGATTCTCTACTAAATATAATCACCTCGTCCTTTGATCGGGGGAGGGGGGGCAGGGGTGACGTGCACAGTGACCCCTTGTGGCCAGCATACATCCTTGCTCTGGTGAATGTTCCATGCCTTGTTTCCCAAGTGATGTACTGTTTTTTAAAGACACTCTTGGCTGGCACATTCGCTCTCCGTGATGCATCATCACACAGGTGACAGATGATTTCACCCTTTTGTTTTCTGGGAATACATTACTGTCTCGTCCCATATAGAGATCCCGAGGGCGAGAGGCATTATCACCTCATTATCTGAGATTTCCTTAGGCGGTTTCGTTAGTGGGTGCCCCACTTAAGATGGCCTGAGGGTTTGAGGCTTCGCGCTCTGAGCAAATGAGTCAGTGTCAGTAACTAGGGCGCTGAATCCCAGCATTATTCCACCTCAGAATGGACTTCATGAACTGTTATTACTTTTACATCCTTAAGTCCAGAAAATGTTATTGCGATTTTATTCTTACCTTATTACTGTACATAAACCGCTCATGTAACATTATCTTAAGAAAAGCAAATATCTCTCTATTTGACATTGATTATATTAGATAGGAGCCAGAGCACAATGTTCACATAATTAGTCAATTACATTAGTATTTGCCTGTCTTGATCCCATGAGCCTAGTGTGAATTCAGGAGTCAGAGAAATGGAGACTCGTAGTGAGTAAAAGAAGGGTGAGCACAGTTTACAGTAATGGTCGGTAATGGTGAAGTCAGTCTGACACCAGTCATGGGTGGGAGTTGCGGTAGGATGGTGCCCCGGCTGCTGATTTTAAAGGCTGGCTGACATATACTGGTTAAACCACGATTACTTTTTTGTTTGCTGATCTCATACAAATTAGGTATCAAACCCGGCCAGTTTGAACCATATACCACTCCCCCTGACATTAGCCACATTGAAAGCTTGGCACTGGCAGACAGTGTTGCTGTACTATTTTGTGGTGACATTTCCCTCTTGGAGGCAGCACCCAAGGAGGAGAGTTATTATGAAAAAGTTTAGTTTTTGTAGCAAATTCAAATTATTGCTGTCTGTCTCGAATGATATGCCATTGTTCTTGAAAAACTGCACTATCCTCAGCGTTCGATACCCATTTCTTTACATTTTCGGTATTTTCCCATTAGTTTTTATTTCCTCTTTTTATAATTAGTATAGTTTTTATTTCCTCTTTACTATTGTTATAATTAGTATAGTTTTTATTTTTGGAGTTTAAAAAAGGGTTAGTGGTTGAGAAATGGGGATGCGACTCTCCAAATAATATGAAGAGAGAATCTGAATTTCATTCATTACACAGGTGCTAGTTTTTTTTTTTAATTGTTTTTATTGGTTTCTCACAACAGCATATTTCACAATCATTGTTGCTGCACTAGATGTACAGGAACACAAATGATTTCCTTACAGAATCAAACAGATATTCACCAACACCCCTCACCCCCCTGGCTGCTCGTGTGGTGATATGGGCAAACCTCCGACATCTATTGATATATGTATATGGTATGTGGCCTAAGTCACTTGTGCTCTTCAGTGCTGCGGAAATATGTTACTAACTGTTATTTTTGCGCCCATAGCCCGGGGTTTCTTTGGGGCATAGTATCTCTGTGCTTATTTTACTCTTAGTGACCCATTTATACCTCAATGTTATGTTTCCCATCTCCACTCCATCTTTTCGCAGGTCTAATAGCATCTGTCTCCACGCTGCCAAGTCGCCTTCCAATCGTTCATCCCATCTCACATGTTTCATTCTAACTTCTTCGGCCACTGCCCATTCAGACATATCCCGCAACCATTCAGCACATCTGGGTGGGTAGGAGTTCTTCTATTTAATGGCGATCCGTCTCTTAGCTAGCACTAACCCTAACATCAAGAATTTGCGGCTACGTTTTTTCCATGAAGGGGCTGGGGATAATCCCAGCAATATTTCACGTGGGGTGCCCTTGAGCTCCCATCCCTTTGCCACTTTCAAACTTTGCACAATGTCCCCCCAATAAGGCACCACAACGCACAACCCCACACTACATGCACAAAGTGTGCCTCCGGTGTACCACACCGCAGGCACCTGTCTGACAGGGTGGGGAAAATGGCATGTAGGGTCCTCAGTGAGAGGTATGCCTGGTGTATGTAATTATACTGTATGAGTTTAAAGCATGCATTTGAGCTCACTCTGCGTGTCTCTGTATGTATCCTGTGCCAGTCCTGTGGCATCAGCTCCCCACCGAGCGCCTCTCCCCATTTACTGTGTGTCTTTGGAGCAATTTCCGGTAAGTCATCTCGTAGGGCCCTATAGATATGTGTTATGAGTCTTCATCCCCTAGTCAGAGCTAGCAATCTCTGCAGTGTTTGTGAGTGCTGTGGTTCCTCAGGAAAACAGGGCCAAATCTCGCGCACTGTGGTCGATAGCTTGGCGTATTGTAGGTATTGTCCAGTACCCAACCAGAACGTGTCAATCGCATCGTCCTGTGTAATAAACTGTAATAAACTGACCCCCCAGATATAGGTCACCTTGGACGTCACAACCCCCTCCCACAATTTCTGTATCGACATGACTTTCGCTATGTCCGCAAATGGTTTTAGCTCCCAGATCGGCATGTCCCGTGCATAAGGCACACAACAAATAACTCTCTTAACCACCTGTTCCCAGATGTGCCCTATTTGTCGGATCAAAAACCGTTGAGACTTCAGGATTCGTGTACCGCACAAAAGCAGCTCTGGAAGGGTATGCATCCCACACGAGCCTCACAGCAGCCTTTTCTCCTAATTATCTTTTTCATGAAGCCAATGGACCACATGCTGAAGGTGGGCTGTCATACAATAAAGCTCAAGATTGGGAAGCTCGATTGCACCCCACTCCCACACTTGTTTCAACATGGTCAGTCCTATTCTCTTCAATTTTTTGGGGCACAGAGGATATCTATTATTAGACTGTCCAGCTCTTTGAAGTAACGTCTAGGGATCTTGTATAGCGTGCCCTATAGGACATACAGACACCATGGCAGCACCACCATTTTTACCAGAGCCGCCTTACCCATCAGTGAGTGAGGGAGGTCTCTCCAGAACCGGATCGAAGCTCGCAGGCCCTCAACCAATCTGCCTACATTTAAATCCAAGAAGCATTGCTTTTCATATGATATTTTTCGATCCATAATAACAGTGGCGACAGAGGGCACCCTTGCCTCGTGGCACGATGTAGTGGGAAGCCCGCAGAAACCAAACCACCCATCCGGACTCTGGCCTTTTGATCAGTGTAAAGTAACTTGAGCCAGGAAATGTATTTGGATCCAAAAGCCATTATGTCTAAGACCTGCCAGAGATATTCCCATGCAACCGAATCAAACGCCTGCTCGATGTCTAGGAACACTAGTGTATAGGAACCGTCCCGTAGACTAGGGGTATGGATAACATGAAACAGTCTACGTAGATTATACATGGTGCTCATCTTTGGAATGAACCTGCACTGATCTTCATGTATAAGGGCAGACAGAAACAGGAGTAGTCAGGTAGCCAACAGGCCACTCAGTATTTTTACATCCACATTTAACATGAATAGCAGTCAATGGGACTTGCCTGGTTTCTGCATAAGCACCACAAGAGCCTCACACATAGTATCTGAGAGGTTTCCCCATTGTTGTGCCTCTAGTAGCCTATCTACCATCAGATCAGCATATTTATGGTAAAATTCGGCCGGAAGGCCATCTCCCCCCGGTGCTATTTTCTGACGGCTCCATGATGCTACGATCTCTTCTTTGGTTATGTCTGCGTCAAGCAATTGCCTCTCTTCCGCTCCCAACCTTGGGACCTCCAAACCCACCAGAAAGTCCTCTCTCCTGTCATCAGATCCGATCCCCCTTTTCACCTATACCCTCTAGAGGTGAACCTTGAACACCTCATTTATGGCCACCTGGGAGTTAACTACTTTACCTCAACTATCCCTTAAGGCCAAAATCGGCTCACAAGACTCTTGTTGTCGCAGCAATCGTGCCAACATGGCTTCCGTCTTGCCCCCCTCTGCATGCAATCTCTGCCGATACGCATTGAATGTGTGCTTTCCAGCTTGCGCCAGTCATTTAATAGAGCACTACAAGTGCGTCTTCATTCCTCAAGCCCCTAGGGTTGCGTCGAGAGCACCCTCTCAAGGTCAGAGAGTCTGGTCTCGTTTCTTTCCAAGTCACGGACCAATTGTTGTTTAACCCCTACAGGTGCTAGCTTAACCCCTTTGCTGCTTCTGTTGGCCAACGGCCGTCGCGAGCACTACCTCCGTAGTGCTGCGCACGTCCGTTGGCTGACGCGGCCCCGCCCACTCAATTAAACCGCCGCACCACGGCGGAATTGCCGCCGCGGTTAAGCATCAACTTCTTTTAATGACATTTCTGCTGCAACTTCAAAGAACTTACATAACTTCACCATAACAACTAACCTAGAATTAGAGCACCAGCAACCCTCCAAATAGTGCTGTCTCAGAATGCTTTTCCTCTTTTAAATACCTGAAAACTCAAAACTCCAGTCTTCTTTTTTCATCTTCTAATTACAGTACCTAATCTTCTTTGACAATCCATTAACGTTGATTACCTGTGGAAAAAAAGAATTTGAACAGTAAAAGTGACCTAAAACAAATTAAATTAGAAAATCGTTAACTTTTCATTAAACATAATTTCTTATGCATGCAGGTGAGGTGGGAGAAATAATGCTTGCCTCGGTGCCTTTAATGAAATGAAATCCAGATTCTCTCTTCATTTTATTTCAAGAATTGTCATTTCATTACAAGACTTCTAAAGTCCTTCATAATCACATATGCCACATGCTCTATTGGTCTCAGGTAAAGTTTTACAAACATACCAGCTTTCTACCAATCAGTCGCTCCCAAAATCTCCTCCAACCTACCACCTGGCCAAAAGCTTTACATGCAACTACACCTCTCATAGAGTGTGCCTTGTACCTTTTCAAACTCAGCCCTGCTTCTTCCATTATACATTTGATCTATTTTGCAATAGTTGGGGTCATTACAGCTTTATAAGGTCTCACATACAAAATCAGTATTTGATTCTCACCATCAGTCCTAAAGTCTACTGTCATATTCTTGCATACAATCCACCACACATTATGTCTTTCAATTTTCTATTTTGGGATAAAAAATTTAATCTGACACTGTTTTTGTTCTTTTCTAAGCATCAAAAAACATACTGTCACAGCTGCTGTGGCTCCTTTTGGGTCGTGCCTAAGCAGCAGCGGCTGGAAAAGGGTTTTATCGCTCAGGACGTCATCTAGCCTTTGTGGCCATATCCTGTGCATCAGAGGCCACGCCGTTACTCAGAAATCGGCATACCAGATAGTCAGGGCATACGGGCGGTAAGAATAAAAGCCATGTCCTGCGACCCAGCCATTGCCTGCTATTTTTATATACTTACCAGATAATACTTACCCTTCTGAAATCTGTTGCTAAACTCTTGATTCCTCATCTGCAGATTCGCGGCTCAGATTGACCTGGAGTCTTGGTTCCTACTTGTCTTCCTGCCACGCATGGAGTCCTGGTGTTTGCCTCGTCTTCAAGCCAGCATCACCACTTCTCAGTTGGTTGTTTGGGGATCTGTTAGAGAAATGTAAAGCATGTATCAACTGAGGGCTGTTCTACGAATTTGTAAGGTGTAAAGTGTAAATGTAAAATTGAGAAGGACTTCCCGTAATGGATAGCTGTTCTTGAGCATCACTTCTTCTGGATACTGAAGTCCCTGAAAGTAGAAAGACACTATATGAAATTTAGAGAAGTACTTTTTTCTCAAGACTGTTACTTGAAAATCTTTTTTTTGGACATTTGGAGATTTTGATTTACATTTCCTCTGCTTTAGCCTAAGGGACTGATTTAGATCTTGGCGTGACTCCCGCCGTCCCTATGTGGTGGCGGTTACAAGTACTCCATCTAGATGACAGAGTCCCGCCCTCCATATTTAGATGTGGGAAATAGAATTGACGAGGTTAAACTCTACGTATACTTAGGAGTGAAAATAGACGCAAACGGCTCCTTTGTTTCCCAGAAGAAGGCGATAAGGGCGAAAGCACAGGCCATTAATTATGGCTTCTCGTCACTGGCCAGATCCATTCGAGGCCATGATCTGAAATCCATGGGAACAGTTATGAAAGCCAAATTGTTGCCAGCTCTCGCATATGGATCAGAGATAATGTTAGGCGATGAGGCTCCTCTGCTAGACAAACTGTTGATAAGAGCCTATAAACAAACCTATAGGCTTCCTAGGTCGGCCTCGCCTGCACAGCTCCGATTAGAATTTCTACTCACAAAACAGACACTTGCTAGGCCTGCGGCATTCGTAAAGCTTTCTCATAATCTGCATGCAACAGCTGAAAACACCCTGGCTAATTAGTCTGGACTGAAATCAACTTACAACGGGGAAATGGCGTTCACATGAAATATCTTGAAAATAGCATTAGGATGCTTGAAGTGGGTGACTTATGGATCTCTAATATCTCTGGGCAAACCTTCAAGAAACTGGTAAACAAATCAACCAAACTGCAAAGCTGGACGGCAGATAAGGAAAGCCTGTCTAGACGTCATCATGGGTTGCTGGTGTTGAAATCATATTCCATTTTAAGAGAATCACCCCTGTTGGCAGCACCCTTCCACCGGAAGATCAAACAGTCATTTCTTGCCTTAGGATTTGGAGAGATACCCACCCTGGACCTCATGCCAAAATGGAGGATGGCTGGTTTAAGTGAAGATCGGTCCTGCCGCTTATGCCACCAGGGGAACGAGACATTGCTCCACATTGTATGCATCTGTCCTATATTGATGGTCCAACGAAGATCTCTATTATGACGGGAGTTCCTCGACCGGGGAATTAGGTCATGTAGGCCTGCACTGGTGGAGTCTATGGACCCATGTAACACAATGCTGAACATTAGACTAACCCAGTTGCTGAATATTTTTTAAAAAATGATCAGTATATAGGTTGGGCGATGAGTGATCTGGAGAGGGTTCCAAATTCTAATTTTAGGACATGATAAATCCATAGTTTTTAAGGTAAACTTTACATGAGTAGGTAATCTCCAAGGACAGGCTGCTAGTGACTGCCATAATTAGCGGTTCCCTATCCCGCTATGCTCAGGTAATCACTTTACTTAATTTGGCATTTTAATGACGCATAGTTTTGCACACCTGCACCTTTACAGGGGGAAAAACCAGGGCCCATCTAGCACTGTACATATACCCTCCTCAGTCCTGCACATAAGCGCTTTAATAATCTATAGCAAATTACTTATGTGAACTTCAGCCGCTCGTATGACAATACTGCACTTTACACCTTAGGGAAAAGACCAGTCCCTGATCAGCCATTTTTGTCCATTTATTATCTTTATTTGGCATCTCTTCTTACATACTTAGGAAGGAAAGTTAACGAAAGTGAAGGAATAGTGACAAGATGCTCAGTGGCTGAAATAGATGTATGACAAATCTTTTTTAGTCTTTCTTGTATGCATTTTTAACCCTTATGATATGTATGATCTTGTTTATGGTTTTAATTGACTAATAAACTATTTTATTATTATTATTATATTTAGATGTGAGTTGACTGAACCGTTGTCTGCATCAACAGACTGTCTACCATTGCATAAGCGGCGCACCTCTGTCCACACAGAGTACTCCTCTTCTGGCTAACAGTACTCAGTTGCCGTCAGGCTGGAGGGTTTGCGCTGAGCCTATTTAGATTTTCCCGTTGTGCTGGCATTGTCCTAGCGGCGGATTTCTGATGGAGTGAGTCCCTGGTGGAGTGGAGACTGGTAAGTACCATTTAAACTAAGGTGTCAAGATCGGGGGACCTGGACACCAGAAGGGTCTGGAGTTCACTCACTTCATCAAGGGTCCCTAACCATCCATTTTACCTACTAGGTCCACTCATACCCAGCTCTTGGTATGAATGTGAGGAATAGTGGGAGGATGTCTATCCTCATTTGTAAAGCTCAGCTGAAGGAAATTATTGTCAACATGTGTGGCGCAGTGACACAGTGCTTCCAGCTGAGCCCATTTAAGAAGGTACGGTGAGTGCGTGAGCACCTGTGTGCCTAGGACAGCACGTACATCACGGTTTAGCTGAGGCAGAAGGATACTTTATGTTTTGACTGATAAGTACTACTTATTAATGTGACACTACACATATATATTGTGTTTGCTTCAAAAATATAAGTAGGTAATGTGTTATGTCCCTTTTTTACATATAACATAACACACAAACAACATACACACACTATTGAATGTACACCCACAATCACCACAAGCACAACTGCCAGAACCACCACAACAAACAAATATTTTTTTAAGTGTCAATACAGGTGTGTTAATTTTACCTTGACAAGTCCTAAAATGAACACTAATGCATTACACATAAGAAACAAATTGTATGTAAGAATACATGAGGCTAAAGCAATTTTCAAAACATGATTCAAATTAAGACAAATGTGAAAGAAGCTTACTTTAGTGGTGACAACAGAGTTGATGAGTGTCGTGGTCAAGTAGAAGCAGTAAAGGAAGGACCTGGGCAATGGGGTTCAAGACGGAAACGGAAGTGGAAAACAAAAAAAAAGGTAAGTTCCTTCCTCATTTCCTTCGATTCTGCCAACTCATTGTAGGAGGTATCCCCGTCACAGTTTCCTCAATGGAAAGGCACATCATTATTGGCCCGAGAGTAATCTTGGCTGGACTCCTGCTGACAGCTGCTTCAGCATATGACGCCATTGGCGCGGGTGAAAAATCCTGGCAGAGTCTTTCTTCCATACAGCAGCCAACATCTAAATAGAGGGAGCGGGTCGCCAAGTAGGTGGGCGGTGAAACCGTCAAAAAAGGGACAGCGAGACCAAATCCACCAAGATCTAAATCAGGCTCTAATTCTCAAAATTGACTTACTTTTGGAAGTATTTAAGGAATGATGATATAATTCCCAGCATCCTATGCAGGGTAGAAGATCCTCCCTATTCTTTTGTACTTCAACATTCCCCAGAGTCCTTATGTGATGGTATTGTTTCTTTCAAGGTGGTCATTGAACGTATATGCTGTTTTCGCTTACACCAAAGTCTTGGGTAGGAAAGAGGGAAGTTTTAGGTAAGCTGGGTTTTAAGGGACATGGTTATTCATTTAGACTTTGTATCAGAAGTACCCTATATTTACACAATTTTCCTTTGTTTTGTTACATGCATGCAGACACGTTCCTTTAGCGGCCTGAAAGGGAGCCAGTGTGAAGTACCTACGCTAAGAAAGACCAGACTAAATAGAGGATGTTTCTCTTCTTTAATCCACTTCCCCTTACCCATGAGGACTATCTCAGTTTGAATCTTTTGTCGTGATTTCAGCTGTGTTAGTGTTTAGCTGGCATTGAAAACTAGCTTCTGAGACCTCATCTCGCTCCTACAAGATTGCATAACCAGAGGATGGAAAAAGAAACTTGTTAGTGTCCAAAGCGTTATGCACACCATCTGGGCCATAAAATCTATTACTTACCTCCAATGCCTTTACATCTGAAACCCTTTGACACACTATCATGCATAATAAAGATGCAGTTAGCTAACCTCCTTAAATCCAAATATATATCGCTACGGCATGATTGAAACAAAACCAAACCCAGAACCAAATTCACATCCTGAACCACATTATATCTTGCTTTTCGGAAGTCTTCTTAATCAAATACTTTTCATGGACCTACATTCCATGTTATTTCTTCAAATAGATTTCCAATCTACCTGAGCAAGAACTGCTGATACTGCTGATCTATATCAATTCACATCCTGTAATTAAGACCTTTTTCACACTGCTCTACCAGTAAATTTAGCACCTCCGCTACAGGAGCTTCCGCAGCATCCAAATCCCTCTGCGTGCACCAATGAACCCTTAAAGTCCATGTTGGAAATGATCATCTTTTGCATGGCAATCTGTGGTGTCTTTCAATTGAAGATAAGAACAGCTGGCAGGTACAGATAAGTTGAGCTTTATTCAGTGCACATCATCCAGCAGCGATCTCCTATCAACTGACTTTCCTTCCGGTCAGTTCATTCCATGTCTGACCTCATGACATTCCACCTTGCAAGATTCTATATGTCCTATGTTACACTTCTGCCTCCCACAACAAATGAAAACATCCACGACAGCAACACCCACAACAACATCCCATACCCAACCCCATCTTTTATTAATAAGTAAATTCCCAAAACATTTCTTCTTCTATTTTTCCTAAAGCAAATAAAGACTGTTTCTTTCAAAGAAAACAAAGTACATCACTAGAATTCACAAAATGAATAAGCAAATATAGACAAAGTAACATAATGTTAAAACATTGGCATCTGATAACCTTGAGGCTAGGTTACAAAAGGATTTCCACATTATGAGACAACAAAATCTTTGAGATATGCAAGTTTTTAATATCCCTAACACTCCTCCTCCTCTAGCTAGTTGTCTCATTGTAGTGTTTGTTTCCCGATCCAGGATCCCCTGATATACTTCTTAATCTGTTTCAACCCAAGATTACATGTGGGATGTAAATCTGACACTTGTTGAAGAACTACCACTCTATTCTTATTCCAAATGCGACCATCATGTGTTTTGATAGCATTTTTGAAACACTTGTAACTTCCTTGTAAACGTGGACCAATCAGCACAACCTTTGGGTGCTCGAATTTTTACATAATCATCAACATTGACCACAATATTCCTCACATTCTTCTTTCTATCAAAATTCTCTTTCCTGTTATCTTGAGCTAAAATTTCTTTCTCTCTCCAATCACCCAGTGTATGATCAACACAACGTTTGTTCCAATGCATCCAACCAGGACATACTTTCATAGCAGGAACTCTCCCTTCGAACAACTCAAAAGGAGATTTCCCTGTGGTACCATGCAGAGATAAGCAATAACCTGACAACCCGTTAGACAATTCCTTTTTCAAATCCAACCCATTCACCCTTGCTAACTGTATGCCTTCCTTGAACGTCTTCACAATCCTCTCAATAGCCCCCATTTGTTTCTGGATGATATAAGGCTGACTTTTTATGCTCAATCCCACATGCCTTTAAGTATGCCTCCGTCTCTTGAGAACAGAGCTGTACCCCATTACCAGTAAGTATATACCATGGATAACTCTCTCATCTGAAGATATTTTCCAAAAATATAATCACAGCAGAGGAGGAAATATCCTGGACCCACGACACTTCAACCCGCCTAGAGTACTAATCCATTACCACCAGTATGTAAGGAGTGGCATGTTCCCCCCTCACCGGTCCCAAGATGTTTACTGCAACCTCTTCCGAAGGATATTTTGGCAAGACTATGCACACCATGGGAGGCTGACTTGTTCTCAACCCTTTATCACATGCTACACATTCTGCACAATCCCTTATCATACATTCAATATCATGATATAATGCTGGCCACCAAAAATCTCTTCTAAGACTCCCTTTTGTTTTAACGAGGCCCATGTGCCCTTCATGAGCAAGTTGTAACACCTCGGGTCTCAGGGTTGTTGGTGGAATCAACCTTGTCCCCCTTAAAATCAAAGCCAGGGAAGGCACACACATCATCACTAAAATAACGGACGCCCATGAGGTAGATCATTATTCTACGAGAGACATCGTCTCACAATTCCAAGCAGTTTACACAGACATGTACACCTCACAGACTAGTGCACCGCCAACAGACTTAGATGACTACTTATCAGATATTGCGCTTGCGTGGCTCTCAGATAACCAAAGGGAATATCTTTGCCAACCTACAACTGAAGATAACATAAAAACAGCAATAAAAAATCCCATCCGAATAATAAAGCCCTGGGCCCTGACGGACTCACCTGTGAGTTTTATAAAGAGTTCGCAGAAGAGTTGACCCCCTATCTTATTGAGATGTACGCCGAAGCCCACGAGATGGGCTCGCTCCCTCCGACACTCAGGGAGGCCCTCATAATCACTTTGCTTAAATAAGACAAACCACCAAACCGATGTGATTCCTATCGCCCGCTCTCACTTATAAATTTAGATGCAAAGCTACTGGCGAAAATTCTTGCAACTCGACTCACACCGCTAATGCCTAATCTAGTACTACAGGACCAGTCTGGATTCATCCCTGAAAGGTCCACATCACATAACCTGCGGACACTGTTGGCCATGTATCACATTCTCGACCCTGACCTACAAGCGGCGGCTGTGATGCTGGATGCAGCCAAAGCCTTTGACTCCATAGAGTGGAGCTACCTTTTCGGTATTCTACAGCGGATGGGTTTTCCACCACTCTTCATCAATTGGATATGGCTGCTGTACACCGACCCATCAGTACGTGTACGCATAGAGGGTATCACATCGGATCCCATTCCGATCTGCAGAGGTACGAGGCAGGGTTGTCCCCTCTCACCACTATTATTTGCAATAACGCTAGAGCCGCTCGCCTGTATTATTCGACAACGCCATAGGACAGCAGCACTGCAGTTTGCCCACCGCCCTGTGATCATCTCACTCTATGCAGATGACATGCTTCTATTTGTGAGAGAGCCACAGACTTTACTTCTCCGATACTGAGAGAATACATCCGCATCGGACGATTCTCTGGCCTCACTATCAATTGGTCTAAGTCATTAGTTGTCCCACTCACCGCTTCCACTTCTAACCACACGCTGGAATTTCCGCTGACGTGGTCTGCGGAGCCCGTAAAGTATCTTGGTGTATGGGTCCATCGTGACCCAGATGTTGTGGTCCGTGAAAACTACGGTGTTGCCTGCACAAAGCTAGAACACCAAGTAGACAGACCGCTGGATACGACTACCGCTATCAGTGGCTGATCGCATGGCACTTATAAAAATGGTTATCCTGCCTAAGTTTCTTTACTTTTTTAGCACCATCCCCATACCTCTCCCCACAACGCTGTTCAAAATGCTTCGAACGCTTCTAATCAAACTGATATGGGGGGGGGGTAAGCAAGCACGGGTGAGTCTATCGACCCTCATTCTAGATTACAGTAAAGGGGGGTTTAGTGTACCTGACATACACCTTTATTATTTATGCGCACAGGCTCAGTTTGCTTACTATTGGTATCGCACTCACGATTATATTCCGCATGTGGCTGTGGAGGATGGAGACGCACATCCCGTCCCCCTAAGCTCCATACTGACCAACACGCGTCGGGGCATACCTCGTTCAGAAATTAATTCCATTAATGCCACTATTGCTGCCTGGCAGGCGCTGGGTCGCAGGGCGGGTAAACTCCCGCTATACTCCCTACTGATGCCCCTGGCACAGCACGCGGATCTATCAGTCACACATGAGAAGGGTGTCATGCACACATTAACCTTAGCTGGCATTGATAAAATGCAGGACATCTTTCCGGATGGTAGTTTTATAACTCAGGCTGACCTCAGCTATGTACTCAATCAGACGCCTCTATTCATTTTTACCATTCACAGGCTTCGTGGGGCACTGCGGGCACACTACCCAACGTTCCCGACGGAACCCCTGACGCTGCAACCTCTACATACACTGCTTACCTGCCCCACGAGGCATAAACTGGTGACTAAGCTATATCGAGCCGCTAGAGACGAAACTCCGTTGCATCACAACAAGAGTATGGAGCAATGGAATAGAAAATTGGATCCGCCACTTACACAGAAGGACTGGGAGTATTGCTGCCAGTTGACTCAGGAACTCACATCGAACGGCAACTTACGGATAATTCATTTTAAGTGCATACACCAAGCCTACCATACACCACATAAACTCTTTAAATGCGGTCTCAGAGACCATGACAGATGCAAGCGGTGCAGGGCTCCGGGTGCGGACTTTTGGCACTTAGCATGGGAGTGTGGGAAAATAGCAGAATTTTGGGTGTCTGTGCTTGCAGTGATACATGACATGACCGGCCTTACTTATTGGGCCTGGTGCCATCTCTGAAAGGAATGCTGTGCAGATTTATTAAAATAGCGCTATTACTAGCCAAGCGCAGGGTGGCTATGTCCTGGGAGAGTCGTGTGTGTCCCTCCACTACACAGTGACTAAAAGACATGGTATATTGTCAGGAGTCCCTGGCTTTATACGCTGAGGAACTGCCCACCACGTCCAGGCCAAAGGACATTTGGGAACCACTGTTGCAGTACCTTCGCTCACATACCAACGAAGCGTCACTTGACTCTGATGTATAGTTACGCTGGGTTATATTGGCTTACTGTACTCACTGCTTTGCACTTCATGTATAATAATCTATCAGAATGTATACACTACTGTACCTTTCTTATGCCACGTGTTGTTATGTCTGGTTAAATTGACTAAATCAACTTGCAATGCTTATATGTAATATGCGCAAACTTCAATAAAAAAACCTGGTCCCCCTTAACAAAAACCCTTTGTCAACTGCAAGTTCATCCAACAACCTTCCCCATTTCCCTTTGTGCTCTTTTAACTCTCCTGCATTAGCTCCACCAGACTTTACCACTCGTATTACCTGTTTCTTTTGTTCATCTTTCTGTAACTCTTCTAACCGTTTGCTTTCTGTAATACTCCCTTTTGTTTTGTTTTATTTATTGGCATTTGAAAAAGTGACATCTTACAGTACAAATAATGCATCACAATAAAGTAGGAGCAGGGAACAGTGATAGGGGGGGAGGAGGAGAAGAGAAAGTGGATCCATATGTCATTTACATCAACTGTATTACATAGAGCATCTCAAGCATCAATTAGACATTGCATAGTAAGCTGACAATTCTAAGTAATTCTCTCGAGGGTAATTCTAATATATAGGATGTATTACACAGAAATCTTGATCATTTTGGATTTTCCTGCAGAACATAGAGCTAGGCTACTTCGTCTCACAGCTAACCTGTGTCAATCTTTTCCCCCCAACCAGGCGTGGGGATGTAGGATTGTATTTGTTGCGGTCAATTTTCTAGGGGGGTATAGTGGCTAGTGAGCGCAGATATGCTAGGAGTGGTTCCCAAATATCTTTTGGGCGACTGTGTAGGGGCATTAGTTCCCAGTATTGAGCCAATTGTTCCTGGCAGTATGATGTGTCCTGCAGCCATAAGGCAACCTTGGGGTCACCCTTCCTCCCCCAGTGTTTAGCGAGTTGGGGTTTAGCTAGTAGTAGTAGCATGGCAGTCTAGTATCTTGGGACATTCCCAGGCCAAGTGTAGGAATGATGCTAGTGGTGTCGAGCATCTTTCACATCGTGCCTCCTCGTTAAGGCCCATTCGTTTCAGCTGTAGGGGAGTGCGGTATAGTCTATGTAAAAATTCGAAATGTATGAGGTGCAATCTGTAGTTGGGGATAATGTCTCAGACTGCTTGCAACAATAGGACCATTGGTCCGTGGTGATGGGGGGGGGGTCTGTGTCTAATTGCCACTGGGCTAGCGCCTTGTGGGTGCATATTGGTGTCTTGTGACACTGCAAATAACGTAGTGACGAGTTTACGATGGGAGGTGTGCTTGAGCACGTGCTCGAGAGCGTGTGGTGAGGGTGGGGGTGCCAGGAAAGTAGTATGATTTGCGCGACACATAGCTAGTATTTGAGTGTAGAGGAGCGTATCCAACATGGTGGGTGTAGAAGTGTCGGTCGGCGCGGGTGCAGCTAGGAATTGGCCATTCGGGTATAGATCAGCGTATGTGTAAAGGTGTTTGTTGTGGGCCCGAGTGCGCATTTCCTCCTCCACTAATGCTGGTATCAGGGGATTGCGCGTGATAGGGATAGAGGGAGCATATAGGCAGTCCAGGGATGCTCATCTTCTCAGTCCATCCCAAGCCCACCTCACACAGTCCACCATGTCCGCAGGCATCCGAGAGCCTCTATAGGGTTGATATAGAGCTGTGGATAGTGGCATTGGGGAGGTTAAATCTGCCTCGACAGCGGTATGTGGCTGAAATTTGACCGGGTATAGCCAGAAATGTAAGTATTGGGCTTGGGCACACAGCGCATACAGATCTGGGGCACTTAGGCCTCCTTGATGAAAGGGTAGTGTAAGGATTTCCCATGCTATCCTGGGTTGCTTGCCGGCCCAAGCTAGGGAAATTAGGTTGGATCTCAGTCGTTTGAAAAAGTGTTGGTAAGTGGGATCGGAAGGTTAATGAAGAGGTAAAGAAACTTAGGCAGCACGACCATCTTGGCAATGGCCAATCGGCCAGTAAGCGACGGGAAGTTGGTTCCAAATCGGGATTCTCTCCTCCAGCCACGTGATTATCCTGCCATAGTTGGCCTGCCATAGCTCCACCATGTTTCGACTTAACCATATGCCTAAACATCGCACTGGTTCCGTTGCCCATTGCAATTCAAATTCAGGTGCAAACTGTCTAGTACTGTCAGTTAAGGGGTAGAGGACGGACTTAGTCCAATTTATCATTATGCCCGAAAGGCCTCCGAATTGGATGACCTCCCTGATAACACAGTCTAGATTTTCTTGAGGCTTCCTAACGTATAAGGTAATGTCGTCTGCGTACATGGAGACTAAGATGACACGTTTGCGGAATCGGATTCCCCGGTGTGCATGGTACTGGCGTAGTTTAGCTGCTAGAGGTTCCATGGCTATGGTGAAAAGGAGTGGGGACAAGGGGCATACCTGCCTCGTGCCTCGCATAACTGGAAATGGGTCGGATAGCAGGCCATTAACGCGTATCCTGGCTAAGGGGGCAGTGTTTAGAAGTTTAGTGAGATTTAAAAAATGTGTGCTTAGTCCTATATGTTGGAGAAGTTGGATCAGGTATGGCCACTCTAGGGAGTCAAACACCTTGGTGGCGTCAAGCAGGGCTGCCACTGCTGCCAATCTTGGACCCGTCCCATGCATGACCGCAAAAAAAGTACGAAGATTGTGTGCGGTAGATCGATCTGGCATAAAGCCAGACTGATCTGGCCGTATTATGTCAGAAAGGAGCGGTGACAGGCGGTTGGCAATGAGTTTTGCCAAGATATTGTTATCTACGTTTATCATAGAGAGTGGTCTATAAGAGTCACAGGAAGTGGCCGATTTGCCAGGCTTTAATATAGTGACAATGACCGCCTCTCGTAGTGATTGTGGTAATTCTCCAGTTTCCATAGAGGACTGGTACATGGCCAGTAAATGGGGGATTAGTGTAGCAGCAAATTCTTTATAGAAGGATGTGGTGACGCCGTCCAGGCCCGGGGCCTTATCATTGGTGAGGCTATGAATGACATGTAGGACTTCCTCCTACGTGAACGGGGAGTCTAGATATTGACGGTGCGCATCATCTAGCCATAATAATTGTACTGAGTCCAAATAGTTTTTGATTTGGTCCGTGGGAATATGAGATTTGGTTTGATAGAGCTTGGAGTAGTACGCAATCATGAAGAGCAGTATATCAGTGGATCTAGTGTGGTGTTCCTCGTGTTCCTCTACTAATTCAGCGATATAATTCTTTGCTGCAGGGGGTCTAAGCATATAGGCTAGTGTCTTGCCAAGTCGCTCACCCTCTCTGTATCTGTGGGCTTTAGCCTCCCGTCCTAGGTAGTGTATTTCTCGGTCCGCTTCCTCATTGTACTCGGATAGGGTTTCATGTATGCGCGCTAGGGTGCTTTGATCATTGGATTGAAAAAATTCTTGTTCGAAAGCTCGCAGCTCTGTCTCAAGGCGCGCAAGTCTCGGGCGTATGGCATTTAGGACCCCTGCTTGTTTTGCAATACAGAAGCCACTTAAACGCCTCCCATAACACCAATGGGGAATCTACTGATCCTTCGTTTGTGTGAAGTAATCTACAATGGAGGTGTGTACCTCTGTTCGAAATACCTGGTCACGCAGGGCGGTAATCGCCAAGAGAAGGCGCGCTTGGGAGCTTAGGGCATTGCTAGTTCTAGCAGCACTGGGCGTGATCTGATAATTTTCAGGGCATTAATGAAGCGTTTGTCGTCCACACCAGTGCATCCTTGGTGAGAAGCCAGTAATCTTTACGTGCCCAGGCCCCGGCTTCTGATGTGGTGCATGTGCCTTCTCTGCTAGTGCTGTGCGAAAAGCGCCAAGCGTCTGTCAGGCCATTGTCTTCTATTAGTGCATATAACTGTGAGGCAGCTTTGGGATGTGGGCGGCGGGAGGTGCTAGATCTGTCCATGTCTGGGTCCTGAATAACATTGAAGTCGCCAACCCATATGACCGTTCCTGGTCTGAAAGTGGTAATATGTCGCCATTCTTCACTAAAAAATTCGGGACAATCGGTGTTTGGTCCATATATGCACGCAAATATTATGGGGTGATGGTGCAGTATACCAGCTGTGAGAACAAAGAGACCCTCTGGATCTAATTTCATGTGAGTGAGTTTCCATTGAATGTTTTTACAAATAAGTATTGCCGTGCGACGGGCATAGTTGGATTAGTAGGATGCATGAGTTTTTGCGCACCACCGGGCTTTAAGGCGGGTTGCAGTTGAAGGGGTAAGGTGGAGTTCCTGCAGGAAGCATATGTCTATGTGATGTCTTGTGAGGTAGGTGTGTACTAGACGGGCTTTTTGTGCGTCATTGAGCCCCCTAACGTTCCATGTTAGGCATCTAATATTCGACGATATAGGACTGTGTGGGGGTAATCTATTAATGTGGGTGCCCAAGCAAGTTCGATGCGTGATCCAGGTATCTATGTCTGGTAGTGATAGATTAGGGTTTTGATATCGAGGGAGCGAATGTTGATGCTAAGTGCTCTCGTTGATTTAGTACTTGGGGAGAATGCATGGAGAACCAGGGTAGGGGCCTGCTCTGTGATGTGAGTGCATTTTAATAGAAGAAACAATAACACATAACAAATCCTATACCCACCCCTGCCCACTCCAACCCCCAAACTTGGTTGAGTATCCCCTGCCCACCCCCCTCCCGTCCCCTCATCCAAAACCTGTATTGTCCAGTGTAAGAGACTCATCCCGGAGGGCAGAGGAGAGCCGGAGTACACCCCAGCCTGGTAGGGGCTGGGTGGCTGAGGCAGCAGATGTCGCCCAGGTGATCTGGCCGGTTAATCAAAGTTTGATATGGTAGTTCAGTTATGTTATGTTATGTTACTGGGTATTTGTAAAGCGCACGGCTGCTCTAAAGAGTGTCCCGGCGCTAAAAGACCCTTTTAACACAGCCCTGACTGCACCCGCCTTTACGACTCCGTTAGTGTTGGAAAAGCCACGTTTTAAGACTTCTCCTGAAGCTGAGGAGATCCTGTATCTGTCTCATAGAAGACGGTAGGCTGTTCCACAGTTTGGTGGCCACTACTTGAAAGGAGCGACCCCCCATGCGAGAACAATTGAACTTCGACACGATCGACAGTTAGAGGGTTGAAGACCTCAAGGTTCTGGATGAGGCATAGTGCTGAATTCTGTTGCTAATGTAAGGGGCCTCTATGTTGTGAAAGGCCTTAAAGGCCAGCACCAGGGCTTTAAAGTCAACCCTTTTCCGCACCGGAAGCCAGTGCAGGGACTTTAGGTGAGGAGTCATATGTGTCCTGGGGCCGACCATAAGGAAGGAATTGGCCGCCGCGTTTTGTGCCACCTGCAGGCGTCCTAATAAATAATCAGGGAGGCCGAGGTACAAAACGTTAGCATAGTCCAGCCTTGACGTGACCAAGGCTTGACCCACTGTTTTTCTGTTGACAACTGAGAGTAAGGGGAGGAAGTTCCTCATCATTTTCAGAAGGCCAAAACAAGTGCCAGCCACAGTTTGCACTTGGGACTTCATGGACATATCAGCGTCCAGTTTAACTCCAAGGTTTTTTACGGTGATGACTGGACTTACTATGGGGGACAAGTTTTGGGGCCACCATTTGCGCCATTCCTCTCTCGGGTTATGACCAAAAAAGATGATTTCGGATTTGTCTGTGTTGTAAAGCAAATAATTTTGCCGAAACCAGGCAAACACCTTTGACAGGCAAGTATTTATTTCGCTACCTCTTATCATGTGGCCCTTCTCGCAGGTAAATAGTAGCTGCGTATTGTCAGCGTAGGATATTATTTGAGCCCCGTATTCCTCAGCCAGGATAGCCAGAGGAGCCATATATATGTTGAACAGAGTTGGGCTCAAAATAGAGCCCAGTGGGACTCCTACTTTCAACGGGGCGATAGGGGCAGAGAAGGGGGGGACCAAACTGTTTGCTGGCGGCCTTCGAGGAAGGAGGAAAACCATCTAAGAACCATGCCACCAATGCCACAGTCCAGGAGTCTGTGCAGAAGTAAATCGGGGGCACGGTATCGAAAGCCGCCGAAAGGTCTAATAGTATTAGTACCGCTTTCCCTCCTCTGTCCAGGGTTGTTTTAATAGTATCTGAGACTTCCAACAAGGCCGTCTCAGTACTAAAGTTGGCTCTAAACCCTGACTGGCTCGGATGCAGTACATGAGTTGTTTCCACAAAGTCTGTAACAACAGCATTTACATCCTTCTCCAATACCTTGGAGAAGAAAGGTAGCAATGATATTGGTCTATAGTTGCTGGCCACAGCGGGGTCTGCTGAAGGTTTTTTTAGGAGTGGGAGAATTTTTCCATGCTTCCAGCTTTCAGGCATTAGTCCCTCAGTCAAGGGCAGGTTCAGAACCCGATTTACAGCAGGATTAACCACCTCCGCAATAGATGCCAACACTTTCGCAGGGCAAGGGTCTGAGGGTGAACCTGATTTCAATGCTTTCATAATTTTCAAAGAACTGGCCAGAGGCATGGGGGGGAACTCCCAAAGGGACCCATCGGATTTGGAAAGGGCAGGGGGGGGGTCAGATCTGTGGCTCCAAACGAATCCTGAATGATTTTGATTTTATTAAAAAAATAGTGCGCAATATGATTCGTCCATTCGTAGGTGGGGGTGAAGGGACTAATGATTGCATTGGGGGAGGAAAAGTCCTTTACAATCTTGAACAGTTCCCTGCTGCTGTTCTCAGTTTGTTCAATTTTTGAAGAGAAGAAACATTTTTTTTCCTTCGCGAACTTTGGCATAGTGGGCTTTCAAAGCCACTTTATAGATGGTTTTATTTACAGGGTCAGAGTTCTTTCTCCAAAGTCTCTCTAAACGCTTACAGGCGCTTTTACTTTTTCTTAGAGCCTCCGTAAACCATGGAGCAGAGGCTCTACATGCCTTGGCTGCTCGTATTTTAGGCGGGGCTAATTGCATAGACCACTCCCGAAGCCAGCCCTCTAGTGAGAGTACATCTCTCTCTAAAATACCCCTAAAGGGAATCGGATGCTGACTGAGTACAGTGGCGACGGTATCTGGCGTAATATGGTCAAATGGCCTAAAACTGCTGGCCCGCGGCTTACAATAAGATTGGGGCTTTTCAGGTTCCCTGCCTATTTTAAAGGTCAGCAGAAAATGGTCCGACCAGATTATGGGAAGAGGCGTGTCTATTTCTATCTTAGTTGTGAAAAATATCTGGTCCAAGAGGTGCCCTTTTTCATGAGTGGGGAGCCGGACCTGGGGCATCAAATTAAGAATGCTTAAGGATTCATATAACTTCACGCATTCAGGGTCGGCTAATTGATCCATGTGTATGTTAAAATCCCCAAGAACCAAACAATGTCTGTATTTGGCCGCAATAGGGGAAATAACATGGCCAAAAGATTCTAAAAACCGGCCAGCCGGGCCCGGCGGTCGATAGATCACCACTCCGGCAATCG
The DNA here is from genome assembly GCA_963921515.1 of Calotriton arnoldi. Lineage (NCBI taxonomy): Eukaryota > Metazoa > Chordata > Amphibia > Caudata > Salamandridae > Calotriton > Calotriton arnoldi. The sequence continues at coordinate 188,347 of CAWUFW010012533.1, forward strand.
ACTGATGAGCCGTCATAGTCAAATGAAAGCCGAGGCCTTCGGCCCCCTCAAGCTCTGCAATGGGTAGTGGTATACAAGAAAAAGAGTTTTTATATATGATGGCCACCCCTCCGCCCCTACCGCCTGATCTATCCTTCCTTATTATCCGGTACCCGGGGGGGATGGCGTTGGCGATGGTAGGGTTGGAGCCATCATTAAGCCAGGTCTCCGTAATAAACATAACATCCGGCTTGGTATCCGTGAGGAGGTCGAAGAGTTCGAGCTCATGCTTTTTTAAGGATCTTGTATTCAAAAGGGCTGCCTTCAGGTTGTCCCCGTTCACAACGATCTGAGCTGGGGGGGTGTACATTGCGGGAGTTTCTCTACTCATTACGCGCCTAGCGTCGGGAGGGGGATGGGCGTCCCATTTACAATGTTTTCAGAAGAGGTGGTTTGTGTCCACTGAGAGGGTAAAGTGGGAGCTACAGCTCACACACTTCCTCATCATCAGTAGAAATTCTCTGCTGTATTTCTGCAGTGGAGCTGTTCTGGGGAGCATAGGGGTGCGTCCATCTGCACTTGCATCTCGGAAGAGAGCTCCCATGACTTTTTGAGAGGTCTGACAGAGATGATCCTAGTCATTTTTATCTATTTGCGATCCTACAGACGCTCCCGGGGGGCTTTTTCGGGTCTCCGCAATTATACTTTTGGCGAGCTTAAGCGCATGTTTGGCATTAGTAAAGTGGTGGATTTTTCCATTGTGAACCACCTGCAGCTTCACTGGGTACAGTAGGGCATAGTTAACATTGGCTGGTTGCAGGAGTTTTTTGACAGGTTGAAAGTCCTTTCGGGCTGCCTGGACAGCAATGGTAAAGTCCGGTTAAAAGGAGACAATATTGCCCCCATATTGCACTTCTCCTCTTTTTCTCACTTGGTGCAGCACCATATCCCTATCCTTATAGTTTAGGGGTCGTGCAACTATTGGCCGGGCCGGTGCGCCGGGGGCGGTCTTGGTGCCAGGGATCTGTGTGCCCTTTTGACTATGAACACAGGGGAGAGGGATTCATTGAAAAGAACTTTCAACATGTTAGTTATGTAGTTCTCCATGTTGTCGATGGCGGTGGATTCTGGTACACCTAGGGTGCGAAGATTATTTCAGCTCGAGTGAGCTTCAAGGTCTTCATTCTTGGCCTTGATGATGGCTAGGACTCTGTCCATTTTCAGCAGTTGCTGTCTGGGTATCGTCTATGTCTGAGTCTCGAGTTTCAAGGTGGTCTATACGATCCCTGTGCTTGTTGACCCACTCGTTGATTTTATCCAAGCGGTGCGCCATCAGGTCTAGCTTAGTGTCAATCGTTTTGAGACTCGATTTGACGTCCGCAAGGATGGCTTTGAGGTCTTGATCTTGGTTCTGTTCTTCCATGAGGGAGTCCGTGGACTGCCCCTGTGGTTGGTCTGTTCCTGTTTGTCGGGTAGACTTGCTTTCTAACGAAAGTTTGGACTTCCGTGTGTCGTGCTTGCCCATTGCATCCAAGGGATGTCTCTCAATGCTGTGCGACTATCAGTGGGGTGTTCCTTATTGTTCCTGGTGTCGGTGGAGTTACAGTGGCTGGCAGCCCAATTCTACTTTATAGTAGTCTGCTGCACGGACTCAGCGTCTATGCCAGATCTGCTGTTGGTGGTATCTGGAAGGGTGAGGTGACACCTTATCAGCAGGCCTAGGTTTGGGGCCTAACAGGTTGCATTCCAGGGTTAGTCCTGTAGTGCTCAGGCCCTGATGTTCCCCTTCAGTGTATTGCTTGGATTCATGTGCACTTCGGGGGGCCCGTTTATGCTTCACCTGTCTTACAGGCTTGAGGATCAGCAGAGTTGTGAGCAAGAAGGGAGGTACGAGCTGGGATCTCTTTATTGTCCCATGGGGGGTGCAGAGATGGTGTTCTATTTTGACTGGCAGAGGGCTGCTATGTTGGCTGGCCCCCTCACAGTGCCCCCGGGCCACTCACCGTCTGTGTTGTCAGCTCCTCTCCTGTGATGTGGTGCAGGCGGTCCTCTTAGTCTCTCGACCCTCTTTGTGGAGTCTGGTGCATTCTTCTTGGTGGGTCTCCACGGTCCCCTCTGTGCCCGCAGACTAGGCTTGACACAGCCCGCCTGCCCCACCAGATCGCCGTACCGTCTTCGGCCCCTTCAGGTAAGGGCCGACATGGTCTTGGTTTTTGATGTAATGGGGGGGCAGGAGGCAGGACCAAGCCCGCTGCTAGTAGCGAGGAAGGCACGGACCTCCGATGTAGAGTCCCACCTGCGTAGTTTACAAGCCTGCGTTCGCACATCGCGGCCCGGCACAGCAGCGCTTTAGTTGGCCGCTAGGCCCCAGGGGTCTGATTCACCCTCCAGGGTCGCAGGTGAGGCATTGTCGCAGGTCAGCCCACCTCGGGCACGTAATTTCATTGTTGGCAGTAGGGCCAGAGTCTAGGGAGCTCCTTTGTAGCGAGATGTGCGGTTAGCGGCGCTCGTTGCCGCAGCACGCTATAATGCAAGATGACGCCTCACAGCTCCAGGGGTCTGATGCGCCACTCGCCACAGTACCTGCAACAATGGGTTATATGCACTCCACCGGAGATAGGGGGGTGCACAATCTCTTCATGGATGTGGGCATCCTCATCTTGGCATTGTTGAAGGTCAGCGGGCTCAGGATATTCCCGGATTATTTGCTCAGCCGGCAGAGCCTCTCTACCGAGCGGACATTTCACTGGGCGGCCAAGCTCCGCCCCCTTCTGTAATATTCCCTTGAGTAATTTCACATACACTCACCATATCTTCAGGATCAATATTCTCTGTTTCCTCCACTTCAGCCTTCTTAGCATCAACTAATCTTGACAAGCAGTCTGCTGAGTAGTTAATAGCTCCAGGAACCTATTTTACCTCCAAACAAAAGTCTTGCAAACCCACAATCCATCTCTTGATGCGTGATGAGATAGAATCCAAACCCTTACTTGCAAACAGTTCCACTAATGGTTTATGATCTGCCTGAACAGCAAACTTGATACCCCACAAAAACTGCTTATATCTGTTGACAGACCAATACACAGCAAGTGATTCCCTCTCAATAATGAAATAGTTACATTCTGCTTCTTTTAAAATGCTAGAAACATAAGCTATCAGATTTTCTTTACCATCTTTTGTTTGAATGAGAAGAGCTCCTAAACACTTTGCACTAGCATCACACACAACCTTGGTGTCATACATTGGATTATAAGCTTGCAATGAAGGAGCATCACACAGTTCATTATTTACCCTTGTAAATTCATCCGCACACTCCTTATCCCACAGAAATTCCACTCTCTTCTTTAATAGCTTTCTCATGTTAACTGACTTACTAGCAAAGTCTTTGATAAATTTGCTATAATATTCCACCATGCTGAGAAAAGATGGCAATTCTTCCTTACTCTTCGGCTCTTCCATGGACTTTATGGTTTCGACCAGCTCAGTGCGTGGCTTAATCCTGGTCTCTGAAAACTTATAACCTAAGTAGCTGACTTCATTGACTTCACAATTTATATTTTTCAGCTTTGAGAGTGAGACCCGCTTCCTGTAACCTGCGTAACACCTCCCTCACTCTGTGATCATGTTCCACATTTGTAGATCCAAATATTAGAATGTCATCTTAATAACACTTCACTCAAGGTACTCCTTCAAGATCTTCATCACGACCTTATAAAACACTGCAGCAGCCGAAATCAATCCAAAAGGCATTCTCCATTAACGATACACACCAAATGGTGTTACAAAAGCTGTAAAATCCTGAGAGGCCTCGTCAAGTTCTACCTGGTGGTATGCAGAGACTAAATCTAGAGTTGTGAATACATTTGCTCCGGAGAAAGTTGTAACCATGTCTTCAATATTGGGCAAAGGAAATTTATCATCCACCACCTCCCTGTTGAGAGCCCGCAAGTCCACACAAAGACGCAAATCTCCATCACCCTTATATACCACTACTATGGGAGCCAACAATTCTGTCGCCTCAACCGGTTCAATCACTCCACTCTCACATAGTCTTTCTAATTCTTTCTCCACAGCAGATTGCATATTCATGGGAATCCTCCTGACCTTGGCTACAACTGGTTTCGCATGCAACCTCAACTTTATTCTGTGTTTATATCCATATAATTTATCCAGTTTATCTAAAAATAACTCTTCAAATTCCTTTACAAACTTACCATTTTTAAATTGAGCCTCATCAAGCTGAACTTGAGGTATTTTGTTAGGATGCAAACTTACACCCAATTCCTTTTGGTGAGCCCATCCCAACAAATCATCCTCCTGAGATGACACATATATCTTCCCACTAACATATCTCCTATCAATCCCAATATCAGCCTGGAAGTAACTCAACATCTCAATAATCATACCACCATACCCACCCGGTTTCACATCCATGTTTGATAAAACCTTTCCTTCGGGAAACTTATTCATGAAAGATTGAGTGAATGTAATGGAAATTCGTGAACACGGATCAAATTTCATGGGTACCTGTACATTATCAATGGTTATTACCTCTGAGCGAAACATTTTACCCTCCTACTTTATTTGTAAGACAATTTCTTGACATGCCTCATAACTTCTGTTCTCTTTACTCTTAAATGTTTTCCTTCCCTTGTTCCTACCACACTTGCTGAAATGACCCTTAATGCCACAGTAATTGCACGTCTGTGACCAGGCTGGCAAGACTTATCATTAGCCATGTGCCCATCAATCCCGCATCTAAAACATGTGCCTTGAAATCTGATTTAGACTTCTTGTGTCCTTTCACTTCCGTCTTTGGAAAATTCTTTAGTGTTTTCACTGCACATACCTCCGACACACTTTCCTTCTCGTAGCTCTTCACTCCTTTTTCTACCCTGAGTTCATCCACGCACTTCAACATGTGTTGCACACGTTTGGCAACAATTAAAACCTCCTCCAGTAGTGGCTCATCTTTCATCCACAACTCCTCACGTATCTTGTCGCTATTGCAACGTAAAACAAATTGGTCCCTAATTCTCTCCTAAACTGAGCCTCCAAACTTGCAAGTCGAGGCTAGTTTCCTCAAACTCATGACAGATTTCTCAACAGACTCCTTCAAACTCGTTACAAGTAATGATGGTCCAACCTAGTCATAGCTATTTCAAATTCTTTAAAGTTACGCATCTCAGCTTGACCCAATTTCGGCAGGTTTTGCAACACATCCTGTCCTTCTGCCCCCAGACAATGCAGCAAGAGTGCATGCTTCCTTTCTGCACTTAAATTCATGCATGGTTCCTTTCTGCACTTAAATTCATGCCACACATGTACATAGTTGCTAAACACTTTTTCCCATTTTGACCATATGATTCAGGGTTCCCCAGGCAGAGGCAAGAAAAAAGGAGGAGCTGTGACATTCTGCATGCTTCCCTCTGATACACCACCTACTAACCACTTATTAAACGCTTATGTTTAACTTCACCCCAATAATGCTAAACTAATGCAACACCAATTTGTACCAGAATGTGTGCCTCACCTATCAATATAGCTCAATATAGCTACAAAACACACTTTAAATAAATGTATGCACAAATAATTATGTGGGTGTGCATATCAACGTTGCCACACAACTAAAATATTTGACAATGAAGATGTGCATATCATCCTTATACAGCAAATGTATGCAGAAACAACCATAAAAGGTGTGTATATCACTGTTTCGTTGCTGAAAGAAATCTGATCCTCCAGTTCCAATATGTCCGCCTTTCACAAAAACACGCTAGGAATTCCCTTGTCGAGTCTTGCACTCAACCTCATGAAAAACAACTTCAGGCTCCACCCCCGTGCACAGCGCAGGTTCTCCACTACCAACGCTGCTCCTGCAAACCTTTTCAAATGCTGTTGGAGGCACCGGAACACAGACTCCACCCACCACGTATAGTGCAGATCCTCCGGGAAGTCAACCAAATGCTGCCACAGGCAACAAGGATGCACGCATCACTCAGCCTCTTCGCCCTGCTCAAATGTCACAGAGTTGGTTAAAACAGCGGGTGAGCGCGCAACCAACCAAGCACACAGTTCCACCAACCGTGTGACAAAGTCTGTGGCTGTTCAAAACATGCCGGGACCGTATATCTTGTCCACTCTTCTGTGTTTCCCAATCTGACTTCCTATTCTACCAAATCCTCAGGACATCGAACAGAGAAGAAACTCCACACAATTGCCAACGTGCAAACGGTAGTCGGACCATGAGGAACAGTGATCTGACCAGGATTTGCCTTGTTGAGGTGCCCAGCTGTAATCAAAATTCAACCACAATCTGGTCGCCAGTAAATGTGGTGTCCTTTAATTGAAGATAAGAACAGCTGACAGGTAAAGATAAGTTGAGCTTTATTCAGTGCATTTCATCCAACAGCGATCTCCTGTTAACTGACTTTCCACCCGGTCAGTTAATTCCATGTCTGACGTCATGACATTCCACCTTGCAAGATTCTATATGTCCTATGTCACACAATCCTCTAGGTTTTTCCCTTCACTATCCTATAAATGCTGAATCTGTTTTATTGGCATTTGGACTCTGCACACTTTAGTTCTGCCAACCAGTGGTAAAGTGCTTGTGCTGTCCCTTTCAATCACGGTAAAAAAGTATACACTTAATTGGTACATTTAATTTACTTATAAGTCCCTCGCAGATGGTGATAATGTACTAATGTACTCAGGGCCTGTAAATTAAATTCTACTAGTGGGCAGAAGAAAATCATTGTATTTACTTCAAAATCCATGGTTGCTCTGTCCTCGTCCACAAGCACTACTGCTCCATCCTTATCTTCTCCTTTCTGGAAAAAAATCCTGTTGCAGCTTGAAAACCTCCCCCAAAACCGCTTTGTTGATAATTTTACTAGGACCTTGGCCAACCATGGCCGGCAGGTAGTCCCCTTCTACCAGCACTTCCAAAAACACCTTTAATGACAACTCTTCTCATACTACTAGGGGCCTTATCTCAATCAGTGACTGTAGACACATATTTTCTATGGCTCTTTATAGGCCTTCTCAAAATAGCACACCTTTTGCATTTTCACTTTTCTTTTCTTTTCATGCCATGCCCCCCTAGCCTTGGATTTATTTTTGATTAGTATAGCCTTCCTCCTTTCTGCAATCAACCCTGCATTTGCATTACCAAAAAAGGATATATTTCTTTGGTTTCATCCTCTTAAGAAATCCAAATCAACCGGAATGTCCTTTTGCTGTAGCGTTTACTGGGCCCTTCTATTACAACATGTCTCTTTTATCACACTTGCTACCACTTAGGTCAAATTGATCTTCCGATGGATCTTGCTGTGCTGAAAGGGGTTGATATTTGGAGGATGGACAGTTACCCAATGAGGAATAGGATAACTGTAATCCTATTTTCAGTCTCATAAAAGTAAATACATTAATAAGAAACATAGCTTAGTATTTTCAAAATATGTTAATACATTATTAATCAAATAAATCTTATCATAATTAATACTTGAAAGTATAGGGTACTCATAAAATTTTAAAGGCGTCATTATTGTACGTATAGAAAAATTCATATTAGTCCTTATCGTTTATGTGGATTTTCAACTAATAAAGCATGTGAAAATGCATTGTTAAAGACATTTTCTGCTAATACATCTAGATATATTCATGTAGCACCTAGTTTTCTTTTGTCATTTTCGGTGCACACATTATAACATAAAATGACATTGTAATTAATTTTCAAATGTAAATCAAAACTAAGTCAACAAAACTTTCTTTTAGTCTTATTAATTTCATATTCATTACAATATCAATTAACAATAAATTTCCATTAACATGCAACTTTTTCTCCTACATTATTACCTCCTGCATTCTTTTATGATGCCGTGACTAGATTGAATATTTATACCAGTTTCCATAACATGGAACTTAACACACGTTTTGCCATGGTTTGTGTAAAGGTTGTCATGATCATTTCTTTTTGTCATTAGAAATTGCTTTATAAAGTCTTTGCTCCATCAATTCCCCCTTTGATGGCGAATCAAGCCATCTCTCCTTTATTTTTCTTATCTGATGTCACAATTATAATGCTGATGTTTACAAAAGTTTTTAGTCTAGATTGTTTGAGAGCCTTTATTTTGTCATAATATCCACATTGCCTTTCCTCTAATTCTATTTCTGATTTCTTTCTTTTCACTCCTCTTGCTTGTTTCTTTGCTTTTATGTGTTTGTAAAATTTAATAAAGAGAATTAGAATGCAAATAGTAATTATTAGTATTGGTGTTAAGATTTTTCCCACTAAGCTACCTCTCAAATTTGCAAACCATTTTCCCACAGAAGGTATACCTTTCCCAATTGATTCCCAAGCACCATCAGCTTTAAGCCCACTCAGATCTTTTTCTAAGTGTGTAATGTTGGTAATATGCCCCTGCAAATCTTTACTTTTGTCTGGGATATACATGCAACACTGTTGAACTTTCAGCATCCGGCAGACCCCATCTTCTTTTGCGAGAAGGACGTCTAGTGCAAATCTATTTTGTAGCATCATAGACCTGATAGCAACCATTTCAGTGTTTACAGCAAGAAATCCTCCAGCTGTATCACTTGGTAATCTATCAACTACAGTGGAAAGTTTTCCAATTTTGTGTGAATGTAAAATCAACCCAACTGATGGAATTATTGCACCAAATATGTCCCCTATTACTTCAGCAGTGTTAGCACCTCTCTTCAAGCATGTATGTTTAAATTAATTGGTTTCACCTGATTGCCCCACATGATAGATTTTTGGAAATACGATACCCATATAGCAGCATCCATACCAGTGTTTTGGTAACCTATAATAGGCATTTTTCCCACAGATATAGTAGATTCCAGGAAATACAGTATCATACTATCCTTTATGTTGCCAATCTAGAGCCATTGCAGCTTGTGTGCCACCCCTTTTAAGCTCAGTCTCTACAGTTGAGAACATCAGCTTAAATTCCGTAACATCAGTTTTTTCTTTTAAGGGTTCTCCATTAAAGATGTATGAATGTAGAGTGCAATAGCACGCAGTCTCATCCGCATAGCAGTTGCTGACTAACATAATCATTTCCTTGTCGATGGGCTGGATACTTGAATACTGCAATTTGGGTGGGCAGTTGTAATAACAGCAAAAGATTTCTCACGCTCTCTCTGTTTTGAATGGGTGAACCCGAAGAGGTCATGAATCCATGCTACACCCACAACTGCCCAAAGTCATGCACGAACTCGAAGCCGCACTGACTGTCAGTAAAAATTGTAAATCTCAATTGTTCAGTAATGCTGCAAGCCCTCGTACAGGCTACCAACTCCGCAGCCTGTGCAGAATGCACTCCCTGCAGCCAAGGATGCTTCCACCACTCTCACAACAGTACAGATGGCATACACAGCTCTCAAGTTTCCGCTAGTATCTCGCAAACATGATCCATCCACAAACAACATATGTTTATGTTTATGCATTTGTACAGCGCATGGCTGCCCGAAGGCTTCCCAGCGCTAGGAGAAATATGGCAGAGGGAGCATAGGAGATCGAGGGAAGAGCCAAATCTTGAGTTTTTCCCTAAATATCGATTCGTCAGTCAGCATGCGCATTTCCCTAGGCAGGGAGTTCCAAAGGCTAGGAGCCAGATGCGAGAAGGATCTACCTCCCCATCTGGCTCTCTTTATCCTAGTCTGTTTCATAAGTAGATCTGTAGAGGATCTCAAGTGTCTGCCTAGGATATAGTGTGTAACAAGCTTTTTGATTAAGGCTGGTCCGTTATCATTCATGGCTCTATGGGCAATACATAGTGACTTGAACTTGATCCTGGCCTGGATAGGGAGCCAGTGCAGTGTCTTCAAGGCTGCCTTGGCTGACTGTTGACTGGGAATGTGCAGCAGAATCCTGGCTGCGGCATTCTGAACCACTTGTCGTCTGTGTATAACGTATTTCGGTGCGCCAAGATACAATGAGTTACCGTAATCCAGCTGAGCCATCACTAGGGTCTGGACCACGGTTCTGCGAGTGTGTTCAGGAATTAGAGGGAAGATCTTCTGTAGCATTCGCAGTGCTCCAAAGCATGCTCCTGATAGTTTTCTAGCTTGGGTTTCCATGGACAGACTTTCGTCTAGCCATATTCCCAGATTTTTTATCGCTTTCTTTGGGACAGGGGGTTCTCCCAGTTCTGGAGGCCAGCTGATCATGTTTCTTGGGATCGCCTTATTACCCAGGAACATGAGCTCCGTTTTTCCTCCATTCAGCTTTAGGCTGCCACTATTCATCCATTCTGCTACTTGCATCATGCATGGTCCCAGTTCGTGGTGCATGGATTGGGGGCCCTCCATCACTGATAGTATCAGCTGGGTATCGTCCGCGTAAGACACTATGGATAGTCCGAATTGTTGCACTATCTCTGCCAGTGGCTGCATATACAGATTAAATAGTGTTGGGCTTAGTGCAGAACCCTGTGCCATGCCGCATGAAATTTGGAGGGTGCCAGACAGGTGCTCACCTTCCATTAATTGGAAGGTTCTATCTTCTAGAAATGAGATTATCCACTTTAGCGCAGAGCCTGTGATGCCAGCTTTCTTTAGCCTGCGGATCATGGTCTTATGATCCACCGTATCGAAAGTGGCGCTAAGGTCCAGGAGCAGAATAGCTGCTGTACCTCCCTGGTCTGGGATTTCCTTTAGTTCCTCTGTGACCACCAACAGGGCTGATTTGGTACTGTGTTGGGTTCGGAAACCCATTTGAGTGGCATGCAGTATCCGATACATATGATCTGATTCAGGTAATGGAACATCCAGAATGTCCGGTCGAGGCTTTGTACATAGTTCAGTCACATCAAAACAATCAAGATCCGCTTCATCAATCACAATTTCATTTCCAGGCAAAGGCATCAAAGTGGCAGGATTCAAACTCGTGCATCACACCAGAGACATATTCTCAGCTCCCAAAATCAGCTGCTCATACTTAGTCAATCGACTACTAGTGAGATGTTGCGTTCGAGTATGAGTAAGCAATATCTCGACAGAGTGTGGCACATGTACTTTCAACAGATGACCCATCACAATGCTTTCACACTGTTCCAGGCTCACACATGTTGCAACAACGGCTTTTAGACATGCAGGCAAAGCAGCGGCTACAGGATCTAAGGTAGCCGAAAAATATGCAACAGGTCTGCGCGCAGTGCCATGCATTTAAGTTAGGTCTGACAATACGCAGACTTTGCGCTCACTGCAATAGAAAGTAAAGGTTTTGTTAAAGTCAGACATTCCCAATGCTGGAGCTCGACAAAGACTCTCAATTCATTAAAAGAGCACATATTTATGTGTAAGCCTTTGAAGTGGTTTCGATGTCAAAGAGAAGTTTGGAATCTATTGTCGACAATAACCAACCATTCCTAGGAATAGTCAAACTTCCTTTTGAGTGCTCAGTGGATTCATCTGCAAAATTAAAGTGATCCTATCCTGTGACACTTTCCTGGCTCCTTTTTCAATATGATGTCCCAAATAAAGGACTTTTTTTCCCGCAAAATTTTAATTTAGCTGGACATACCTTGTGTCCATTTTCTGCCAAATGATTCAGTAATGCGATGGTGTCGCATATGCAAGCCTCTTGATTACCTGACGCTACTAGTAGATCTTCAATATACTGTGCCAACACAGAGTGATTTGGCATCACCAATGACTCCAGATTTTTCTTCAAAATCTGATCGAAGATGGAAGAATTTTCTGTATACCCTTGTGGAACTCAGCACCATGCTAAGACACGATTTCCAAATAGGAAAGCAAATAAAAATTGGTTATCCAGATGTAAGGGATTGGAAAAGAAGGCTTGACACAAATCACTGACAGAAAACCATACAGCTTCACACTGGTTCTGGTAAAGTATCACAGCTGGATTTGGTACAATTGAGCAACATCGGACTATGATCTGATTAATCCTGCTCAAATCCTGCATGAGTCAATACTTTCCATTTGATTTCTGAATTCCCATAATAGGTGAATTACATGGACTCCCCATAATCTCTTTCAAGATTCCTTGTTTAATCAGTGACTCCATTAATGGAGCGATACCTGCAATCATTTCTGGGCTCAAGTTATAAGGAGGATTTCAAGGAAATTCTGCATTTGCTTTCAATGTAATGCGCATTGGAGCAATTCCTTTGATTAATCCAATATCTTTCCCCGTAAAATCCAATACCTCAGGTGACACAGTGTATTTTAATTTCAATGGCAATTCATCACTTGTCAATAGTGGAAATAGCCCTTCAGCTTTAGATTTTTATTTAGCTAATTTGAATACAACATCCTCATCATTTGTATGAAACTCAATTCCTTTTGGAGTGCAATATATGGAACAGTTTAGTTTACACAACAAATATCGTCCTAGTTGATTTACTGGAGTAGAGTCACACACTACTAACTTGTGCAAATCTTCAAATGAGCCAATCTGTACTGAAACATGTCCGGTCACAGAATAAGACATTAATATGTTGGAAACACCTGCAACTTGGATTCTTTCTCCAGAGAGGGGCAGGTTGGGAACTTCAGCTGTTTTTACAGTGGAACGGGTAGCACCAGTATCAACAAGGAATGAAACAGGAGTTCCATTTACCTTGCCATGCATTTAGGGACCACTTTGGTATACCTGTAAGGATGCGCCAAGCATGCATTCCTACTTCCCTCTCAGGCACCGTCTGTGGGACAGATCAGAATCGGTGTCATCCATCTGAATTAAATATTGCTGAGTAGCATTTAGGATTTGAATCAATTTGAACATTAGTATGGAATCATTTGTTTACATTATATTTATGGACCTGACCATTCATGTGAGGCATTGAGGCTTGTGGCATATTTAAATTTTTCTGTCTTCGATTCTGCTGGTTCTGCATCATATCATTCACCTGTGACTGTACATTTTCACCCGGGGCACCTGTCCATTCATCTGATTTGATGGATTAAAACAACACTTGTGCTTCCAATGCCCGAACTTGCTGCAAATGTGACACAGATTAGCCTTTTTCAACATTTCAATAGTTACTCCTCTACCTTGATTCAGCGCACTTTGCTTGACCATTTCCTTGTATCACATTTGTGCAATCTCCACCAACGTAACCTTTTTTTGCTGCCTTCATTTGAGCTAACATCAACTTCTCCTTCAATCTCCGATGCTTGGAATTTAGTTCATCTCCACAATATTTAGCATATACTGGAAAACGTAATCTATTGGTTTGCTCTGCCAGCAAATCAAATGCTGTTGTATCATGGCACTTATTGCAGGTCTCAATCCGTACACAAACCGATACACAAAATGTCCCATATCCTTTCTTGTCACATTTTCCATTCCACTCTACTGTTTGAATGCTTGTAAAAGTTGTTGATAATATGCATGCACTGTCTCCTTCAATTCCTGTGTTGTCCTGTCAATCTTTACCCAATCTATCTCTTTGGGAGAAATGTTCCCTTTCAAATATGTAATGGCTTGATTATATTTCTTCATTACTTCAGGTGATGGTGCGCCAGTTCAATTCAATTATTTATTATGATTTGTAACTCCGAAGAGTTCCACATAAAAACATATACCCAAGTTATCAGTACAACCAACACTTAGAAATAAAAGAATCTTTTTTCTTATAATAATAAAAAAATCATCATTACACAATAAAAACAAGGAGAAGCAATGTGGCACAGAACCAGTTACAGAGTCCTTTCAAATACAAGGCTAACAGGGGCGGATTGAGAGTTAAAATGCAGAGGTTAAAAAAAAAAGAAAGAAAGTAAAAAGTAAAAAAGTAAAAAAACTTTGACTTCAAAGTACAGTACGCAATAACTAGCAGCATACAGGGAAATGAGAAAGTGAAAGTGCTCAGATGTCAAAATCTTGAATTGATAGATATACAATTGTACTTAACGATAGCAGTATACAAAAATCAAAGTGCAAGGACGCAACTATAGCACGCAATAGTTAGCAGCATACAGGGAAACAAGAAAGTGCAAGTGCTCAAATGCCAAAATCTTGGAATAATAGATATACAATTGTGCATGACGGTAGCAGCATACTAGGAATCAAAGTGCAACTATAGCACCAATATCAGAAAGAAAGAAAAAGAAAAGCCTTTTCAGATGCAACCATGACAAGATTAATAACAGACATATTGGAGCAATAACACTTTAGCAATTACAACCCTCTGTTAAAAGCTAGCCAGAAACACTACCTATAAGATTCACTAAAATTAGCACTGAAGGGAACCTCTACGGCCTACTACAGCTAAACGAGACAAACTGGTTTCTACGCTAGTATATATTTAAGAATTGTTTAAAAAAAACAAAAAAATTTAAAACAGACCTGTTCGGGGGGAGGGAACAGAACAAAGTTACGGGCCTCCTCGGCTGTGACAATATTGTGCTTTAGGAAAAAAGGTCTTAAATATCTACGACGTAAAAGTTTTAGTGTCGGACAAAGAAATAGGACGTGATTCAAGTCCTGTACACAAGTACCACGTAAGTGACAAAGGGCCAGATGTACGACCCATTTTTGCAAGCGCAAACGGTTTTGCGAACCGTTTGCGCATGCAAAAACCTACAGGCCCATGTACAAACCCTATTTAGCAAGTTGCAATTTATTTGCGACTCACTAAATAGGATCTGCAACTCGCAGTTAGGAAGGGGCGTTCCAAGGGTGTCCCTTCCTAATTGCGACTCGCTACCCTATGTAAGAATGTTTTCCGACCGCAATTGCAGTCGCAAAACACTCGCAATTTACCGCCCTCTTCTAGAGGGTGGTAATGTATTCGCAAATGGGGGGGAAATATGTTTATGGGGCAGGCAGTGGTCCCAGGAACCACTACATGCCTTTAAAAAATGAAACGAAAACGTTTCATTTTTTTTTTTTAAATGCAGCCCGTTTTCCTTTAAGGAAAACAGGCTGCATTAAAAAAAAAAAAACTGCTCTATTTAAAAGCAGTGTCAGACATGGAGGTCTGCTGAGCCCAGCAGGCCACCATACCTGGGAGGGCCAGCCATTCTCAATGGGGTCGCAACTTGCGAGTGCCTCATGAATATTGATGAGGCATGCAATTTGTGACCCCATTGAAATCGCTAACAGTGTCTCTGACACTGTTGTACATGTCATTTTGCGACTCGCAAATTGCAACTCGCAATTGAGCGCAATTTGCGACTCGCAAAATGACATGGTCGTCCATTTGGCCCAAAGTCTTTCCTGTCTAGGAAGACCCTCCCAAGCTCCTTTTACAATTCTTAAGGGAAGTAAATTTAACCGGAGCAACAGGATTATTATGCGCACTCCGTGTCGGAGATTCCATATAAAGTAAGGTTGCGGCTTTTTATAAATACTACTCCCCACTATAAGGTCATTATTGCGATGCTCTGCGCACAGTGCTGTATCTCTTTTACGTGATACATTGTAAATTGATTTTTTAATTCTAGATTTCAAAACTTGTTTAGGAAGAGCATCCGTACTAACAGACTCAAAATCGTACAATTTTAAGGCTTTCTGGTAATTCCTAAAAAGTACACTATTTCCTTTCAATGTGTCAAAAATTTCCTCACGAATTGCTACCCACAAGGGGTTCTCAAAACAGTTCAATAGTGCATTGCTCCATCTTATGCACGCAGCCATAGAGAACATGTAAGTGGAGAGTAGCCCAAATTCGATCCGAATCCGCGCTATAGGTGCTGCGCGATTCAAATTACACATTTGGCGCCATATACACCGCTCTACTTTCTCAAAGACATCCCACTGCTTGACATCCACCTTTTCACAGGCATAACTCAATGCTGGAGCTACTTTAATTTTATAAACTGATAAAACATGTGCGAAATGTCTTTTCCCGCAAAGCTTATAAAGTCTGTTCATTGCGGAAGCCTGGGAGATTGCCTTACCTCTGCATTGGTTAATGTGTTTGCTACTGGAGCACGTGTTTGTGAAAATTCTCCCTAAATATGGGTATAATTTCACGACGGAAAGTTTATCATTCCCCAAGAACCAATGCATATTTTTCCTGGTTCGGCTTCCCGATATCTAAAGACCATAATTTTGCTTTTTGAGATATTTATTTTTAAAAAGTAATCTTCTGAATAACCTACTAACTCAGTGAGTCGTCATTGGAGTCCAATTGGAGTTAAGTCTAATAAGATGGCATCATCTGCATATAGCAGACAGCTCAACTTCATGGTTCCTAGTTTTGGGGGGTCCCCTTTACAAAGCCCTACCCTACTCGGCAGATCATTAATGTAAAGAGAGAAGAGAAGAGGGGCCAGTAAGCACCCTTGCTTCAGCCCATTATGGGTCTCTATTTTACTTGACAAGCCCTGAGTTCTATCCAATAGAACCTGAGTCCAAGTGGAGGAATTCAATGCGATAATTAATATTAGTAGATTCATGGGTAGCCCCATAGCTGGCAATTTTCTCCATAGTGTCCTACGGTCTACCCGGTCGAAAGCCGTAGAGAAATCTATAAAGGCTGTATATAACGGCATACCCCTGCTCATTGGGTATTTTTACAATTAATGTTTGCAGGGCGGTGATATTGTCAATGGTACCACTATGTTTATGGAACCCGGCTTGCTCCACAGGGACAAAACCGTTTCCAAAGGCCCAGTCTTGGAGGTGGGTAAGTATGCTCTTGGCAAACAGTTTTCCGGTCGCATCCAGTAATGCAATCTGTCTGAAGCTAGCAGGGGAATTTTTTGGTCCCTTTTTAGGTCTCGCCTAGCGACGCAGCGCAAAGCGCTGCTCGCTATGCGAGATCTAATGTCGTCGACTTGTGTCGGAAGGGGGACAGGACATGTGCACGCGTACGGCACGGCCTGGACAAGAGATGTGCACGCGTATGGTGCGAGCAGAAGTTGTAATAACGCCGCAAACCGTACACGTGCACATCAACTGTCTGTGCCAAAGCTTAACAGACAGGAGATGTGCACGCGTACGGCTCGCGGCGTTATCACAACTCCTGCTCGCACCATACGCGTGCACATCTCCTGTCCAGGCGCGGCGTCCAGCATGCATCTTGCTCAACCCCACTCACCGGCTCTTGTGGGGACTCTGCGCTGATTCTTGCTCCGGCCGCACCATGCGGCATTCACGAAGGCGGGGTGGGCTCCCGACGGACTTCCCTCTGCGGGGTGGGCTCCCGCCGGACTTCCCTGTGCGGGGTGGGCTCCCGCCTCGCTTCTCCAACACACGGGGCTCCCTCAGCTCACGGGAGCCCCGGACACCTCCGGCCGCGCACTCCATGCCCCGCCCATGCCCCACGCAACTGACGTCGCCCGGTGCCCGACAGCAGATGTGCACACGCACGGCGGCTCGCGGGCTTCAGAGCCTTCACTAAGTGTACCATCTATAGACCCCGTACTCTCTACATGTCTTGCATATGTTCGGGGAGTCCTCGCTCGATTTGTAGACGCACTGCCTAGCGACGAGGTAAACACAGCAGCCCATTACTCCCATGGTTCAGATTCACCTTTATAAACAACGATTGCGAGCCTCGCACCAGACCTACACGACAAAGAGCATTTGGTTGGCCGTGACGTACTAAATATTTGTACCGAACTTTCCAGTTTCAAACGGCTTTGACGCACCCCTTCATGAGTGCCTCATATGCGAGAATTACCTCCAGTATGCCAGGCTTAGCAGTAGGCTCACAAGCATCTTTCGCTCACACACAGGCATTTACTCACTTACTCATTCAATCTCTTATTTAGTCTCACGTTTACTCTCATTCACATTCACTCTTACTCATTCACATTCTTTCATTATCTCACTCACATTCACTCTTACTCATTCATTGGGACTTGCGGTCACTCTTACCCTTACTTGCTCCATTTTTTCTCACTTGATCACACCTTCTCTCATTCTCAGTGTGTCTTGCGTATTTCCGCTCGCTCCTTCTCATTCTGTTACTGTCCCTGTAATTCTCCGACACATTCATTCATACTCACTTGCATGCGCTCTCACTCATTCTCATGGACTCACTCATGCTCATTCTCACTCACTTTTGCCACACACACTGTCTCTCACACACAGACTTTCACCTGCGCTCTTGCACACAAAATTTGAAAGTTTTTTCCTTGCCTCAGCTGACAAAATAATTTCAGTTTCAGCTCCTGGTGCTTCACTGACCCTCGTGGCAGGCACATAGCTCCATCCTACCTTCACCCTACCCTTTCCTAACTGTATGACGAGTTGGGAAAGGGTGAGGTGATAAGCTGATTGGAGCGTAACTCTGGCACTACAATGCTTAAATATAAAGCACACAGGGCTACTTTTACCAGTGAAGCTGGTGGGGAGGCACCTAAGCATGTAGGGCCCCTGAGTTCACGGCTGGGAACAGCTCTGGACAGCTTTTCTGATGGCCTTCATGCATCTGACGAACTTCACACAGATGTCACTGCCTGCCTCAGACTGCCGCTTGATACTCTCGCCCCCTCCCCACCCTCTTTTACCAGGGGGGGAGTCGGCATTTTTTATTGTACTAATAGCTTGTCATACAGTGCCCCATGGATGATCTGAGTTATACGGGGCTTTATGAAACGGCTGTGTCACAGGGTGCTCTGTGGTTTGGCTGGCTTTATACTAATTTATGTGGATGGACTGGTGTCTTACAGTACTGCATTGATGGGCTGATGTCATACAGTGCTTTTCGGGTGGTGTAATACAGTGATCTATGCGTGGCCTAGTGCCATACACTTCCCTTTGAATAGACTGCTGTCACAGGGTGCTCCGTTCTTTGGCTGCTTTAATATAGGAGTGTCCAATATTTGCACAATTTGCTTATGTAAAACTGCAAAAATTACACAAAATGTAAAACTGACATTTAGGGCTATATTTTGGCATGAATGCTTCCTTGTGTCCATTTTGAATGCAAGAATGATTTCGCATAAAACAAACATTTGCAATGCAATAGGTCTTGCATTTGCAAGAGTTTAAGCTATGAGCATTGTAAATGATGATGGAGCAGTAAAAATAAAAATTTTAACCCCTAACAAATTATATAATTAATTAATTAAAAATGTTCGTTTAAATGTATTAATCAACATTGTATATGTGGGAATGGTAATATGCCAATGTATGTGCTAAATAATCTACTAATGAATGTCCGTGTGTCTAATCATAACGTAAGAATAAAAAGCGTACTAAATAAAATAAGTGCATGTTTGTGCTTCATAGAAATAAAATGTGTCGTTGCAAAAACAATAGTGATGGTAAGTAAGGAGCAGCTTAAATGTCGCTTTTTGCTAGGTAACAATTAATTGGGGTACGTAGACGGGAGGGAAACGAAAGGGATATTTTTCTCTATTTTAATTATGTTTTATTTGCCTCGAATTAGTGCTTCTAAAAGTAGAACCGAGTGGCGAGATAAAATGGCCGCCAGTGGGAAGATATGCGCAGGCGCATGGGGACACGTGGTACGGGATGAGATTGAAGAAATCTGGAGCCTCGTGATGTCTCTGAGAGGCTAGGATGCAAGAAATGGTCAAGGCTGGTGTGACCTAATTGAACTGATAGTGTGCCGTGATGATCAGGAGAGAGTCCGTGGGAAAGGAGCCCAAGAGAAAGGACAATGACTGCGGAGTTCTTGAATGTGTCAAAAGAAGATACAAATGGACTGATCGAATCGGATGGAAATGTATAAGCGTATGGGAAAGGAAATGATCCAAGGACCCTTGAATCCAAGAGAACTTGATTAAAGAATGAATAAGCTGACATGCATGGACCAATGAAAGAAAAGCGTGATATTAATGTTGCAACAGTTAGTTAGCAAAGTTAGAATTGGGGTATAAGAGGGCCTACTCTTAGTGGGAGGGGGTCAGTTCCAGGGAAGTTCCAGAGAGTTCCAGTCAGAGTTCCAAGCAGTTCGAGAGTCGTGGTTGCAGTAGAGGAGACGGGTTGCAGGTAGCTGATGCTGACGAGCTGAAGTTGCTGTTGCTGTCTTAACTTTACAGTTGAGTATGAGAATCAGGCTATTTCTAATCCCAAAGTTAGGTTAGAAATCTTTAGGCTAAATTAGGAAGCTAGGCAGGTAACTAGGGTTTTGGCTTCATGACAAAATTTCCTTTTCTGCAATAAGTTGGTTATGCTTAATAAAATTGTGAATTTAAAAATGAATAATTGAATAAAGTATTAAATTCTTTCCATGCTTTTAAAATTATATAAAATTTAAGATTCTTTAAACCCAAAATGACTCAGTGGTTATTTTCCTAAATGATTGTGACATGAGTAATTGGTTGATTGTGATTCAGCTGGTCTTAATCACTATGAACTAATTTCTTAAATGAATGATTCATCGACAAAACAATGAGCAGGAATATCTTAAGAAATAACTAAAAGAAAGTGACAAATTAAGGTAAATAGATATCCTTGCTCTTCCAGCGGTACACAAAAATGGTGTTCTCCATTTAGTTCTCATGCTTCTCCTAGGAGTACAGAATTTCATAAAGGTGTAAAAGGAAATCCAGGAGTGTGTGTGTGTTAGGCGATGTTTATGGGCCCCATCGTCATGTGGATATGAGAAATATAGTTTGCCCCTGGATGACCTATAAGTAACCTAGGAGGAGAATAGTTTTTATTGTACGCGCTGCATCAGATTTCTTGGTAGCAGAGTTATGGTTTTCTATAGATTAGTTTAGTGATTATTGTTTATTGATTATTGATTATTTGATGACTAACACTATATGTTGAGTCGCGTTATGTTATATGTAAGTTTTCACGCTTCTGGGATGTAGGAAGTGGAACACGTGTGGCAAGAGAAGTCACATGGAATTTGGTACATGGTCTGAATTCATTTTTGTTATAACTCAGGTTGTGTTATGTTAGGGATTTCGGTGTGAAAAGTGTGTAAATGGAATAGCAAATCACGTTTACTTGTGAAACTTTGGCCTTAATTCTCAGGAGCCTAGTCTCCACATGTGTCTTATCCCCAGAGAAACGAGTAAATTGTTTGTTTGAAAGAAGGGTAAGGTAGAGGGAAGTGCTACTTTATCGGCGAAAGTAAATAATTCTGTGGTAGGGTAGAGGTAAGCGCTGCCTACTGGAAAAACAGGATTCTTGTGTAAAAGGACAAGGCTGTCACTTTGTTTAGCGAATCAGACTATGGAATTGTTTATTTGTTGTAACTAACGAAGAAAAACAGTAAAAAGAAAATTGCCGATAAATTTTGTAAAGGAGGGGTAAAGAGTAGAAGTGACGTGGAAAAGTGCCGCGCTAGGATTGGTTAGTGCACTAGTCACGTGAATACAGAGCAGGAGTGACGTAGAAAAAGTGCCGCGCTAGGATTGGTTGGTTCGCGGACGGTGGAAATTGTTCTGATTGGTATGTTAGTGTGAATCGCGCTGTAATTGGACGAAGTTCCGTACACAGAAACAGCGTTAGAGTAAAGAGAAAACAAATAGAAAACATGCCGTATTATGAGTATGAAAGGGAGAGAACGTCATGGACAACGAAATTAAAGAATTTCTTTAAGAAAGACAAAAAGGTTGTGACTAGAGAGGGACAAGTAATTCCTCCGCCGAAATCAGCAGCTTCACATATGATGCTGAAATATGGATATCATACGTGCATATGGTTGGATAATTGGGTAAAATATACAAAGAATGATGGAGCATTGGCTTTTCCTGAAAATGGTTCTTTTAATGTAGCGATTTTACGGAATTTAAAAGAAAAGATGCTTAAATTGGAACCTAGACCTAGACCGACACAGTTTGAGGCTTTAACAGAATGGGAAGATGAGATGTACGAGAAAGAAAGATTCAGAGGTATGAAAGGTTATGAGTTCGTGCCCGGAAGATTGTGGGGAATGAATCATGAGGACAGAATAAAACGATGGAGATGTGCTAACATGACAGGAGGTTTGTTTCCAGCTTTTACAGTTGAGGAATGGACTAAGAAAAACGGACTGAGAAAAAGAAACATTTAGAGAGAGAAAAGTATATGCATGAGAGCGAAACGGATGACGAGTTGCTGGAAGATATATTAAATAAAAATCCACCTCCGTATCAGCAGAATTCTACAGTGGTGACACCAAATGCGCCACCAATAGAAACTATGCGAAATAAAAGTCCAGAAAAAAGACAAGAAATAAATAGGTCACAAGAACAAATAAGAACTTCCCAAAATGAGGGAATAGAAAATGATAGTGCAAGAGAATTGGCAAGGACAACAAAAGAATTAACTGAGAAAATTAGAGAATTAACCAAGAATATGGAAGCAGTTACCGTACCCGTAACAATAGGTCCAGTAATACCAGTTTTCGAGAATCAGAAAATTGATGAACGATCTTTGGTGATTCCCTTGAGTTCGCAATTCCAAAGAGAAAAGGAAAGAATGGAAACAAGTCCAGGAACGAGCAATTTGACTAGTGCTTACAGACCAAGTCCACCTGAAAATTTGACAGTGAATGAGTGTAGCGGTAGGAAAATGCCTATGGTAACTGAATCTGCAACAGTGACACCTGAAAAGAGTGGAAATTGGACAGAAATAAATAGTACTCCTATAGGTCCGACTCCTGGTGAGTTAAATGAGTGGATAAAAGCTTTTAAAATAAAAGAAACAGAAGAAAAACCATTAGATGTGATCAGATTGAAAATTGACATGGAAGAATTAATTCTAGGAACGATTGGTACAGAAAAGATAAAGAATTATCAGGATGATGAAATAATGTTTCTGTGCAAAAGTATAACATGGAGGGCAAAGAATTTACATGACAAACTAGAAGAAGTGGCCGGTGAGATTGGAATAGATTTTGCAAAAGTAAAAACGTTGCAGAAACCATACAGAGTAGATTTTTGTGAAAAAGATATTGAAAATTTGAATACAGCAGGAAGGTTGACACAGATAAAAGAGTTGATTGTTTTGTTGAGAAAATGGGGTGATGTAGACAGATGGAAGGTTAGATGGACAAAGAAGAATGAGAAAGCGTAGACAAAGGTTCATTGGCTTTTATGATAACAGAAAAAGAACCTGTGGTTAAAGAATACCCTATGAGAGAAACTCCAGGTGGTAGTTATGTGCATGTTCCCTGGACTAGGCAGGACATCCTGTCATTTACAAATGACTTTCCAAAGTTAAGAGAAAAGCCAGTTGAGTGGTACCGACAGGTAGAAAGGTTTGTAAAGGTCTCGAAAGTGTTGTGGATAGATTTGGATGGATTGTTTGACATAGTGGTACCAACGGATCTGTGGTCAGAATGTAAGATTACAGTTGACTGGCCAACTACAGAATATCCAAGAGATCCTAAGACAGGAGCTCCAGGACCAGATGTGATGAAGAAATACGACAAGGTGATTACCTTTTTGAAAAATAAGATTCCTCCAAAAGAAACAGATTGGGTTAAGATTGATAGAACTACACAGGAAAATAAGGAGAGTGTACATGCATATTATGAGCGATTGTTGTTGGTTTTCAAACAGTATAGTGGTTATGAGGAATTAAGTGAGAAGGATATGAGTCATTTTGTATACCGATTTGTATTTGGCTTGAAACAAGAAATAAGCGATATGATTAAGCAACATATGATAAACTGGCAGAATGCAAGTGTAGATGAGGTGCTGAGGTATGCTAAGTATTGTAGTGATGAAATAGAGAGTAAACAGCGTAAGTTGAAAGAAAAAGCAATGTGGGCACAAGTGAAAGTGGCAGAAAAACAAGAAGCCCAATTGGATAATAATAATGGAAACGAATCAGGACAGAATAAGATGCGACCAAATATAGGTAAAGGAAAAGGACAAGTGAGTCTAGAAGAGGCAAAGAAGAAATGGCCATGTCATAATTGCGGAAAATTAGGGCATTGGAGAAATGAGTGTAAGTTCCCACCTAAACCTAATCCGGAACATCAATCATTAACTCCACAGGTGCAGAATGAGGTAGTTGTTCAACAAAGTCAGGTGCCACAACCACCACTTCCCAACACTGTTAACCAGCAAAGATACAGTACAGAAACAGGATTCTACGGAGGAGAGCAGGTAACACAGTTGCCGAGAGCAGCTAACATTTCCCAGTATTGGTTGCATCAGAGTGAGGATGACCCGGATGAAAGTTTCTGACGGTGCGCAAGAGAGGGGAAAGAGTGCGTGCTTGGCGCAACTCTAGAGGTAGATCAGTCTGGTCCCTTTGTGGATGGAGAAGTGAATGGAGCAAACGTAACATTCCTTGTCGATACTGGAGCTACCCGTTCTACTGTTAGGTCAGTGGAAATTCCGAACCTTCCTCTCTCAGGTGAATGCATCCAAGTGGTAGGAGTAGCCAATCAGCAGATTAAAACCCCACTTACTGAATTGGTAGAAGTAAAAATTGGTTCTTTTAGAAAAATGCATAAATTTGTAGTGTGCGATTGTAGTCCTGTAAATCTTCTAGGTCGTGACCTTTTGTGTAAAATGAATTGCACGATTTATTGTACACCAGAAGGAATAGGTTTTCAGACTTCGGATGAAGATGTTTTGTATAAAGTAACTTTGATGAATCAAGAACCTGAAACGAATGGTTTATTTCCTGCATTTGATGCAGAAAAACTTCCAGAAGAACTAAAAGGTGCAGTAAAAGAAAGTGTGTGGGATTTTACAGGAGAGGACATTGGATTAATGAGAGAAGTTGATCCCGTAAAAGTGACAGTGAAAGAAGGGATAAGTTATCCAAACACACCACAGTACAAATTAACTCCAGAAATAATTGAAGGAATAACTCCTGTGATAAATAAGATGATTGAACAGGGAATTCTGAAAGAAATTATGAGCAGTCCATGTAATTCACCTATTATGGGACTGAAAAAGCCAAATGGAACATACAGAATAGTACAGGATTTGAGAAAGATCAACAAAATAGTTGTACCATGCTGTCCAATAGTGCCAAACCCTGCAGTGATTCTATATCAAATTCCGCATGAAGCAGAGTGGTACACTGTGATAGATTTGTGTCATGCATTTTCTCTATTCCTTTGCATCCAGATAGCCAGCCATTATTTGCATTCCGTTTCGGAGAGCGTATTTTGGCATGGTGCCGAATTCCACAGGGGTATACAGAAAGCCCCTCAATTTTTAATCAGATTCTAAAGAGATCTCTGGAAGATTTAAAAATGCCAGAAAAATCAGTGATGGTGCAGTATATCGATGACCTATTGGTAGCATCGAAAACCAAAGAGGCATGTGTAAGTGACACAATTGCTTTACTGAACCATTTGGAGAAAAGAGGACCTAAGGTGTCCCCTTCAAAATTACAGTTTTGTCAGAAAGAAGTCCAGTATTTAGGGCATAAAATTGAGAAAGGAGTGCGGAAAATAGCGACAGAAAGAGTAAGAATGATTCAAGGAATGAGAGCACCAATGACTCAAAGAGAGGTAAGAATGTTTTTGGGAATGGTTGGATATTGTCGACAATGGATAAGTGGATTTTCTTTGATTGCAAAACCATTACAAAAACTGACAAAGAAAGATGTAAAAGACCCTTTTGAGTTAAACAAAGAAGAAATGAAATCTTTCAAAGAATTGAAAAAGAAACTGTGTGAGGCCCCTGCATTAGGTATGCCTGATTATGAGAAGGATTTTGAGTTATACTGCAGTGAAAGAGATGGATGTGCATTTTCAGTACTGGTACAAAAACACGGCACCATGAAGAGGCCTATAGCTTACTTTTCAGCTGTTTTAGATCCTATAGCAAAAGCATTGCCTGGATGTTTGAAAGCAGTTGCTGCTACTTGTGTAAGTCTGGAACAAAGTGAAGGTATAGTGATGGGGTATCCACTGAGAGTATATGTTCCCCATTCAGTAGAAATTCTTTTGACAAGAACAAAAACACAGTACATGACACATAGTCGGCTGACTAAGTACGAAAAAGTCATCTTGAGTGCAGAAAATGTGACAATAGATAGATGCATAAATGTAAATCCTTCGACATCATTGCCAGATGAAGAGAGTATAATTGAACAAGATGAAGTAGATCATGATTGTCTGAATGTGCTGGAATATTGCACAAAACCAAGAGCTGACATAAAAGATGAACCGTTAAAGGAATCCGATTATGTCATGTTTGTAGATGGTTCATGTTTACGCACAAAGGAAGGAGTGTTAAGCGCAGCTTATGCAGTATGCACAGTAGCAACTGTGATGGAAGCGTCTTGTCTGAAAGGAGTTAGGTCAGCCCAAGTTGCGGAACTAATTGCTTTGATTCAAGCATGTAAATTGGGAAAAAATGTACGAATCACGATTGTGACCGATAGCCAATATGGTTTCGGCATCGTACATGATTTTGGCCAGATTTGGTCACAAAGAGGATTTTTGACATCTGCAGGAACGCCTATCAGAAATGGAGATTATGTTAAAAAACTGCTTGAGGCGATACAGCTGCCTAAACAAATAGCTGTAGTAAAGTGCAAGGCGCATAAGAAAAACGAAGACTACATAGCGGTCGGCAATAATTATGCTGATGAGATCGCTAGATATTGTGCGGAAAACATGGCGTCCCTGAACAAAAATAGAGAAAGGGAGCATGTCTCTTGTCCTTTGCTTTTCACTAACGCAGTCGAAACATGGGATGAAGTAAGGCAGTTACAAGAAACAGCAAGAGATGAGGAAAAGGATTACTGGATTAAAGCAGGATGTAGAAGACAGGAAGATAATGGAGTGTGGGTATACAGAGATGAAAGACCAGTTATGCCTGATAGCATGATTGCAGACATGGCACGGATGTACCATGGACAAGCTCATATTGGGAGAGATGCAATGATCAGACTTTTAGACAGACCTGGTATAACCCAAAATTCAGAGCCATTGCTGAAAGTCTTTGTCAAAGATGTCTTATTTGTCAACAGTTTAACCCAGGAAGGAAAACCGTAGTGAGTCTAGGAACAATAGGACGAGAAGGAGGTCCATTCACAAGGATACAGATGGATTTCATTGAGATGCCCCCTAGTAACAGATTAAGATATGTTCTGGTGGTCGTCTGTTTGTTCTCTCGTTGGGTGGAGGCATACCCCACAAGAAGGAATGATGGAACAACAGTGGCAAAACTTATGCTACGAGAGTTCATTCCGAGGTATGGTTTTCCAGTCACAGTTGAGACAGATAGAGGAACACATTTTCAAAATGAGTTGATCCAATTGATTTGTGAAGCACTGAGTATTAAACAAAAATTACATTGTGCTTACAGACCAGAGGCTTCTGGGGTAGTAGAGCAGATAAATGGAACAATTAAAAACAGATTGGGGAAAATGTGTCAAGCTACAGGACTCAAATGGCCAGATGCACTGCCTCTTGTTCTGATGACTATCAGAAGCATCCCTGAAAAGAAAACGGGACTCAGTCCTCATGAAATGATCATGGGACGAGCAATGAGACAAGCCCACGTACCAGTCAACAAGTTATTAACAATAACTGATGATCTAATACTGGATTATTGCAAAGGACTGGCTGATGTGGTGCGTTCTGTGTTTCATCAGGTTGGACCGGATGCGACCACTCTTGAAAGAAAACCAGCCCACGACTTGAATCCAGGAGACTGGGTCCGTATTAAAGTCCACAGGAGAAGAAACTGTCTAGTTCCGCGTTGGGATGAGCCAAGACAGGTAATCCTAGTAACAACGACTGCTGTCAAGTGTGCAGGAGTGAAGAACTGGGTTCATGCCAGCCACACAATCAGAATTCCAGAACCTACAGATCGACATGTGAGTCAGCGTCTGGAAGTGTGGGATAAAAGTTTAACGGCGGGAACAACTAAGATAAAAGAAAGGGTGCCAGAACTTGAAGATCGACCTGAAAGTCGACATCTGGAGACCCCAACGGAAAACACCTCTATAGAAGAAGAGGAACAAGAAGAAGAAGAAGAAAGAAATTCAGAAGTTCCAGAACTTGAAGATCGACCTGTAAGTCGACATCTGGAATTATCTGACACAACTTCAGGATCTGATGATTCAGCTGCAAATTGGGAAGAATTCCGAAAGAGAACTTGGGGTTATAAACCAATTAGAGAAGAAACTGAGCAAGAAATTGAGTTAGATGAACAACCAAGTACAAGTTATGGTGGAAAACCTTCAGAAACAATATTAATAGATGAAGTAGGGAAAGAAGTACACAAAAAGTTAGAAAATCGAGAAGAACCCCGAGGAGCAATAGGGATAGATAGAAAAACAGGAGAACAGGGAAATTCAGAAACAGATAAGGAGGAAAACACCAAATCGGAAGAACCCCGAGGAGGGACAGTGATAAGGGAAAACAAAAAGGAGAAGATAGATCCACCAGTAGGAGATGACGAGATTATAAGTTTCAAAATAAGAGACAATAGTGAGACAGTTGAAACAGAAACAGAAGAAAGTGGAGGAGAGGAAAAAGCAAAGACTGAATCAAGAAAAAGAAATTGGAAATCAGAAAGAGAAGAAAGAGAAGGTGAAGCCAAAAGGCCAAGAAAAGGAGATAATTGGCCCAACAGCTATGTAAGAAAATTGAGATATAGAATAATAAGAGCAGAAGATGAAGATGCTGAACAAGTAAATGAGGTAACAAGTCAAAAGGGACAAGAAAAACCCAGTGGAAAAAGATTACAAAAGTCCAAAAGGACAAAGAAAGTGAATTCAAAATTTAAGTCACCTGAGTGGCTGTATATTGCATTAACTGATTACAAAGAAGAAGAAGAAAACACTCACGGAAACCAGAGACTGAGAAGTCGGATGGGAAAAGGTGAGATGCAACGAAACTGAAGTGAAGACTTATAGTGCTTCTACCGGACGTGACAAATTTACTGGACGTGACAAATCACCGGATGTGACAACGAAAGAATTCTGGAGAGAATTAAAGAAAGTACCAAGCAAAGACTTTTTTTTTTAAAGCAGAGTGGCATCTAAGTCATTTCTGAGGTGTAGTGACACAATTTTCTGAAACTTAATAAATAGAAAAAGAAAAATGGAAAATAATAGGGATGGAAGAGATAAATGTGAATTTATAAAGAGATGGTGCAAAATGTGCTGCTTTTGTACAGGGTTATTAATGACCATATGGATAGTTTTAGCAATCACAATTCCTATTAGTGTAGCTGTGATAGAAGCAAAGAATGATACTAAACAAGAAAAAGAAACTAATATTAAAGAACAAGTTGTTTTGAGAAGTAGTGCAGAGTTGCATAAGGATAGGTCAGTAACAGATTTCTCAAAGAATGTTTTTACAAAGTTGTTGTATGAGTACGTAAAAACAATGGAAGTAAGAGATTGTTATGTTTGTATGCAGTTGCCTGCATCAGTATCGGAAGGTGTGACTTATCATCACTTACCTTTGACTTATGGAATAACATGTAGTGTAATAGCAAGTTTATTTTATAAAACAGGTAGATTAGAATCTTATTATACTGATATAGATAAGATATTTGCAAACATTCCAGTAGTACCAGAACTTAACAAAGTAAAACCAGCAAAAGTTTTAGGAGAATTCTTTTAGAACATAGAAAATTAACGTTAGAAGAAATAGTCAGTAACAACCTTACCTGTGAGTTAAAGAAAGAAGAAAAAGTATTTTTGGATATGGTTGAAGAAAGAAGAATGACATTTCAAAAAGAAGCAATAAAGGAGGAAGGAAAACGTTTATGGACGTTTGAGGAAGGAAATCATGAAGGGAAAAGGATAAATGCAGCAATGACTTTAGATTGGCCACAAACAGGAAAGTTGTGCATTAAGAGAAATAAGACAGTCTATGACAATTACTTTGTAGGTTCCAGTATCTGCCATGACAATTATCAAATTCTGGGAGGTTGGGGATTCAAAGGTGGAAAGGACCCAATATTTCCAGGTATCTATTATATTTGTGGGAATAGAGCTTATTACAGGTTACCGGACCATTGGTATGGAACTTGCTATGTAGGCCTGGTCTTTCCAAAATTTTTCACATGGACAGAGAAGAAAAGGGAACATACAAGATGATTAATAGATTTACACGTAGAAAAAGGGAAAGTTTTTCAGAAATTGTAGGTGATATTTTTGGAGCATTAATACCAGCAGTGGGAATATCTTTGAATGCATTTAAAATTCGGAAGTTATCCACAGTAGTAGATCGTTTGTCTACAGATACTGCGGGAGGGTTCTTAATGGTAAATACCGAAATGGTTGCCATGAGAGCTATGGTGATGTAAAATCGGCTTGCCCTTGATATTCTTTTGGCAAAAGAGGGTGGAGTCTGTGGAATGTTGAAAGTCCAACATTGTTGTACTTACATTCCGGATAACAGTGAAAATATACAGAAGTATATTACAAATATTACAAGTCTGCACAAAGAATTAGTTCCACTGGAGGTTGAAAGTGTTTTGGGAAAACTTGGTAGAGGGTTTTCCTCAGTAGCAAATTGGTTAACTAGGATGAGTAAATTAGTAATAGGGAAAGTTATAATAGTAGCAACTATAGTGATATTATTAGCCATGACATTGAAAATAGTAATAACATGTATAAAGAGAAAAGTAAGACAGAATAAGATAAGAAGAAATAACAGAATAATGAGAGAAAGAGAGAGCGAAATGGGTGAAATTGAGTTGGAGAAAATGAAAGAAAGCATGTATAAAGAGACTAAAAGGCAAGATGAAGAAGAGACAGAGATATGAATAACAGAAAGTAAAGGATGAAAGACATGCTGCCTGAAAAGAAGTATGACTTGGGTTTTATGTGGTGATTTAAAAATCACCAAAGGGGGATTGATGGAGCAGTAAAAATAAAAATTTTAACCCCTAACAAATTATATAATTAATTAATTAAAAATGTTCGTTTAAATGTATTAATCAACATTGTATATGTGGGAATGGTAATATGCCAATGTATGTGCTAAATAATCTACTAATGAATGTCCGTGTGTCTAATCATAACGTAAGAATAAAAAGCGTACTAAATAAAATAAATGCATGTTTGTGCTTCATAGAAATAAAATGTGTCGTTGCAAAAACAATAGTGATGGTAAGTAAGGAGCAGCTTAAATGTCGCTTTTTGCTAGGTAACAATTAATTGGGGTACGTAGACGGGAGGGAAACTAAAGGGATATTTTTCTCTATTTTAATTATGTTTTATTTGCCTCGAATTAGTGCTTCTAAAAGTAGAACCGAGTGGCGAGATAAAATGGCCGCCAGTGGGAAGATATGCGCAGGCGCAAGGGGACACGTGGTACGGGATGAGATTGAAGAAATCTGGAGCCTCGTGATGTCTCTGAGAGGCTAGGATGCAAGAAATGGTCAAGGCTGGTGTGACCTAATTGAACTGATAGTGTGCCGTGATGATCAGGAGAGAGTCCGTGGGAAAGGAGCCCAAGAGAAAGGACAATGACTGCGGAGTTCTTGAATGTGTCAAAAGAAGATACAAATGGACTGATCGAATCGGATGGAAATGTATAAGCGTATGGGAAAGGAAATGATCCAAGGACCCTTGAATCCAAGAGAACTTGATTAAAGAATGAATAAGCTGACATGCATGGACCAATGAAAGAAAAGCGTGATATTAATGTTGCAACAGTTAGTTAGCAAAGTTAGAATTGGGGTATAAGAGGGCCTACTCTTAGTGGGAGGGGGTCAGTTCCAGGGAAGTTCCAGAGAGTTCCAGTCAGAGTTCCAAGCAGTTCGAGAGTCGTGGTTGCAGTAGAGGAGACGGGTTGCAGGTAGCTGATGCTGACGAGCTGAAGTTGCTGTTGCTGTCTTAACTTTACAGTTGAGTATGAGAATCAGGCTATTTCTAATCCCAAAGTTAGGTTAGAAATCTTTAGGCTAAATTAGGAAGCTAGGCAGGTAACTAGGGTTTTGGCTTCATGACAAAATTTCCTTTTCTGCAATAAGTTGGTTATGCTTAATAAAATTGTGAATTTAAAAATGAATAATTGAATAAAGTATTAAATTCTTTCCATGCTTTTAAAATTATATAAAATTTAAGATTCTTTAAACCCAAAATGACTCAGTGGTTATTTTCCTAAATGATTGTGACATGAGTAATTGGTTGATTGTGATTCAGCTGGTCTTAATCACTATGAACTAATTTCTTAAATGAATGATTCATCGACAAAACAATGAGCAGGAATATCTTAAGAAATAACTAAAAGAAAGTGACAAATTAAGGTAAATAGATATCCTTGCTCTTCCAGCGGTACACAAAAATGGTGTTCTCCATTTAGTTCTCATGCTTCTCCTAGGAGTACAGAATTTCATAAAGGTGTAAAAGGAAATCCAGGAGTGTGTGTGTGTTAGGCGATGTTTATGGGCCCCATCGTCATGTGGATATGAGAAATATAGTTTGCCCCTGGATGACCTATAAGTAACCTAGGAGGAGAATAGTTTTTATTGTACGCGCTGCATCAATGACAATGCCTTTTATTTATTTGTTTTGATAATTAACACATAAATAAAAGGCATTGTCATGTACAATGCCAATAGCTCAAACACTTGTAAATACAAGACCCATTCAAAGAAGAGGCCGCCATTATCGTGGGCTGCTTAGAAAGTGAAAGCGTGCATGGCGCGCTGAATGTTGCAGGAAAGCATGTCGTGCCTGCAGAAGGAGAAACTATTTAAAGAAAATAGTGCTTATAGACTAAAACAAGCATTTGCAATGCAATAGGTCTCGCATTTACACGAGTTTAAGCTATTGGCATTGTAAATGACAATGCCTTTAGTTATGTTTTAAAAACGAAAACAAAAATAAAAGGCATTGTCATTTGCAATGTTAATAGCTCAAAGTCGCGTAAATGCGAGACCTATTGCATTACAAATGCTTGTTATATAATGGGACCACAATACTACCCTTCCAGGACAATGGAATGGACCCATGTGTATAGCAGTAAGAGAATACCGGACACAAGAATTGTGCCCATGCTGCTCCGTCCTGTTTAACTATAGCTATTGGTACGTCGTCAGGACCCATTGCACTTGAATATCTTGCCCCTTTAATGTAGCTCTCTATTTCAGTACACGTGGGGGAGACATAATCGCTCCCCACCGGGGAGTCGGGGTCAGAGACTAGATTCCACCCAGCCACGGGATTTGGTGCATATAACTGAGAAATGTATATGGTCCATTCTACATCAGATATCAAAATGGGTTTTGCCTTAATTCTGCTGTCACAAAATTTGGCTATTAAAGCCCAATATTTGCGAGTAGCACCAGACTGTGAAACCTCTCTTAATTGTATCCAATTTGTATCTTCCACCGCTCTATGCTCCGATGCCAATTTTCTTTTTCTTGCCTGTTTCAATCTATTAATTTACCTTTGTCTGGACATTGAAGACTGCTTGAATTGTTCCCTTATCATGGCGTTAATCTCACGATTTAGTTTTTTTATCTCCCATGATTTGGCCACCAAAGGATTAGTGCTACGGACTTGCTTTTTGTTTCCGCACAGTGTAATTAGGGCCAATATCCTCTCAAACCTGGAAATGGGGTTTTCCTGACCAGGGCCAGGATACGCATTTTCAACAATCCTTCTAAAACAAGGAAGGTTTTTATTGGACCAGAAGGTTCGCCCATTAGTTCTACTATATGTGATACTTTCATCCCTCCAATTCCAAGGTTCCAGCAATTCTAATTCCATGTTAACATCTATGGACAGAACTCCATGATCGGTCATTTTTGTAGGCAGTACCTTAAATTGCATGCATGCACCAAAGAATTGGTAAGCGTGGGCCATGAAAGGTGAAAGAGGCAGGAGAATCATCTGGGAATCTGCCATTCAGCAGTACAAGATCAGGGCATCTCAGGTTATGCAAGAGAGATAGACCCCGCCTATCTGATCTGACATGGCCAGGAACCAAGGATTCAGGGATAGACCATACGTCCTCCAACTCAGGGTTAGAAAAAACCATAGAGGAGCAATTCAAGATTTTAGCGTTAAAATCACCCACCATCAGTATCAAAGTGCACTCTTCGGAGATACTGGTATTATGCACGAAGGAAAAAATTGATTCAACCAGTGAGTCAGATGCTCTCCCTGGTGGAATGTATACATTTACCAGAAGAAGTGATGCAATCTGGCCACATGTACCTTTATCTAACCTAAGTTTCATACCCATGCAAAACTTGGAAGAATGGAGACAAACCGCAGGATTCCAATTTATGGTGCAGCTACGTAAAATGGCTAGGCCACCACTAGTGCGACCTTTAGTTAAAGATTTTGCTGCACAACAATATACAAAAAAGTTCTCAAAATTGAAATCCACGCAGCTCTATGTTTCCTGGAGACAAATTTTTTTGGGGTCGTGTTCAAGTAAGGAGTTTAACTTAAGATTAGAATTTCCAACACCCGCTAGGTTCCAAGACAAGATTTTTCCCAAGGGGCTATCTCCGCAGCATGGGGAGTTTTGTATTATCTTTAGAGCCATTCAGCGAGCCAGCTACCCAACTCCACTTGGCCATCATTTCATCCCCTATGAATTTGTTAGATCTTTGGACACCGGGACCTATAATATTGATCTCTCTTTTTCCTGAAGAGCTACCCACCGAAATGTTAATATCTTTTGGATTTATGGCACCCCTAGTGTTGAGAATCCTACTGCCTGGCTCCTGGCAGTCCATCCTGTGAGATTCAAATGGAGCCACCAAGGGGTCCACATTTGGGAACACGTCTAGCCCTCTTTTCCTAAAGGAATCAGCGTTAGCCAACACTAGCATTGCAATTATCCCTGAGCTAAATGTGACTCTGGTATTTGGGGGACCGCTACTGAAATCTAGATAGACCAGCTCAATGTATTTGCTTATTACTAATCTTAAATCCTCTATTTCTGCAAGCAGCTGCAGCAAAGAGCATCTATTGAATAAAACTGCTTCGGTATCAAACAGGGAAGCGAAGATCAAAATTTTAGTTGGTTGCCCAGTTCTATGTCCAGCATATGTAGTATCACTCATCCCTGGGTCGAACCCCAGTGCAAACAACGGCCCAGTGCAAGAGGCAAGGTCGGAACCCCCCTCCATAAGCCTCCCCTGGCCGGGATCACTCCGTACTGGAACAGTACCCCGCCAGCGTGGATGGAGGGGGCATTAACCATGGCCCGACCAAATTCTGTATCAACTGCATACGTTTGTGTTATTAGGTTCCCTGATTTGTGGTCTTTAATAATTCCTCGGTGCACTACATCCGTGTTAGAATGTATTTTAAAATTCTCCCATGCATTTTCTCCTCCACCCCCATTAGATTTTGGAATCCCTCTAACTTCCTGCCCTTCCGGCTCCCCTAATTCCTTCCAAGAGGGGTCAACTACTATACAGGAGAGGGTGGGGGGATTTGTCTCTGAAGACCCCACATTTTGGCCATCCTCAAGGATTGGGGGTCTAGTATCCTTCCTACTTTGAGACGGGTTTGGACTGTCTAGCACCTCAAGTGCCAAAGGAAACCGCAATTTTTTGTGCTTCCGTTTAGGAATTCGCGGAATCCTATTCTTCTTCCCCCTCCGACCTTTTAGACCATTACTTTCTTTCAGTGTGGCAGCCTCCCCAGAGGGAACAGCATCTAAACTAGACTGTTTAACGTGAGGGGGTTGGTTAATAATTCAGTAGTGAAAGATATGTTTGTGTGCCCTTTTTTAAAAATGGGGTACACCTGTCACAAATTCATAAATACGGTTGCATTTGTATTGCCCCTAGGACTGATGTACACAGTATCGCATGTGCGTTGTTTTTTAGGGGCAGAAATTACCAGGGGACTACCTTTAAGCGGAGAAATGGGGACCCCCTTATCTTCTAGAACCTCAACCTGAATTCCCAAACTTGACACCCCAATACACGTCTGGCATGCCTGGGATTAGACTTCAATGCCCTTTACAGACTTGCTTATACTGGGATTGGCAGAGTTGAGGTTCTGTACCCCCATTAAAATTGGTGAAAGGACATCCAGTATATGATTGGAATTCATAGTAGTTTTCTCCAATAAGGATAAAATTGATGAGAGAAGCCTCTCTAACACATCTAATATCTCAAGATTGCCCCTCCCCCAATCTATTTTCCGCTACATTTAATACCTGCAGAAAATCGTGTGCCCCTTTATCTGGGGATGCCTCTGACGCCTCCAGATTAGACAAATCTAATGAATTCATACGAGACACGCTAGAGGGGGTACTACTGTACAGGGTTGGCATGCGAGGGCAACTGGAGTGAGTGTCCGATGACAGTCTCTGCACCCTCTCCCTGGTACTTAGCGTTTTCAAGTTGGCCTCCAAAACTTTGTTTTTTTCCAACGGTAGGGCAATGTCCGGCAGGGTGTAATCCTCCAGACTCCAGAGTTCAAGGCTGCAGTCTACAGTCTAGCATTTGTTGACCAGAACTCTGCTCAGTATTACTCAGGGGGCTAGATTTACCAATCAAGGATACCAATCCTGCTAGTGGAGATAACCCGTTTCCGACGGAATTTGTTTTGGACGGAACCTCAACATTTTCCAGAGGCATATCCATTTCCATCTCGGTATCTTCCGCCACTATCGGTAGAACACTTCCATCGATGATCTCGACCTCACAAACTACACCGGAGGCCACTCCCTGGGCCTTATCCTTTGCCAGTGCGCCTCTTAATGAACTCCTCACGCCCTTCTTGAGCATCGACATCACAGAGGGATAGGATTTCAGGTGTGAGAGGTGACCCCGGGGTTTCCTGCGCCTGATGGATATGAGTAGCTTGAGAGGACTGGTATGATCAGAGGTGCGACTCTCTGGCCCTAGGTGGAACCCTGGCGATCCTGCAGGTGATCCAGAGGGACTGGTTGAGCGCCCTGAATGCAGGCACCTAGAGGGCATCACCAGCGAGTAAATTAAGTTTGTGGGCTTACAACCAAAGAAAGAATGCTGCAGCGCCAAACAAGACTGTCCAACTGGGTGAGCTCAGCTGGGTATACTGGTTATGCTGATTAAACTTGTCTCAGCTTGCCGGATCAACCCCTGCCACCGAGTGGGAGACACGCCAGTTCTACTCACAAGCCGCACTCAGACCTAGCTGGACCGCTTCCATGAGGGGCCCAGGCTCACACTCCGCGGTACGGGCGTAGCGCCCCCCACACTCGGTGTGGTCTCAGGTCACCTATTAGGAGATAGCTCTTCTTTTTTGTGACCATAGATATCCCGAATTCCTGGTGACCTAAGCTGTATCTTCACCAGGAATGCTGCTTTACTGTATCTCACCTTTGATGCCCTTGCCGGTATTGGAGCGTTAAACTCCTGGCGCTGGTGCTGAGCGCCACGGACACAACCCTCTGTGTCCTGTGGCCTTTGTGGACTTCGGGGCCTCTTCAATGTCCTTCAATTGCCTTTTATAAGCCCAATCCAAAATGTGATGGACGATGTGCGGCCAGTATAATCTAAACTGATGCAAACTTCATTCACTCACCCTCGTGATCCGGACTTGCTCTGAATTGCTCTGAATTCAGTGAATGGCAGCAGGGATCTTAGACGGGAGCTTGCCGTGCCCCAGTCCCCCTCTTACTCCAGCTCCGACTCCGGGTCTGTGGCAAGTGGTGGCAGGTGAATAGTGACAGTGAGGGGGGGCAGTGAGCTGGGGTTTTTTTCAGGCAAGACACCGTGCCCCTTACTCCCTTCTCACACTGGGCAATGGTGAAAAGAAAGGCGGAAGGCATCTCCTGTCTCCACTTGCAGCCCTCCTGCAGCTGCAACGAAATGGGCGCTCTCAGACAGATCCAGGCGATGCAGTACTTCGCCCGCCCGCCTGCAACTCAGGGCAGCCGGTGGGCCGCTAGCGGGACAAGCCGGGAGAGCTGGTAAGCCGGTAAGCGCGGTAAAGTCGGTAAGCTGGTAAACGACGGTACAAAGCTGAGTCGAGCTCTTCCATGGCTCCTCCTCCACCGCAGCTCGTTGCTCTCGTCACTCACATAACCACATAACCACTGAGCAATCCGTAATCTGTAATGTCATAATCGTTGGGGTTAAAAGAAATCAAAAAGTGCGCCAGTTCGTGAAGCTCTAGCAGGTTCAGTCTCAGGCCAATCAATAGCAATTTTGCATTCGGTCCATAAATCACTTGGGACTACAATATCAAACAATGTGTCCAAATTCTTCAACAGAACCTTTAAAACTTTAACAAACCTTTCAACTTGTTTGTACCATTCAACCGGTTTTTCTCTCAGTTTCGGAAAATCATTTGTAAAAGACAATATGTCTGGCCTCCTCCAGGCACCTCTCTCATAGGCAGTATTTTTATCCCTGATTTTTCTTCCTCTTCCTCAAACATTGGATACATTGGCACCATCATTTTCTTTGCTTCCTTCTTTTTAGCCCATTTACCTTCTAATTTTTCCAACTTACCCCATTTTCTAAGAGCGGTTAACAATTCCTTCATCTGTAATCTTTTCCCTTAAGGTTTCATGTTTTTGAGGTCTTCATCACTGAAATCCAATTAGTATATTTTCTGTAGTGATTTTGATTTTTGTATGTCTACCCCATATTTTTGTGCTATTTCTGTTAATTTATCATGGGTAGTTCTAGCTCTTCGGGTAATATCTTTACATACAAATAATAATTAATTACCTTGATAATGGATAATTCTAGTTGGACTAATAGTACCCAAAATCATTTCTTCCAATTCCACATTAAGCTTAGCTACATCAAGTGGTTTTTCACTTGATTTCCTCTGAATAACTGTTCCTTGAACATCTGGACCTTTATCTAATGTTGATGGCACTATTTCTCTAATCCAATCATCAAGTTATTGTGGTGTCGGACCTATCTGTCTTTCTAAGGTGTCTATTGGCGACCCTCCACTTGCTCCCTCTAAGCATGGTGTAGTAGGTATTTTAAAATTTCGAGTACCTAATTGTAAAGTTTTCCCTGTCATAGCTTGAGCTCCTCTACTAGGAGTATTCATATATCTTTCTACTAAATCTGGAAATGGAACCGGTCTCATTTGATCAGTCGATGCATTTGGATGAACCGAATTCGCACTAGAACCTAATTCATTTCTTCGATGGGAATTTACTGAATTTGCAATCATTGTGGCTGAATTCAATTGCTCCACACTTGACCCATGAGGAATAGTATTTATTCCTCCCATCCCAGTGGGGATGGTCAATGAATGTACCTGTTGTCCTTTACTGCCTGCTTGATAAAGTGGGACTACAGGTCTTATGGTTACTGGTACTGAGAGAGCATCAGGAGCATTCATTGCCATGAGATTATTGGATTCTGCTCCTCTGGGTGTCTCTACTCTTGATAAAAAAGGATTTTGTAGATTGGGATTCATGGATATCACGGGTGCATCTGGTACAGTTCCAATGAAGGAATCTGGCATGCTCTGTGATTGATCCTGATTATATGGTGAAGGAAGATTTAACACATAATTTAGTTAAAAAATCATCATCTATTTCATTCTCATTCTCATCCATTATTGCCTATGTTTGAGAGCTCAAAAGATGTTTTTTCTTTTCCTTGCATTTCTCTCCTTCACCCGTTCCTACAATTAATACAGGATACATCCATGTTCCTTCCGCTATATCTGTTTTCCAAGCTCTCTGTTGTGCATCCCATTTGGCCTCAACATACCAATTTAAGGTATTCTTATATCTACCCTGATATTCTTGTTTCTCTTTCTGATGGGCAGCATGTTCCCATTCTCCGAGAGCTTCAAATCACATAGGTCTGAGGTGGTTTAATATCATACAACTGTCTCCTCAAATTTTCAAGAATTTGTATATTAAATGTTCCATATTGTGGAAAAGCGAAAGGTCCATCTTTTTCGGTATACTTCAACCATTGTCTAACCAAGTACATGTATGATATCCTCTCTCTTGTGTCATATACAAAGCTGGTGTACCTTCGGGTGGTATCGGTACCCCTTCCCTCGTGGGTACAGGCACATCTCCCTGTATTAATGTCTTATTCTTTAAGATTATCATTTTCTCCAATTAATATTTTCAATTGTCTTTTACAAACTGTTTCGCTCAACAAATTTTTGAAAATATTTCCTTGTTTTCGACTAACAACCAATACCAGCACCGCTCTCTATGACGCGGTCAACCTATCCAAGCGTGGCTTCACACCAGCCGACTAATTGCAGCGTGACACTCTATGATGTCATTCAATTCCTTACAGCGACTGCCCCTCCTTTACAATTCAGTTCGTATTTTTCCCAACAAAACATTATCAAAACAAAAGTTACCACAATAGGGTTACAAAGCAACAGTATTAAGAAAAAGCTCTCAAATAAACTCTTGTCTGCTCCACTGAAAGAAATTAATAGATTTTCACTCACTCAAAGATATCACATAGTCTAAGTGAAATCTTGACCAGTGTGACCTCACTTAAATCCTTACGATTATTGTCCGTGCACTGAGAAAAACCCTAGCGATTGTAACTTCTCATTCTCACAAAAGTTCTCCTCTCTGGTGGTACTGCTGATGATGTTTCATGTACAGCACATTCAAACCACAGCAGACAAACTTACTCAGCGTATGCCACACTGAGACCACCCTTAGGTGTATATCCCGGGAACTTAGGCCACTTCGGACCTGATTACAACTTCAACTTAGCAACAAAAAGAATTTTACTCCTGCATAAACACTAAAACATTGCAAACTAGATTCCCACAATCTACGCTTTAAGCAACAGCAACATGCAAACCCTATTAATACTCCTGTGAGTTTTTCATTGTTTTCGTTGTTTTCTTCAAGACTGGCACTTGATCATCTTTACTGAACTCAGGCTTTGGGTAAGTCTATAGTGACCTTAATATTCATCCTCCTTATATCCTAACTTTATCAGACAGTAAACCATCCTCTGCTACCAGAATAACTGGTGTAGCGTTTATTGGGCCCTTTTATTTCAACGTGTCTCTTTTATCACTCTTGCTACCACTTACTTCAAAATTGGATCTCCGATGGATCTTGCTCTTTGTTGAAAGGGGTTGGATATTTGGAGGAAGGACAGTTACCCAATGGACCAGGAATATGATAAATGCAATCTTATTTTCAGAGTCATAAAAGTAAATAAATCATCATGGATGGCTATTAACTTTGGCAACCCAAACCCAACAAACACCCAATCAAGGAATGATGAGTCAGAACAACAGAATCAGAGTAATAATGTAGACTTTAGTTAATAAATTGAAAGGATAAAGATCAAATGCATTAAATTAAAGGCTGCATACATTTATGGCAATAAATTAGCAAAGCTTTAATGACTTATACCAACCCTCTTGGATTTTAAGGAATTTGATCAAGGGGATATGAGATAATCTTCCTCAGTTGAGGTAGATTCTGAGCACATACAGTGTAAATGCTGATAAGGATAGGCAGACAGGTGAGTCCCTCTCCGGGTCTCTCAGGAAAGTTCAGCAAAGTTCCAAGTAGCCAGTCCAGTTCGTCAAGACAACGATCTGTCTCAGTCTGTTGCTGTAATGACAAGAGTCACAACAGCATGACAAGAACCCTCTAGCCGAAAGGTTCAATCTGCGTCAGGAGACCGGTCTGCAACAATGAGTCCTAGACCCAACAGCAGAGTTGGACTCTGAATCAAAATCAGAAACAGAAGTAAGATGAGGGTGATGTAGCAGGAAAGAGGATACAAATCCAGAAAAATAGGTGGATCATTTACGTAGATCCTTAGGTCATGTAAGCATAGGACACATTGAACAATAGGCCATTTTAGAAAGAAAACCTTAAGGTTCACTAGTGCCACTTTTCCAAGCAGCTGTTCAGAATGTAGCAAAAATTGTTGCAAACACACTTTTCAGTTTGAGAGAGGTCAAAGGAAGCATTTATCATTTCAATACGGGTTGCTATTTTTCTAAAAGTTCCCATACGCTTTAGAATATTCAGTCCATGACTTCACTGAAACAGGAAAGTAACATGTGAGGCCTACATGAAGTTATACTAATACATGACTATATTACATTGATAATTTAAAGTCACACATTAGTAAGAAACATAGCTTAGTATTTCCAAAATATGTTAATACATGAATAATCATATCAATCTGACCATAATTAATACATGTAAGTATAGGGTACTCATAAAGGTTTAAAGGCGTCATCATAGTACATATAGAAAAATTCATATTAGTCCTTGTCGTTTATGTGGATTTTCAACTAGTAACACATGTGAAAATGCATTGTTGAAGAAGTTTTATGCTACCACATCTAGATATATTCATGTAGCACCTACTTTTCTTTTGTCATTTTCGATGCAAACATTATAACATGAAATGACATTGTAAATAATTTTTTCAAATGTAAATCAAAACTAAGTCATAAAAACTAACTTTTAGTCTTATTAATTTCATATTCATTACTGGAAAACCAAGTCAATTAACAATTTTCCATTTCCATTCCATTAACCTGAGACTTCTTTTCGTACGTTATTCTAACATACTTAAATGAACGAAAATACAATTTCATGAGTAATAGCTACATCTATGTTAATAATATGCCTCTAAACTACCTTTTCCCTGCATACTTTTACGATGCAGTGACTAGATTGAACATTTATATCAGGTTTCATAACGTGGAACTTAACACACGTTTTGCCATGGTTTTGTGTAAAAGTTGTCATAATCATTTCTTTTTGTCATTAGAAATTGTTTGATAAAGTCTTTTCTCTATCACTTTAAATGGGCCTCCTCCATCATATCCAAAATATAAGCTAAATAAAGCAAAATATTTAGGGGCATATTCACAAGGAGCTATCGCCGAATTAACGGCACTTTATCGCAGCCAAAGTCGTGATAAATATACCTCCCCATTCATAAGTTGGTGGTAACAGCCCACAGCACCAGTTTACCCGCGATAGCAGCCGCAAAAAACATCGCCACAGAGGACCCCCGCAAATATCGCTAATGAGATGCAGAGTAGGCGTTCCCGTGCCAAAAGTCGAGACAACATCACACCTCAACATTCACAACGACCAGCCACATCGGCAATAAGAACACAAAACAGGCGATAAGGCGCGTTAGCACCAGGAAATTTACACCTGCTCCGACCTGGTGCAAAGTCGGACGGCAGCCAGCACCACAAAAGGGAGCACAGCCCAGGGCCACATCCAAAGGGCAACAGATGCCATGGAGCCACTCATCATGCGGCCCGGACACCCAAGAGGGCCACAACACCCACCGCCACCACCCCAGGACCCCAACC
The DNA here is from genome assembly GCA_963921515.1 of Calotriton arnoldi. Taxonomy (NCBI): domain Eukaryota; kingdom Metazoa; phylum Chordata; class Amphibia; order Caudata; family Salamandridae; genus Calotriton; species Calotriton arnoldi. The sequence continues at coordinate 231,383 of CAWUFW010012533.1, forward strand.
CACACCCGGAACACCCCCCCGACCACCACAGATGCAGCACAGACAAAGACAGCGGACCCCAGGAAGCGTACCAGCCGCACAGACCCAACATCTGAAAATGTCACCGTCCACTACAGGCTGAAAGTGACAAACATCCTACACATCCTGACCATCATCGCCTAACAGGCCTACGGCACCAACACAGCGGACAACCAACATCCCACCCCACACAAAGCAGTTGGCTTGGCTGCACCTGTTGGCCCCTGGGACCCCCCAAACAACACCCGCCAGAGTCAATGGAGTCTCACAGCCAGCCACATCCAAGTCCCCCACACCTGTCCTGGACATCACCATCACCCTGGTACCCCAGTCCCCATACATACAACACAATGCGCAGGATCTGCTGGAGACCAAGCAAGGACCATACGCCCAAGCAGGATGCACGCACGTGTTGGGGGCAATACACAGCACACATGTACTACCTGTGCCCCCTGGTGACACAGCACACAATCACCGCAACAGGAAGCACACGTCTCACATCAATGTGCAGGCAACAACAGAACAACGTGGAACCCCCAACAATGTCGCCTTCAAATACACAGCCAGTGTGCATGATACCTTCATCCTCCGACAGTCCATCATCAACCAGCGTTCCCAGGATGGCAACAAGGGAAATGCACAGACCCTTGGCAATATCCAAATGAACACCCCACACACCTCAACTCCACAACCATGCAACTCACAACTCTGGCAATGCACACGTCACAAAATCACATACAACAGGCACAACAAAATGTCCACCCACCAGACACGACAGAACAACTTACAATGTTCACATGGGCAAGCCCTGAACATGAGCCAGCAACGGCATGGCACCTCAGCCACATAATTGCCGAATGTGGGGAGAGGTGGCAACCAGGCATGTGTGAAGGATGCAGTAGAACCATGATTGGGAAAGTACACAATGCCAAGAGTGGCGGAGATGTGCTGGACACACCGCAGTATGCAGAACACACCCATATCCATGGCGAGGGGGGACCTCGCGGAAATGATGCCTGTTACGCCCCCCCAAGCGTCACCGGAGTGGGATGGCCCGGCGTACGCCACGCCAGCGTAGGGGTGTGAATAAAAAGCACGTAGGCCTGGGCGTGGCCCTCTTCCGGAAAGACCCACGCCTCTGCCAGGGAGGCGCCTCCGACCCCGCCATGAGGCCGACGCTGTCCTCGTGAGCGGAGTTGCCTGCGATGCTGTGTGCCTGCCGGACCCCGGCACGCTGGACCACGAACCCGTCAGGCCCGCCCCTGCGCAGCCAGGCCACACTGATCACCTGCCGACACCGGCGTGTGTCAAGGAGGGCCCACCTCGTGCCGGCGCAAGCTACAAGCCCGAGGCCCACAACCCTGGCAGCCACCTCAGACCATCACGGCCTCCACGACACAGGCCCACTTTAGTCCTTTCTCATTGACGTACTCTACTGCCGCCTTCGGCCTACTCTTCGGACCAGAAGGTCTCATTTTTTTTTTTTTTAAACATCTTTATTGGTCTTTTCTCATTTTTTCCCATCTTACAATATAGGGCAATACAAAAATATCTTGAGCATATTTCCAGTTTGTGCAGAACATCACATTAATAAACTGCGTCTATTACCAGTTTACATTGCAGCAAAGTGTCCATGATATACAACAGCGGTCTCATGTGGTGTCAAAGGGCAGTTGCCTGTGTGCTTCCACGGTCGACACCCCATATTGCCGCTCCGTAGTTATTCACTCATGCGGTATAGTGTAATCAATCTGTTCATGCCTAGTGCGTATGGTGACAGTATACACCGAGAATAACAATGCATAATTACGTCAACAGTTCCATACAGGGAGCATGCATCAAGAAAAGAAGAAAAGAATAGGATATAAGGACAATGGGGAATGTGCCAACATAGCGTACGTTATCTAATTTGCAATGTCTAACAACATATTTAAAAGAGACATCACCATCAATATACAAAATAAGTGATCATGACCTAACGAAAAAAAAAAAAAAAAGGAGGAACAACAAAGGGCTCATACATCTTATGTATCACAGCGAATTAACTCACCAAGGTAGGACTCCAATCTGCATGGGTATTGAGGGCCAGTTTTGTTTTGGTGGGGGGGCTTGGGCAGCTAGGGATAGGGGGCCTCCCATTTCTGACCATGGCTGTGCAGCGGTATTCATCAGTTCGTGGTGACTGTCCACTGATATCTCGCCCTCCGTGGCTCGGGATCTTTAGCGTATACGTTATATATTAGCTGGTTGGGTGTCGCTATCTTCTCTGCTTCCTGCGCTTTTAAAAACTGCAAGTATTGTGTCCCAGTGTTGCGCAATGTGATATTTTCGGAGCCCCGCAGTTTCCTCCCTGTGCAGTGATACGCTTTCCGCCTGTGCCCATATGATGAGTGATCTTTCCCAGCTAATCGTCCCTGGGGGGTCTACATGCTTCCACCGTTTTGTAATTAAGCGCTTTTCAACTATCAGCCCTAGGTCCCTGAACCGTGAAGTAACTTTGTGTTTTTTGGATCTGACGTAGACCCCTAATATGCAGGCTTCCCATGTCTGTGCATGTCTGTGCAAAGCGCTAGGGCTGTGGCGACGTCCCGCCAATAATTTTGGAGAGAGGCGCATGACCATAGCATGTGAAGTAAGTTCGCGTCAAGCTGCCGACAGCGCGGGCATTCAGACGTGGAAATGTTAAAGTATCTGTTTATTTTATCGGGCGAGAGGTACGCCCTCTGTATAATATACGTTTGTATTAATTTGAATTTAGAACTTCTCGGTATGTATGTCGAGCCGGCTAGGATGGTATCCCATTCCCTGTCAGCCCAAGGTTGACCCTTGTCTGCTTCCCAACGGGCGCGGAGGGCTAGCATGGGTTGCAGCGTGTGCGTGAGCAAGGCCGCCACTAGCCAGTGTACTATGTGTGATCCCGCCCCCATGACGTGCAAATATTGTACAAGTAGATGCGTTGGTGGTTCGGTTGTTATGTCTCCCCAGCTGGCTGATAATGCTCTTGTGAGGGAGGTGTGCAGAAGGAATTGCCCTGCAGGTAAGTCAGTGTCTTCCGCCAGTGCCTCAAATGCTAACAGCTGACCATCTCTGTAGAGGTCGCTCAGGGTGTCTATGCCGGCTGTGCCATTTCAGAGGTGCCCGACTTCCCCCTAGGTGTCCCCAACAGCGGCAATCCCGGGGCATACGGGATTGTCACACGGGTAAGGTATAGGCTCCTCCTGTAGCATCTATACCCTAAACCCAGATGTAATTGAGATGGGCGTGGGGACTTGGCCATCGGATGGAACAAGTGACAAATTTGCGTGTGTGTCCACGGCTGTTGCATGGTTGCCGTGTCTTCCAGACTGCTGCCGTTTAGCCACTTCATTACCCATTACAGTTCCATATTGGTGACGGCCAATCCTCCCTGACTGATAGGAGCATATAATTTCCACAGCGCAACTCGGGTCCTACCTTTGTTCCATACGAAGTCTCGGAACAAACGTTCCAGTTCGCGGAAAGTTTTTGTTGGGACATAAACCGGGAGATTCGAGAAGTAATATAATAACTTGGGAAGGACAATCATCTTCAGCAATGTGATGCGTCTCATGACATTCAACGGGAGGGACTTCCAAAATTGCATTTGGGCCCTGACCGCTGAGATCGCTCTCATCAGATTACCTTCTAGGAAATCAGCAGGCGCCCGGTATATAAATACCCCCAGGTATCGAAAGGTGGTAGGGTACCATGGGAGTAATGAGCCATTAATGACCACGTTTGTTTCCGCCGTGTTCGCACTGAAGGGGTAAACCCCTGACTTGGCCCAGTTAACCCGGAGACCCGACATCTCCTCGAAGGTCTTCAGTATATCCGCTATGGATGCAGGAATGTCTATAATGTTACGTACGTACAACAATAAGTCATCAGCATAGAGAGTCACGGCATGCATTCCATCTCCTAAGTGTACACCCCATGCCTCGCTATCACCACGGAGGAGCTCCGCCAGTGGTTCCATAGCTAGGGAAAAAAGCAGCGGAGACAGTGGGCAGCCCTGGCGTGTCCCTCGCCTCACTCTAATGGGATCAGATATTAATGGACCCAGACAGTAGGGCGTTGATATAACAGCTGGACCATACTTAAATAGTGATCGCCGAGTTCATATTTGTTCAGCACCGCCGCCAGGTATGGCCATTCCAAAGAGTCAAAGGCCTTCTCCAGGTCCAGTACCAGGCAGCCAGAGTGTGGCCATCGATGTATCGCGTACTGTTGTATCCGAAAAAATCTGCGGAGATTAAGGGAAGTGTTCCTAGTGGGAACAAAACCGTTCTGATCTGGGTGCACCAACATCTTCACTAGGGGTGAGAAGCGCTTAGCAAGTAGGGACGCACAAATTTTGTAATCAGTATTAAGAAGCGCTAGAGGACGATAGGAGCCTAGAGACTCAGGGTTTTTGTCCGGCTTAAGGAGAGACACCAATAGGGCTTCATTTTGCGTATCAGTGAGCGTGGAATCGTCCAGCGCAGTCTTATACACCTTAAACAGTTGCAGCACTAATATATATTCATAAGCTTTGTAAAATTCGGCCGGTAGTCCATCTGGCCCTGGTGACTTCCCGTTGGATAACGAAAATATGACATCCCGTATTTCCTCTGCTAGAAGAGGATCATTTAATTCCGCTTTTTGTGTACGTGTAGGCTGTGGCAAAGCTATTCCGTCCAGGTAGAGCTGTAGCTCTAGGGACGTGGCCTGTGTGAGAGATTTATATAGGCCCCGATAATGTGTCACGAATGCGCTGTGTATAGCTCGCTGTGTATATGCTACACCCCCGGCCGCCGTGCGCACAGACATGACAGGGGCTGATGACTCATTTTGCCGTATGAGCCACGTGAGCAGTTTCCCAGCCTTGTCTCCCATATGGTGTGTCCGCGCCGAGTGCGCAGCATAATTAAGCCAGCGTAGGCCCTCCAGTAACCGCGCATGCTCTTCCCTGTGCCTATCAAGCTGCCCTCGGGAACCCTCCGTTGCCGCCTGTTCGCTAGCCGCCAGTTTCCTCTCTAAAGTGGTAAGTTCTTTATCTAACTGCGCTCTGATCCCCGCTTGTGTGCCCAGACAGTGACCCCGCACCACTACCTTGAGGGCATCCCATTCCCACAGTAGTGATGAGGCTGTGCCCTCATTCTCATCAAAGTACTGGGCCACTCTAGTAGCCAGTAAATCTCGAAATGATGCATCTAGCAGGACATCTGGTTGAAGTCGCCACATAGGAATTGGCGGCACTGCCTCTTCCCATTGCAATTCCACCATGTGTGGGTTATGATCTGAGTGTGTCCGCCCCATATAGTGAGATCCAGAAATGCTTGAAAGAAGATCATTGGACACCATAAAGCGCTCCAGGCGAACATGGAGGTCATGGGCTCCCGAGTAGTAAGAATACACCCTATCGTGTGGGTTAAGGTGTCACCAGGCGTCTGTCAAATGCCAATTTGTGGCCCAACGGTGTAGCGCTTTCGCAGCAGTGTGTGTAGCCGTGCCAGGTAAGGGAGGGAAGGATCGGTCTACTGATACGTCTAATACACTATTATAGTCGTCGCCCAATATCATGGGTACATCATGCCACTCAGCTAATTTAAGAGAGATCAATTCCCAGAAGGCCGTTTGTTCTGTATTGGGCGCATACAGCGATGCGAGTACGATCTGCCGTCCATCTAGTACACCCTTGACGATAACATATCTGCCCTCTGTGTCTATCTGAGAGTCTACCACCCGGAAGGGAGTCCCCGGCTTTACCCATACCAGCACCCCGCGCGCATATGCCGAATAGCCCGTCGCGTGTAATTGACCCCTCCAGCGCCTATGAAGTCGCGTTACTTCTGACTTATGCAAGTGTGTCTCTTGTAAGATTGCTATTTGTACCTGGTGGCGTTTTAGGTAGGAGTAGATAAGATATCGATGTGACGGGCTATGAATGCCTCTCACATTCCAGGTTCCGATCTTAATGGGCGCCATATCAATTGAAAACTAGCAGCGCAGTCGGCCCAGTCACGCCAAGGGGTGAGATGAGTCAGTGCCACACATGTGTAGGTGAATCTAGTGAGTGGCCCATTATGGAGGTCAGTGTCGCTGTCGCTCTGGTGCAGCATATAATGGATAGCATGGTGAGCAATGCAATAATTAGCAACTGAAATAAATAAAAGAAAAATAACAATAATATTGTGCGGGCTAACATGCAAAAGGCAACCGCCCAGCATTGAAGTAAATACCAAAAGGGCGAGTGTGCAACAGGCAATCGTCCAAACTGTATACGTGAACATCATTCAAACTGCGTCTTGGGGGGTGTGCTGTGTGCTGTAAGCTATAAGTGACAAGAGGAGAGCAGAGTCTCCCCGGGGCCCCCTGATGACTAGCTAGTGATGAATCGTTTGGTGCTGCGGCTGCCGGGACCAACATGTAGTCTACTCTGGTGGGAGACAGGAGACATCGTGCACCACCATTTATAGTTCTAATTCGTTGACTAGTGGGAAGAATGCACTAGTGGCCTACAGTAATAGAGTGAGGCATATATGTGAAGAATCTCAACATATCCGGCACTTCACATTGATGCATATCTTACAACCATATACTTGCGTGTGCAGTCAAGGGGCACAGTTGTTTACAAGTCAAAGGCTGCATCGGCAGTCTTCAGGTAATGTCATCAGCGGTCTGGGGAGTGACAACTGGCAGTTCACAAGAGTCTTGCGTGGTTAGGGGGTCATCGGAGAGTTCACCTGTGTCGCTGGCCTGTTCCTGCCGGCTAGAGATAGATGCGCAGTCCTCCGACTGTGTCTCGCTGATACCTGCCACAGCCTGAAGAGCGTCTTGCTGGCCCTGTAGTATTTGATCCGGGTCTGGGCCTGTCTTTTGAGAGCGTTGTGTGCGATTCAGTCCTCTCCCCCTGGGACGGCGGCGACGGGATGCCCCTCCCTCCGCTGCGCCCCCGGTGTGATCAGGTGGTGGTTCAGCCCTCGAGGGAGAGTACGTATCTAGCCAGTCCCCAGCCTCCTCGGGCGTTGCGAAAAAATGTGTTTTGCCATTTGCCACTACTCGCAGGCGCGCCGGGAACAGTAGGGAGTATTTTAAGTTGTTCTGCCTTAAACGCCTCTTCACCGCCATGTAGGAGTACCTTTGCTTCTGTACTTGAATCGAGTAGTCAGGAAACAACATCACTTTTTGATTGCCTACTTGAATCTCAGGCAATTTCCTGGTTTCCTGTAGGATCGTGTCTCTGTCTCTATAGTTTAGTAGTTGGATCAGGAGCGGCCTGGGATTGGACCCTGATGGCAATGGTCTGGCTGGTACCCGGTGTTCTCTTTCTAGCACAAAATACGGGGAGAGGGATCCGTCTGGCAGAAGGGTGCGCAGCCATGATTCTACGTAGGCGACAGGATTTCTCCCCTCCGTTCCCTCCGGCAACCCCACCACTCGTACGTTGTTGCGGCGGGCCCGGCCTTCCACGTCTTCAGCTCTGTCCTCGAGAAAGTCCACTCTGTTGAGGAGTTGCTGTATATGTTTGTCTGCAGCTGCCACCCGTGGTGACATCTCCGCCGTCGTGGTTTCAAGCACAGCAGTGCGGTCCGCTAATTTACGATGGTCTGCGTGGAGAAGCGTTAGGTCGATAACCGCTTTGTCAATTTTGTTTTCCAAGGCTGTACGGGTGTGGTTCAGGGTCTCCCCCAGTCTCTGCACTGCTGCCAGGATCGCATCCAATTTGCCAGACATGTCGGCCGGAGATTCCGCGTCTGCCATTGTGCCCGCTTTAGCTCTCGTTTGCGGGGGTGGAGCCGGTGTGCCAGACAAATTCGTTTTGACCCTTATACCCCGCGACATCAATCCAGATGTGTCCGTGTGTCGGGGTCGGCGCACCTTAAGTAAGTCTCGGGTCAAGCTTCAGCCTCAGCCGTCGCGCCCCGGGAGCCGCCTCTCATGCGCGCCTGCCCAACTGCGCTGTCTGTGTCTCCTCGCGTGGTCCAACAAGGGGCTGCTTTCCAGCAGGGGTTATCAATAGGAGTGCGTCCGAGCCACACACCAAGGCCCGTTCCTGGGTAGTGGTAGCAATGGGCTATTTAGTGCCTGTATGGCCGCTGGGCTCTCAGTTCTCCAGCTGCTGGGCAATATCGCGTCGTCTGCCCCTCCTTGATTCCCATGGGCATTACCAGGATCGTCCCAGTGCTTCGCCTCTCCAGCTGGATCTAGGTACTGTCGTGCGTGTCAGCCGCACCATGCGCCACAGTCACTCCAGGCAGAGGTTGCCCCACCAGGCCGCATCGGACACTTCTCTGGTCCGGGGCCCACTGGGGCTTCAGGCGCGCGGGTGTCCCAACGCAGATGTAGGTCTCCCGTACAATCTCTCACCACATGGGGCCCCTGCAGATCTCGATAGTAGTTGCCAATAGCAGCCCGGCTTCAGCGCCTCCCAGCAGGGTCATGCCACACGTCCTGGGGTCGTCCGCCGGAGATCGGGCCGGTGGAAATGTCAGGGATTTTGTGCCAGGTCAGTGGGCATCCAATAGTGATCTCCCAGGCGATGGGGCTCTGGCAGGGCAAAGAGCCGCCGCGGCAGGCCAGCCAGCGGCGACCAGTTCAGTATGTGCCACAGTATGAGGTCTGATGGGCGGGGCCAATCCCCGGGCTCGCATGCGCCGGCCCCCGCAGCGTCCCGCCGGCCGCAGGAAGGCCCGCAGGTCCCGGTGCTGGTGACCTAGTCTGATCGCTCCCTATTCCCTTAGGAAAGCCGTCGGGTGACTCCCAGCCCCAGCAGAGCAGCGGAGTTATGCCGCAAGTCCCCGGCCCACAGCTCGGGGCCGTCCGCTGGAGATCAGGTCGGTGATAATGCCGGAGGTTTCTTGCCAGATCAGCAGGCTTCTGGTGGCGATCTCCCAGGTGTTGGGGCTCCTGCAGAGCGAAGAACCGCCGCGGCAGGCCAGCCTGCGGCGATCAGCTCAAAGTGCGCCATAGTGCAAGGCCTGATGGGCGGGGCCAATCCCCGGGCTCGCGTGTTCAGCCGCGCCGGCCTCTGCAGCGTCCCGCCGGCCGCGGGAGAGTCTGCAGGTCTCGGCGCGGGTGGCCCGGGCCGATCGCTCCAGAAATTTCAGCGGAGCCTTAGGATGAGTCCAGCGCCCGCTGTGGTGGAACTCAGCCCCATCAGAGCAGTATGTACGGAGGTATTGGGCCAGTTTGGGGAGCCTCCGACAGAGCTCTACACAATCACGTCCTCCTCCATCTTCAGCGTAGCCACGCCCCCCCTTCGGACCAGTAGGTCCCATATGTGAAACTGTGTCCTGAGTCATGAATGGCAGTGACCCCAAATCCGGGCCAGCGGCCACAGCACCAGACCCCCCCGATCAGTGAGGCATAGTTCCATATGGGCATCTTGCGACACGTGGTGCCACTAACCCTGTTCAACGCCAGCCGGCTACACATGGTGCCACTAACCCTGTTCAGCGCCAGTTGGCTACACGTGGTGCCACTAACCCTGTTCAATGCCAGCCGGCTACACGTGGTGCCACTAACCCTGTTCAACGCCAGCTAGCTACACGTGGTGCCACTGAACCTGAACAACGTAGGCCGGTGGGGCCATCCAACCTATGCCGGCGACACTAGGTGAATGGGCCGTGCTGACCGCTGCCTCAGGCCTACACCGCTGCCTCAGGTAGGTCACACATTTGGAACTGAGTCTTGATTACACCATGGCAGTGAACATTATTTAAGGCAGAGAACAATTCACTATACACCCTTCGATGTGGTGGCAACAAGTCTGTGCATGGCATCACAACCACACGTGTCTGTGGGCCTATGCAGACTACTGCCCTCGGCCTATGCTGCGCACGAGTGGGATCACAGATTTGGAACTGAACATCGGTAATTCAAAAGGCAGAATACATTTCATTGCACGCATGGAGAGGCATAAGAGGATGACGCGTTGCAGTCCGTAGGGAACAGGATCATCGTTACGGAGGTGATTGAACACTACCGACAACTGCCACTGTGTCACTAACTCTGTGCCTCGCGAGCCAACGACACGTGGCTGTGGGCCACTGCTGACCGCTGCCTCTGGCCTACACTGCAGTCCAGTAGGTCCCATGTGTGAAACTGTGTCCTGAGTCATGAATGGCAGTGACCAGATGTCTACTGCAGGGGTGATATCACTAAACTCCCTGCTATCAGTGAAGCAAACGAATGCATCACAAGCACACGACATGTGTCTGTGGGCCCATGCTGACCGCTGCCACCGGCCTACACTGCAGTCCAGTAGGTCACAGAGTCTTGATTTGGCAATGTTGGAGTTCACATCTGTGTACCGGCATCATCGCAGACTGCATCCCCTCTCAGCACCTGTGCCATTAAGTGTGTTCCCCGACATTCATGGACACTCACTGGTCGTACATTGGTGGCGTTTGAGTCTATGGAATAGGGGCTAGTTTTCATCCTCATGTAGCTGATACCGAATTGTTGGTGAAAACGACGGTTGCGCTTTCCACTCCTCCATTTGCTGCTTCCAGATAACATCAGACCTTCCGCATCATGCCCTGGAGGACACCTTCCACTGCCCCCGCAACCCTCCGCAACATACACCTCAGACATTGATGGGGACCCGCTCAGGTTACATGGCCCATCTGACTGCACCGCAAGTCACCGTCCCGTGGCTGGGTGCCTGGGCCGGCCGCAGTGCATCCGGGGCCACTAACTCTGTGCTGCTCAGGCCTGGGACCCCTTCTTCTGAGACATTGAATGGCCTCTGTAGCGATGGTCTTGGGGTCATCAACGCCATGTGTCTGTGGCCCTGCGCTGTTCACATCCTCCGGCCTCAACTGCGGGCCACCAGGGCCCACACATAGCATCGAGTCTTGACCGGCCCGGACGTCGCATCACCGCAGGAGGAACACGCCACCACCGCAAGGACCACCTCCAACCGCCATCTGCCAGAGTCGAAACGGTGGTCCTGACAGACCTACGGAGTTGCTCAGACCTGTCGTGGATGCCATCATCGGCCTGATACCCTGCTCAGCACTCCAGGTGCCAGTGACTCAGTGCACTGCAAGCCATTGTCCGTTACTGATTGAGTTTTGTGCTGTTGTGAGGTTGCGTAGCAATGTCACCTCATGCAGTGTGGAAGACCTGGGACTATGATGAGGAAGATGTGTCAAGTGTGCGGACGGGAGAAGGCAGAGACAATGGGAGGGCAGGAGGCAACAGCCCCAAGGCAGGAATGCAGACTGGTGGTGGTAGTCAAGCTACACACCCGGATCTCTTACTGGGTATTGCGCTGTGGACTGCGGACGCAACTGTCACCTCAGGCAGTGTGGGAGACCTGGGATGTTGATGAGGAAGTTGATGCAGGTGTAACACACCCCACTGCATCTGCATCAGGACTAACCCGAAGGGACACAATCCTAGCAATTTCTTCACATGAGCGCGCTCTTCTCTAGTGCCCCTACCTCAGTGCACTTCAACTCACGGAACCTCCTGACTGAATATTGGGTGACCTCTGTCCTTACTCCGGATCCCTCCATGTTGCTCTGCAGTTGACTCTGTTATGCTGGTGTTTTCTGTTTCCATTACACTGGTGTCCACTGTTCAGGTTGTTGCCAGCATCAAGCACTCCGTGCGGGCTGGCTTATACTCACCCCACACACATCCAGCACAGGCGTCACTGTACATGTGGCCCTGCCAATAAAGGGGCCGGGCGCACGTGCCCGTAGCCAGTTCAACATGATATGTGCATGTGTCCCTGTGGTCTTGTTGTATGCATGGGGGCCCTGTGCCCTAGGACATTACATTGTGCTGTGTATAGCGGACGCAGACATGTCACCGCAGGCAGCGGGCTAGAACCTGGACATGTAGCTTTGTCGTCACCCACTCAATTCGTAAGGGGAGTGGACTGTGCCGTCGTACGCAGAGCCAACGTGGGTGTGTGACTGATATGTGCGTGCCCCTGGGCGTGGTTCTGTACGGGGTATGTGCATCTGCATGTGTCTCTATGGCAGTGTGGGTCTCCTTTGTGGGGTGTAGGTGGTCCCTGAAGGGTATTGGACACCCACGTATGTGTTCTAGTTCGCATTCCATGGGTTCGGCAACACCCGCACCTGTTGGTCCACCTCCTTTTGGCGTTCTCACACCTGGCATTGGGGTGCCATGTGTGGGTCGGTGAAGTGTTGTGAGCCAGCCGTGATTGCGGGTGCTTCATGCTGTGTGGTCTGTTGCAGGGGCTGGGTTCTCCTCTGAGTAGCTTGTCTGCCCTGGTCCTGGTGGTGGGTTGTCCATGGGCTGTTGTAGGGCATCGGTGTCGAAGGTGTGGTGTTCGTCTCCGGCATCACTGATGGGTTGTCTGTTCTGACCTGCTGGAGGTGTTGTTTGTCCCTCTGCATTGTGAAGGGGAGGTGCATGTTGGCATTGTGTTGGCGCCTTGTTCTTGTCGACATGCAGACTGTGTGACAATGTACATTGTGACTGTTTGGGCGGTGGTGGCTATTTGAGTTGGGACAGTGTACATTTGGCCTACATGGCTGATGTGGGGTTGTAGCCGTAGATATGCATCTCACAGTTCCCTGCTCTGTCCAATGTGATTGTTCTGTTTCTGCGCCTGGCCGGACCCAGTTGTGTCCCCTGTTCTGCAGTGTGGGTGTTGCACTTTGCGCCACATTGTCATGGTATGTGCTGTGATTGCTATGTGTGTGTGCTGCAGTGTGCCACGGGGATGGGGGACATGTCCCTGGGTAATTGTGGGTGTGCAGTGTGCTACACCTCGTTGTGCATGTGTGCCATTGTGCCCATCACCCCCCGTCCCCCGAGTCCCTGTTGGATCTTCACCCTGTTGTTGTTGTGTCGGGTCCTGTCGAGCTGTGTCCGTACTCCCACCTCCTTGCACCGTCTCCACACTGATGACTATGGCCTGGGTTTCCTCCAGCTCCTCCTGTGGTGCTGGACTGCCACCTCCTGTTGCCGTTGCTGCCTTTCTGTTGGCAGCGGGTTTGTGCCTGGTTTAGGTTGTCACGTCCTGGCGGCGCCTCTTGGCCTCCTGGATTGGCCTCCTCGGCACTCCGACTGCATTCCAGGTGGTCTGCTTGTGGGTCAGTTGCTGGTAGTGTTCTGTGACTCCGTGGCGCTGGTCTTGTTTTCCTGCGGTCTGCACCCCGTCTTCCTCTCCCTTTTCTCCTTGGCCTTCCCCGACCCCGTTGTTCCTTGCTGGTGGTCTATGGGGGTTGTGGGGTTCGCGTTGACCTCTGCGCTGGGTCAGGGTGCATCCATGTTGGTACGTGCTTTGGCTTGTTTCTGGTGTGTTGTTTCTGTGGTTTTTATGGTGCAATTTCCCGCCAGACGCGTGGGATTTGCAGGCCTGTGGCTGCTTTTCGCTACTTTTTGTACCGCGATTGGCCTCATTGCATGATTTCTCGCGTTCATGTTTTGTATTTTTTTGGCGTGGCGTTGATTTGTACGCTGACATTTGACGCGTTATCTGGTGACTATTGCATGCTACCGCCTTGTTGTAAATTCCACGTTGACACAGGGTTATTTTCCCGCGATAGGCTGCGATATTGAAAGTTGTGTTACATTACTCTTGCGGTGGTTATCGCACGTTCTTGTGAATATACCCCTTAATTGTCTATCTTGGTACTGCTTTAGTGACCTTTCTTGACCCTTATAAAGCCCAATTTAAACAAGAAAGAGATAATTTTGGGGGCAGGTTTGGTGTATCGCACACATCATTCCATCAATAACTGTCCAGGAACACTTCCATCCTTGTCTAGTGGTTTTCTAATTCACTCCATAATAAACTGGCCTACATGCTCTAAAGTCCACCAATCTGCCCTCTTAGGGTGTCTCAAGTCATAATGGGAAAACATCTCCCTCAAGGGATTATTAATCATTTCCCTAGACGTTTCATTTAAATCCTCATACTCTTGTAAATCTAGTACATACTCATCGAAACGTTGTTCAACTTCTTTTCCATAGTACCAACCAAACTCCTCTTCTACCTTTTCTTAATACATATCTCTTTGCATGCTGCAAAGGACACCTGTCTCCTGTGTGACTCTTTGGACACCTTCCTTTTTATTGGTGTCAAAATCAACCATTCCCTTTGTGCCCATTAGGTTCAACGCCAAATGTTTATTTTTCCATCGTTTGTATCCTATTTTGACAGTGTCTTCTCCAGATAAAGGGGAGTATTCACCATCAGACACCACATCTTCTCTTCTCTTTCTTAAAAATGAATTAATTGCTTCGTTCATGGAAGACTTCATTTATGTTTGAATAAGCTTTGTTAAAATTTCCTGACGTATTACTCCTCAGTGTCTCTGTGTCAATAGCGATTTTCAATACGTCTAAGCTTATTACTCTTTTAATCACCACACAAATAGTTTTTTTCAATACTTTAAAATTGTTTCATAATCCTGACATTCAAGCATATGCTTAGAGCAAAAATTCCAGCATCGAACAGATTTGAATGTCAATTAGGGGACCTGAAGTAGCTGGGTCTATACTAACATCTTATGTGGTAACGTGTTTCATCGTTTACCAATACAATCAGGGCCAAACTAACATGGCTATGAAATCACACAATAATACAAGTGTGATGATGCACATCATGAAGCTGTTCCCTCGATGGGCCTACAAAGTAAATCAAATGGTGTGCATGGATCGCCATCACTTAAATGGTTTCAATTAAACATCATTTAACAGCTCACAAATAATTGGTAAGATAAGCAAAGCAATAACAGATAGCAACGTTATGCAGATTTTTGTTTAAAACTGCAATTGTAAATTACTTGCCTATATTTGTAAATTAATATGCAGTAAAAATTTAAAAAAATGCACACTACATACCACATACAGGACCCTGCTTCCATAAATTAGAAATGATTAGTCAACAAAACAAGTGAATAACAGCATTCACACATAAATTCTTCAAGAAAAAGAATACTTAACTCTTAGAAGCAGCATTTTAAAAGACAAAGAGCATTGCAAGACAGGACTATTTGTACGGCTGCTGGTGTTCTCATTCTAGATTGGTTGGTATGATGACGTTCTGTAGGTACTTTGAAGTTGCTACAGAAATGGCATTAAAAGAAGTTGACGCGTAATGCTAGCCTCCAGTCTTGTAATGAAATCTTTCATCACTGGCATGTTCCCATACATCTCTTCTTTGCAAATTTATGACACAATGATCTTTTTACACGCCTTATCTTAAGATTTGGGAATTGTGTTTTGTTCTTACAAAATTTAGAAGTATATCATGGCATAGTCATCTTTAACTATAGATCAGTTTATTTATTTGTGGACTAATATGAGCTTTGTGGAAATGTACAGATGACTATGGAAATATCCATCAATGATTAACCTCCACATTACTCCCTTCTTGGCGCCATATCTAGGTGGTCATGCTGCCAACCATTGTATGACAGCTTTCTTTATGCTACGACAGAGGAGAATTCCTTTCTTGCTAGGGTAGCCTCCTCAGTGCTTCCCATGTTTATGTGCCTCTGCACCCATCTCTCTCCACAGCACAGATGTACTTTCTTCCACTGGCTGCACCATGTAGATCTCCTCTCAGCAGTGAGGAATGTTCATTTTCAGTCAAGTGCTTGGAGTCACATTATGCTTGTCTCCTTGCATTGGCTGTTGAAGGACCTCTGGCAAGGTGACTGCTCCCTCATTTTTAGACCAATAAGACAGAGCCTACCCTCAAGCCCAGTAAAGAGCCACCCACCAGCAGTGA
The DNA here is from genome assembly GCA_963921515.1 of Calotriton arnoldi. Lineage (NCBI taxonomy): Eukaryota > Metazoa > Chordata > Amphibia > Caudata > Salamandridae > Calotriton > Calotriton arnoldi. The sequence continues at coordinate 247,131 of CAWUFW010012533.1, forward strand.
AGGTTTTGTTGTTACAGACCATATATGTATCAATTGCACCCGATTAGACATTGTACACTATACAAATCCATTTTAAACCTTGCATGCAGACTTCCAACATTTTAAAACAAAAAAGCCAGGTTTCAAGGGCCTTCTCAATGGAACCATCTTAACTTTCAACCAGGAAAGTCTTGAATTGTCAAACCTGAAGCAGGATTTTCACCTGTAACATTTGTTCAAATTAGCTGGTCATGCGAAAAGTGCACTCAAGCCATCTCATTTTTAGGTCTCGCCTAGGCAGCGCGCATGCGCTGTTCTAGGAGGGCCTTTAGCCATCGGTCTGCTCCTTTTCAAGCACACTCGTGCTTGTGCTGGCATCCACCTTGCGGGAGCGAGCAGCGGCGCGCGTGGTAATTGAAAACATATGGCTCTCGCGCCGCCGCTGCTCGCTCCCGCAAGGCGGATGCCAGCACAAGCACGAGTGCATTTGCCTGCTGTTTCGTGGCCGCGGGGCCGCGCCACGCTCCCTCACCCCATTCCTTTCTTTGATGCTTTTTTAAGAACTTTCTAGCTCTTTGCAGCGCGCGCGCACCGTTTTGTCATTTCTCCTTTCTATTACCGTTCTGCTGCAATCTGCTGTGGTACATCTTGTGTTAGTGTCTTACCAGTTCTTGGAGGAATCCATCTTCAGAGATCAGTCTCGGCCTGCCCGTTACCTCAAGGCAAGCCCATGCGCTCTGAGTAACAGCATCCAGCAACCAGTGCTCGAGTGGGGGACACTGGGCTGCGTTCGGCGTTGTGCCCGCTCGGAGTCATTTTGTTTACACGGGGCTGTGTGTCTTTGAGCTACTCTATTAGCCCCCCCCTGCCAAGGGGCTGCCACGTTCTCACAATGAAAATATGATTCCTAACGGAATGTTGACAGTTTTCTTTTCTTTACTACAATCTCGTCATGACTCGCTGTCTCTATAAAGGGCCAGGTTGAATGCTAATTATATTAATTTTCCCACTCTTTTAAATATGAAAACATATTTTCAGTACCGAACTCCTGTTTTAGTGACACAATTATTTTTGCGTGAACGCTCGTAGTTAACGAAACATTAAATTCAGCGGTTTTGCGCCCAATGTTAGGCTCTGTCGCACTTAATTTTTTCTATTGCATGCTATATTCTTCAACATTGACAAGGACGTTGGTATTTTTCGTTTTAATGTCTGGCCCCTTGGTAAACAGACATTTGAAAATGCGTGCGTATTGAAATGCGTCATTAAACTGAGAACAGTTTCTATACCAGTGACCCGTCCTACTGACTGCAGGCAGGGACAGAAGGAGGCAGCTGAGAATGGATTGCATTCACCAGCTAACAACACCATAGCTGCATTTGCAAATTCCGAGAACGTGCCTTTTGCTCTACCAGCTTGCCCGACGAAGTGCCACAACTTGGGTGTGTCTTGCGGTGACGCGTTGGATATACTCAAGAACTGCACAGAACACAACTTGGATGTGTTTAAAAACGAACACAAAATTGTGACTAATGGTGTTCTGATAGTTAGCTAATTGGTCTTTACAATCTTAACAGAAAAAAACTTACGGAATCACTTTTTAGATCTAGGTGAAATGAGCCCTCGCTTTTTGTCCTACAGATTTACAGATAATTCAAATAATATATAAATATTGCTGCAGCAATTATTATTTTTTCCCCTTAGTTTTATAGAACACGAACTTGACTCGAATGTATCTGAGCACCAGTTGCGTTAAACAAGGAGACATTCATTTTTTGTAGGCACGGGGATAGTAAGTGATTTGCCTTGAATCACAGGATGTTGCACGTCATTGCTGAGACTCGAACCCGGTTCCCTAGATTAGAGATCGACCGCCCTAGCCGTTTGGAAGAATTCCTCCCATCACCTTGTGTGTGCTTGATAATCTTTTTTTGCCAACAAATGTTGGAGATTGAATAGTATGGCTCCTGGTCCAGTTTGTTAAAATATTTATTAAATGAGCGATATTTTAATAATGCACCCCTCAGTGTCACGCAGCCTTCAATCTGCCTCTTTGATGACTATTTTAACTGTTATATCATCTGTTTAAGAGTCGCGCTGGGCCAGAGAACCAAAATAAAAATGTGGCCCCATTTGTGAATAAGATAGCTTTAAAAAACAAGCATTGGCATAGACAATAGGTCTCGCTTTTGGGACCTTATAAATATTTAGTTATGCAGCACAATATCCTTGGTGCAACAACATCAACCGTTGCATGGCTAAACACTTATAAGGTCCCAAAGGCGAGACCTATTGGCTATGCCAATGCTTGTTATAACATTCAGTGATCCTAAACTAATAGTGAGTAACGTGATGGTAAGTATATTCTCTTTAACATGATGCAGGGTGGAGATCTTCAATCTTGGGACAGGCATCTGGGGGCAGCCTGAATTGATCTCTGGGGGAGAAAGACACTAGCCTAAGTGAGCATCAGTTTGAAAACAGTGCTGGTGATTTTTTCTGAAAAAACAGAGTGCCAGTGACCACTGTGTAAGAGGACATCAGTAACTTCTTTTGTCACTGATGTCCTGGCTGGGAGTAGATGTCAAAGGGGAGGGGGGACTCCAAGTAACCCTCAAAGTCCACCCTACCTCCATTTTGATGTAAGATCACACTGTGGATACTTTTACACATTAGAAAGATCGGGTTGCCCATAGCATGTAGTTACCTTGTATTTTATTACAATTTTACAAGGGCTGACTGAATATAACTGCAATGTTTCGAATTATTAAATATATGTGGAACTACTAGTTTTATTGCAGTTCATTTGTTTGCAGGAGGAGGGGAACTGTAGTAGAAAGTATGAAGACCACTGATGTATGGGGTCCTATTCGATTTCACAGGATCCTATTTATGACAACCAGAGGCGTTTGGCCCTCTGTAACAACAATCAGAGGTTTTTGTGTTTTGTTGCATGTTGGTAAAATAACATAAAACATGAAAACTGAGCTGAAATTAAGCCTAGTGATATAAGCATGCCAGATTAAATGATACACACCACACTAATCCTCAATGGGATATTCTGATGGCAGCATGAGACAGGTACCAGAAGATGGTACAGGCAGTTGCCATCTTAATACAATTATCACTTTCAAAGGGACCTTGAAAAATATGTGATTTTATTAATTTTTTCACTCAGTCAAAACGATTTTATATACATGTGTCTGGCTGTAATACAATATTTACCCATGAGTAATTAACCACATCCCCCAGGATATTGCAATTTCGCCATTAGCAAAACAACTGTGAAATCTTCACTTTTGTAACTACCCGGCTCTTTTTACAAAAGTGCTCGCAAATTGTCATTACAAAAATGAGGCTTATACTCCTTTCATTGGCTCTGCGCTGAGCCAGTAAGAGGAGGGTGAACAACAGGCTACCAGGCGTCAGATGTGTTAAATTCCTCTGTCGCCTGCATGTTAATCTCTTCAAAATGTACAGGGACCCACTCCTGCACCTCACTGCTTACCCCAGGACCCCTCCCTGCAATTGTCCCTTGTTTTTGGCACCCACCACCCCACAGCTGCCCTTTGACTCTTTTTTGTTGCAGTTTTGTATAGCACATTCTCTTTACCTTGAATTACACATAGGGGCCGATTTGGATGACCGACATCCGCGGTTTGAATTCTGACCATTGTATTATGAATACAGCGGTCGGAATTTAAACCGGCAGGTCATTCCAACTGGATTCCGACGGGCTCAAGGAGCCCATCAGCCAGTCGGAGACCTCCCCGTAATCCCTATGGACGGCGTTTCCACCGTAGGGATTACAATGTCGGTTTCCGACAGGCTTTCCATGTCGGGAAGCCTGTCGGATAGCAGCATTCTGGCCCCTAGCAGAGCCCCCTTTACCTGCGGCCTCTCATTGGGGGCTGAGGGGGCACCCTATGTTGCGCTATATAAAAACGGACTTACATTTTTATTTTTTTTATTTTTACCTTGTTAATCGCTGCACCATGTGGTAGGCACCCTGAGGTGCCTGCCACGCAGTGCAGGGATGAACAGATCCTCCCATTTGTCTATGGGAGCTTGTGCTAGGGACGGTTTACGGCCAAAGCACAAGCTCCCATAGACAAATGGGAGTATGCGACTGCACCATGTACGGTCGCACTGTAATTGCGGTGTTGGGACTGCTGGAGGTCAGTCGGTACCGAGACTGCGACGGTGTCGGTCAGAGGCAACTCCGACCGACATCGAAATGAGGCCCATAGTGTAATGGTAGTGAAAGCGTTTTTTTTAGCTGATTTTAGGACTCGAACCTGGTTCCCCAGTTACAAAGTCGACAACTATGGCCACATACACTCCTTCACACCCCCCGCTGCTCCTGTGCCTCCTCTGTCCCGTGCCAAAAAAACCCTCCCTGAAAAACCCCAGGTCACTCATCGTGCAACTCCTCACTCCAGTTGCCCTCCACTCCCCAGTCTCCTGTGTCCCTGGCACTTCCGTCACCCCTACTGTCTTGTGCACTTTTGGAATAGTAGGTGTCGAAGGCCAGAGAGAGCAGTTTTCAAATTTAGATCTGCTCTTTCTGGCATCCGACACCCTCTTGTTTCGAGGCACAGTTCTGCTGGACACTCTGCCAGGTCACAGAATGGGACTTGTCAGAGTCTCCAGCAGTGACAAACCAAGGACTGAGCAGTATTTTTGTTACATGCACACGTTCTACAAGTAAAAAGGAGGGTTTCCCCTTGGTACCTACTTGCTAAGATAGAGGCAAAAACACGACAACCATCTCACCATTCAACCAGAAACTCGGATAGACATTTTCATGATGCCCACACATTTGAAAGAAGAGGATAAAAGCGAAGAATATTACAAATTTAGTGAAAAGAGGATTTATTTATATAAAAATATCAATGTTTTTGATTGCAATAAAATAATTTTTTATAAACAAAAATTATTAAAATTGGTGCAACAAAGTAAATCCAAAATACTTTATACACACAAGAAATGTGCCGGAAAGATACCATAAATTTGGGGATTTGGGACCACAAATGTTGCTTTTTTTGCCACAAAATGTGCCATTCCAGGCCGCCAAATACTGGGTGGGGGAGTGTCTGATTAATTGGAAAGTGTTAAATGCTGGCCTCTCTAATGGAAGTGGAAAGACAGCCTGATTGTATCTGGAGTGAGCCTTCCTTTAATAGAGGGCCTATCCACAACAAAGTCCCCAGACTCTGGAGCTTACTCTGCAAAGCTGAACAGAAGCTACTTGTTTATATTCATGACAACTTTGCTTCCACTGCTGAGGGAATAAAAGACCCACTTTCTCAACAAAGCTTGTTTCAAAGCGTGAACATGTCCCATGAGCTCGTCACCAGTTTCGACATGTCTCTCCCTGCACCAACCCTGGGTTCCTGAACTGAGTATCACAAAACCGGTAAACCATTGTGGAGATACAAGTGCTCGGTGCCTGGCGCCTCTTCAGTCTTTCTAATCATGAATGTGTGACGGTGTGACCATCTCAAACAATGGTTCTTGGGAAAAGGTCTTGTGAAGCCTTTTGAAGCACAAGGGATCGTGGTACTATTCAGAAAACCCCAAAGAAAGCAGAATGGCATTAGTCATTGTTGGCGCTATGTCATCTGCATTTCCAGACCTCTTGGAGCTCAGCCCTCACTGTGAATTTTCTAGACTGCCTCTGCATCAGCACCTGCTTCCAGACTCTTCAGTGTCAAAAAAAGATCTGGAAAAAGCAAATGCACAGTTTAATAGACGACCTTACAGACTGCATAGAAAGGTAGCAAAGTTTGCTTCTGTCTGGAGCATTCCCATCACCAATCCCTTCACCATTAGCAACCATCGAACTAATGCAAGGATATTAACACTTCATCCAACATTGGCTGTGATCAGCTCACACTTCTGAGAGCTTTGTTTTAAATAGAACTTCTCCAGAAGAATTATTTAGGACAGATTTCCATCAATTAAAAGGCCATGATTCAGGTCACTGGCAGCACTTTAATCCTCATTGAGCACTGACTTCCATAGTTATTCATCAAATGTCAGGTGAGGAGACACGGGGAGGAACAATAGTGAAGGCAAACATGGAAGAGATGGCACACAGATAATGGAAATTACACCACTTGACACGTAAAACTACACTTCTCTGCGATATCGTGCAAATGTATTGTATTGGATTTGTATTGTAATTGCATTAGTATAGAGCTTACCACCCCTGACGAGGCGTCGAATGTAATGCATCCCTTCCATTTCTCTTCAGCGACAAAGTGTCCGTCCGGTCTGTGCATGTCAATATTATATAGCTCATATCTGAGGCAGGTACCAGGCGCTTTGACTTCTGGCGCTTGTCTGTACCTCTCGATATGTCATTGGCGTAGCTATAAATATTAACTCCAACGATATAAAAAGCTAAGCTAAAGTATAAATTACAAGAGAATGCATAGATTCTGCAGTTGTCCGTTTGCATTTTAAGGTTCCTAAGCATTACATATGACCAAGATGTTTTTAAAACATATCTCACACTTTCAGTTTAATTGACAGAAAGTGTCGCATCCCTCTGTTCGTAAGTGGTGCTTTTAGGGGTTGCTCTTCAGATACATATCTTAGCACTCTCCTTAGAGTGACACGGTTAAACCCGGCCTAGGATGCAGCAAAGCGCGCCCAGCTCAAGAACAGCTCTCTCCCACAAGCGCTGCGCCGGCGCGTGAGGCTGCAGCAGGACAGGAAACATCACTCCAAGCTTATGTGGATAATTGAAGGCTCGTGAGGATTACTGCAGCATTAACTTCTCTGATTGAACTCTCTGCACTCTAATCTAAGTGGCACCTCCGCGCACTGCATGGCTGCCATCAGAGCCCCCAGACTTATGTGCGCAATAAGGCTCCGAGTTATTAGGACGACGCGGCAGCGAAGAGTTCACTCTCGGCTTAGTCTGTCCTCTTCCTCGGGCGGAGGCTGGCACGCTTCACAGATGTGGGGGATTCTGAAACAACTGGCAGGGACGCTCTATATTGTAACCTGGCAGAGGGGTGTTATTGCGAACATTGCTTTTAATTTCATTGTTGGCATCTGGAGGAGCCGTTCAGGAGACTGTCGAGGACGCTTCAGGAGACTGTTCCAAATAATGTCAGTACATGTAGAATCTTTTTAAATATTTACATTACTCTTTTTAAAATGCAAGCCACATTTCTCGACCTCACAATATGAAATATCCACTCGATATTGAGCAGAAGGGCAGCGAGTATGGCACAGGCGGAAAGTGCTGGACCTTTAACTCCTGGATAAAAGAAGTCATTGAAATTACAAAAGTACCTGATACAATATATCCATAGATAATGAATCGACGTAAAGAGAAGAGAATAGTTCTAGTAAAGAACTGGGATGACTAATTAGCAAACGTAATTCACAGTGATGCAATTCGAAATGATGTGACAGGAAGTGGTGCGACACCCCCCAACACACTTCTGGCCTGTCCAAGCAGACAGTGATATTCAAGTTGAATGCACCCAAAATCGAACCCCTTTCTGCTAACTGCAAATGTCTTCAGACTGTGTGCAAACGTTACAATATCACACTTTTCAAAATCTGTCTTTTTAAAGCGGTTGAACTGAAAAGACCACATTTCATTACTTATGCACAAGGGGAGTAAAACAGACGACAAAGGCGTTTTGATGAAATAAAAAAGTATTTACAGTCAAGAAGATGCAATAGACAGCTAAAGCTGCCAGAAAACTTACAATGATTTTGAACTTAAACACCTATTTTTTAAAACTCTGAAAAAATGCTTTACATTTTGCTGAAGTCATTAGCTATAATTATGGCAGATATGATTAGGCAAAGTTTTTTTTTTAACACCGAGTCATATTAATTATAAAAGCAACTGTGGTTTTCTGAAGCCCACCAATCCTTTGAAAAGTACAGCGTGCCAAGCCAGCTAAACCCTTTTCAACTCAGTATTATTTATTTTGAAATGCTCTAGGGGCGAGGGCAGATCACCACACATAGCTCTGGAACATTTCCAGTTATGAAGGGCAGGCCTTGCAGGACTAAACATTATCTCCCCCTCCATCTTGCAGCTCCCACTCACCTATGTCAGGGCACTCCTGCCATTTGCCAGCAGACATGCAACATGAAGAAAGGATTATCATGGGCAGTGCAGACAACAGTGCTTCTATGGTGTCTATGGTGTTGTGCACATAATAGAATTACTTACTATCGTTGTATTCCAGATTGACTGGTTATCCAAGACTGGTTTTACGGTCCCATTCAGGTATTTGTAGCCCTGTTTAGGAGATTACAATCAAGGATAGCAAATCTCAAAATTCAAAGAAAATCCTGGAACTTGGTTATAAATTCACTCATGGAACAGATAAACTTGTGAGCTGTGTGGTATAGGCAACTAGGAAAGACAAGCAGAGAGTGTGGTTGACATGGTAGTCAAGTCTGAAGAACTGTGAGCCTTTAAACCATCAAAGACTCTTCAGCATGCCCAGACATTCAATCATACCAAAAATGTCCCAGGGGGGTTGGAATGAGAAAGAGTAATGCCAACTTCCTTGCAGGTGTTGGGTCTTTGCATCAGGAGTTCTTGACTCGGAGCAGGGTCTTTCCTGGGTACAAAACCCGCCAGACTGGGGGAGTGAGTTATTGAGGTAAACTCAGGTCTGCAAGGATAGGAACACAATTACCATCAAGTGACTAAACAACTTGTACACTCTTCGAAAACAGAGTAATATACCTAAAGATTGTAACATACACATGAGATTACAGCAGTGCTCCAATGATCAATGGTAAGAAGGGGGCAACGATCACCCAGTGATCTGCAAGAAGGAAGCACATCAGATGAAGCATGCCTTGTGTACCAACACTGACACTTTAACTTCTCATCCTCATACCATAATCGAAGTCTAATAATCATGCTTGTGAAATAGTTCCAAAGTTTTCTTTTAAATGCTGTCTGTGGAGTCCTGAGGCTAGACACGCTTTCTGTAGAGCTGCTATTACAAGAAGAACGTACTCAACAAATGTGCTCTCCTTAACACTGGTACAGTTATGATGGAACGCGTTTTCCCAATGTCCAAGTGTACCATACAGAAGCCACTGTCCTTGCTTTTGTGGGAATACACTTGCACCTTTCAATCAACACCTTTGCATCTCTGTGCACTATGCATTAAGTTTGTTCTGCCTGACTGCAGATACAAGGCAACGCCAGGTAAACCATGTCCACGCTTTCTATTTGAGCTGCTCTTTCACTACAGGAATAATGGGCCATGTGGGAAGTGGAGCGGGAGCTGAATGAGGAGCGCGGGGACTTGACCCTCCCGAGGAGGCCGACGAACGATGGCTGAGCGATGCAGGGAACCGGTGAGACGAAGACTGGAAGCAGGCGAGTGACGGCAACATCGAGACGAAGTCAAGAGCTGCTTGTTCATCAGGGCAACTTTAAATAGCCAACAATACACGTGTCCTTGAGAGTTCAAAATTTGAAGTCATTCTCATATTTGCCCAGAAACACCGGCACATTCCCCGACAGACGCTGATACAAATGGCACATTATTAATTCAATCAAGCTCACGTGGAGAACGGAAGGAACCGTTATGCAAAATACTTTTGGAGCCATGGCAGTTAACGCAAGGTTTCAATTGGGGGAACGAACTGCACACAGCATGTAACTCACATGCCTAACCTTTTACAAACAAGCATTGGTACAAACAACGGGAAGAACATACCCCATACAAACACACAATGGTTCCAACAAAGGCTATTACTTGCCCTTACAAAAATATAACCTAGCACCATGCATGACCATTAATGATGGAAGTCACTGAAGTGTGTAACCGGGCAGTGGCCTGCAAGGTGTTCATAACAGTTCTCCCCCCAAAAGGCCATCTTACATCTTGTTAGGACGCATCATGTGAAAGCGTCGGACAAGACGACGTGCATGGACAAAAGATGCGGATTCCCTGGAGCGTTCTGAAGGATCTACCCTTTCCAGTCAATTAAATAAAAAAGTTTGCCAAGAAAGCATTTAGCATCGAGGATGCAGCGTACGTGCTCTCCTGATGGTCGTCAACTAAAATAGGTAGGGGCAGAGTGTCAGTACTTGTTTTTGGGCGGTAGGGTTTAAGGAGGGAAACATGGAATACTGGACAAATAGAATATTCTTGTGGCAACTCAAGATGCACTGTAACTGGACCTAGGATCTGGGTGATTTGAAGGGGCCTAAGAAGTGTGGTTGTAGTTTCCTGGGGCCTGCTATGGATATATTACGAGAGGAGAGCCAAACACGGTCTCCAACTTGGTAGTTAGGTTCGGGATTTCAACGCTTTGTGTGCCTGTGATTTCATTTTTGGTTTTGAAATTGGACAAAATTTGGTTTGCTTTTCCTTGAATGTCTTGTGGAGAGGTGAGACATTCAGTGACAGAAGGGACGGAGGGTAAGGATGTTGGTAGATTCACAGGAAAGCTTCTGTGATGTAAACCCGTACAGTAAGAGAACGTGAACATTCCAAAGCCGACATGAACTGTGTTATTATAAGCAAACTCAAATAAGGGGAGAGCTTGATCACGCGAACATGCCAATGTGAATATGAAACACCGGTGGGTCTGTTCTGGTGTTTGATTGATTTTCTCAGTCTGGCCATCTTTTTGGGGATGATAGGCTGTGGATAGGGCAATTTCTATTCCAAGCAAGGAACAGAAGACTTTCCAAAATTTTGATGCAAATTTAAAGGCAATCACTTGGTATTGTAATTCTTGGGTGGGAACATATAACTTCCCTGCATGAAATTAATACTCATCTTGTATTGTGTTAGATTATTTTTGGACATTGTTCCAGAGCTTGAGTGCTGGTTAGTTTTCTAACGTTAATCATAAATGTGTCTACAGAGGTAAGAGCAACCACCTTGTCAGCCGGAATTATACTGGGGGGACTGTGAGAGGTGTCAGGTTCTTCTGGAAATCCTAAACGTGATAAGATGTCTAATTGCAATTGCTTGATCCCTGGTCAATATATGATGAGGAAATCAAAGTCACTAAAGAAATGAAGCCATCACATCTGTTGCAGAGTTAGGGCTTTTACTGAACTAAAGAATTGTAAATTCTTATGATCAGAGTAAATCGTCATAGTATGTTTGGCTCCAAGCAAATGGTGTCGCCACTCAGAAAATTCTGTTTTGATTGCTAAGAATTCCCTTTCAGCAATTGTGTAATTTTGCTCAGCTGGAAATAGATTTTTTGAATAGCATGCTACCGGGTGGAGATGTCCTGTTTGTGGGTCTTTTTGTGATAATACACCTCCCATGGCAAATTGTGAGGCATTTGCTTTTACACAAAATGGCTAATCTGGGTCAGGATGACGCAATATGGCTGTGGACGTGAAGCTTTTTTTTGAGAATGGTAAAGGCTTGATCTGTTGCTTTAGACAAGTTAAATGATTGGTCTTTCTTCAGTAAACTGGTTATCGGGACCACTATCTCTAAAAAGTGTGGAATGAACCGTCTATAAAAATTGGAAAAGCCAAGGATTCTTTGGACACCTTTAACTGAAGTGGGAGTGGGCCATGAAAGAATAGCATCCACCTTTTTTGGGAAGCATGGTTATGCCTGTAGGTTATGAATGATAGCCAAGGAATTCCACGGATGTTAAATTAAAGGTGCATTTTTCAAGTTTGGCATACAGAGAATGTTCTCGTAATCATTGTAAATTGGCTCACACATGTTGGATGCGTTCTTGTTCCTTTTTTGAATACATCAAAATGTCATCTGTCTAGACGACAGCGCAGAAGTCAAGGAAGTCATGTAACACCTTGTTAATAAAGTATTGGAAAGATCCTGTGGCATTACAAAGCCCAACGGGCATCACAGTTTAATCGAATAACCCAAATTTTGTTTTAAATGCACTCTTCCATTCATCCCCTTCTTTAAAGTGGATCAGATGATAGGCATCGCACAAGTCCAATTTGGTTTATATAGTGGAACCCCAGAGTTGGTCAAAGAGGACTGGTATCAATGGTGAGGGGTATCGGTTCTTAATAGTGGCCTTCTTAACCTGCCTATAGTCTATATGGGCTCCTAGATCTCCAGACTTTATGGAAACAAAAAACAGATGTGAGGAGACCGGTGGGGTGGAATGTCTTATAAACCCCAACACAAGTAACTCATCTAGGTACTTGCAGAGGTATTGAGTCTCAGGTTCTGTTAATGCATAGATCCTGCTGCAAGGGAGGACTGCTCCAGGAACTAGGTAAATACGGCACTCATAAACCCTATGAGGAAGTAACTTTATTGCCTTAACAGGATCAAAGACGTCTTGAAAATCTTGATACACCCTTGGATGTTGGTCAGAAGAAGCAACATGGGTTGCTGCGCAATGAAGAGGTGTTACAGGGCATCAAGCTTCTTGATAACAAGTAATCATACATGTGGATGAATCTAAGGTGACAGTTCGTAAAACCCAATTTATCTTGGGGGTTATAGTGTTCAAGCCATGGTATCCCGAGAATGACTCCAAAGCTTGGCCTATCAACTAAATCAAAAGTTGCTTCTTCCGTGTGCCCATTTTCACGCACCAAGGTTAAGGGGCTTGTGTGAAATTGAATGAGACCATCGATAAGGCCGAGCCATCTACTGCACAAACAGGTTCAGGTTCTTTTTAGCTACATGCAGCACTCCAAGTTTAGTAGCTAAGGTTAAGTCAAATCAATTGCCCGTAGCCCCTGAATCAATGAGTATGGACAAGACCTGCAGTTTCTGTGGTGACAGAATCAGGGTTACATGAATTGTCAAATTACTGGGTACACGATGTAGAACATTCGTTATCTATTGGGAGATCTGGAAGGTGGATTCTTTTGGAGAGGCGATCGCTATATTCTCCAAGAGCATTAGTTTTCCTGCTGCTCAGATAGACACACACCAACTACGGCTGTTTTCTTTTTTGGTTTTATGGTGCAATCTTGTGCGAAGTGTCCAGGTTTGCGCAGTAAAGGCACAAATTGCCCTTACGGCGACGTTCCTTTTCTTCACAGGACAGAGGACCCCTAAATCCACTTATTTGCATAGTTCAGGCCCTTGTGTTTTTTCCTTTGATTTTTGTACATGGTTTTAAAGCCAATTCTCTTGTATCACCGCTGGGGTGCTCTGATTTTTGTTCACTCAGTCTATGGTCCAATTGGACCATTAAATCTATAAACTCAGCACAGTCTTCAGGCAAATCCACTATATGTGACAAACTATCCTTAAGGTCATCTCTCAGACCTCTATAAAAGATTGATGTACTTTTCTCCTCTGGCTACCGGGTTTCATTTATTTTGAAACCGTTAAATGTGGTAATATAAGTAAGCAGGTCCTTGAACTCCTGTTGTGAGTTCGGTAATTCATTATCACTAGCTTGAAGAATACATGCTTAGCGAAAAAAACGTGCCATTGCTGCTTTAAATGCTGTAAAGTCATACAACAAGGGGTCATTAATTTCTATAAGAGCAATGTACCAGTGACTGCCATGCCCCCAAAGTAAGAGATCACAAATGCAACTTTTGCTGCATCGGACGTAAATATCTGAGGTTTACAGAGAAAGTGTAGTTGACACTGACTCATAAAGGCATCGAAGTTTGAACTATTCCTAGTGAATTTTTCAGGATTGGCCAAAGATGCTGACATGGGGATCATAACATGCAAGTTCTGATCGGTTGAATTGGTATGTGGTGTGGACGACGGGTGTATGTAATGTGTGCCAAACTTAGGGGACTAAGTAATGGGCATGGATTTGAGGGATCCCTCCACTGTGTGAATGTTGTGGAATGTGTTAAGGCCCCCTTAAGCTCCTGATTTTCAGTTTTAAATTTCTAGAGTTCTTCCTGAAGGGTTTGAACCATGGTCGCTAGTTGTTCTGTGGTGTCTAACTGCTCCTTGTCAGGGAATGGCTCTGAATCCATGATAACGTCATACAAAGGGAACTTTAAATGTTGTGGCTTGACTTTCTGTTGTCAGCCACTCACCTGAAAACCAGGTAGTTCCGATGGGGCAACATTATTCCCCGAATCCCATTAGGAGCTAATGAGACAGTGACTGTTAACACCGCTCTCCCAACAATTCCCAAGGGGGATGGGGGAGTTGGAATGAGAAAAAAGAAATACCAGCTTCCTTGCGGGTGTTGCGTCTTTGCGTCAGGAGTGCTGGACTCAGGGTAGCATCTTTTCTGGGTACAAGACTGCCAGACTTGGGGGAGTTAGGTATTGAGGTAAACTCAGGTCTGTAAGGAGAGGAACACAATTACCATCAAGTGACTAAGCAACTTGTACACTATTTCACAAATAGAGCAATACACTTAAAGATTGTAACATACACATGAGATTACAGCAGTGCTCCAATGATCAATGGTAGGTCATGAAGAGGGCAATAATCACCCAGTGATCTGCAAGAAGAAAGCAAATCAGATAAAGCATCCCATAAACCTTGTGTGCAATTCCTTGAAAGTCTCAATGCACAAATCATTATAGTCTTCCTCAGAAGTGACATCTTGACTAACTATACTTGAGTGCTCATGGGACCCTGGCCACTTTTCATCATCATCTCTGGTGCTTTTGCCTATTTGCTTTGTGAAGTCTCTATGGAGTTTTTCAAAAGAATCTTGTTAGATCTGATACTCTTCAGGTAGTGTTTCCCTACACTTTTGGCATTTTCCTCCTAGGTTTTGCTGATTCTCTTGTTGTGGCCTTAGGGCTCTGGGCACTTTCCTATTGTAAGTGCAGTGTGAAAGTGAGTGCACCCTTCCTACACGTGGCAGGAAGTCGTGTTTACCTGATGTTCTTAAAAAATGTCACAAGCCTGCTATTGCAGGCCTACGTGTGCACACTTGCACCAATGATGTGCTTAAACATGTGTCTAGCCTGCCAATGCAGGCCATGTGCGCATTTGCACCTATGGTGTTATTGAATATGTGTCCAGTCTGCCATTGCAGGTTTGCGTGGCCTTTCTAAGTCATTAGCCATCCTGAAGGGACCTTTCACTACCACTAGAGTACCCCTAGGGTAATGACTTCAGGCTGCAATAGTGGATCACAGTGGAGCAGCCTCATAATGTTTTCTATCATTGGATTCACAATGACAAACCCTCTCTTGTGGTAAAGGTGGTTTTATCATTTCTAGGTGAGAAATGTCACTTCTATAAAGTTGGCATTTCTCTGCTCTAAAACTCTATGTGTGCCTTTAGTTTGACTCCATCCCACACTGGAGGCCGGATGAGCACATCTGTGCATTCTCCAGTGACAACTATAAACATTGGGCATGCAACTGGAATGACAGACCTTTGCCATATGAGGGTCTAGCTCGATGGATTGGAGGGAGAGGTTTTGAAACTTAGCCTCTGGAGCTAGACCACGGCCCCACTAATGATTAACATCTGCATTCCACGGCCTCATGGCAGACATAACTGAAATTTGGGGCAAACTCTCTGAACCACCTCCCACTTCAAAGGCACACTACAGTATAACCACTGGTGCCATACTTTAGCACAGCTGAGATACACTTGTGGAGATGTGAGACTGGTGACCCTGGAACTGCATGGTGCACACTGCCAGAGGAATATGTTGTGCACCCAGAGAATTAATGCCATTGGAAGGGACCGTGCACCTTTCCTGAATAGTGGCTGGCCTGGGCTGACTACCTGCTGCTGTGTGGCACCCTGAAGTGTGCTCTCCAAGGGCTTGTTGGCTTGCCCCCATTCTCTTGTGGAGGTCTCAGGGACATCAAAGACCTCCCGTGAGGGACTCACACCATCTACTTGTGACACCTGGAGAGCAGTGCCCTCTTAAGTGCCCACATCTTCTGATGGATCCCAACTGGTAGGTCAGCATGAGCGTGGAACTAAGAGTTGTGCCTGGAGACTGGATTGCCTTGTGAGAAGCTTCAAAAGCATTGCCTCATCTAAGGCGTGTGGCCCCTGCATCCTGGGGACCGCAACACGCATAAGTGGCTGTTGGTGGTGAGCAGATTACCCAGTTGCGGGTTCTCGCATGGCCTGCTTTGTCGATTGTACTGCATCGCTCTCGTGCGACATGCGACTGCATGCTCATTGCGTACGGTGTTCGATTCACAAGTTGTGACCCTTGGCGGTGAAGGCATACCTGTAGTGGTGCCTCATTCTACTGCGTGTGGCACTGCTGAACTTGTGGCTGTGTGTGTGACCAAAATTGCCTGATGCGACCAGTATCAATGCACACCAGACGTTTTGCCTCATTTCCAGGGAGGTACGGAATTTGCAACTTGTGTGTGTGACCGGTCTTGCCTCTTGCGACCCGCATCAACGCGCATCGGACATTGTGCCTCATTTCCAGGGAGTTACAGAATTTGCAACTGTTCATTGTGTGTGACCAGATCTGTCTGGTGCAACTCGGAGCGATGCACACCAGATGTTGTACCTCATTTACAGGGAGGTACTAATCTTGCTACTCTTCATTGCACCGTGCACCAGACGTTGTGCTCGGATTCCCTGGGTGCTACTCTGTTCAAACTGTGCCTGACGGGGTGTCTCTTTCTTCCGAGAGGCTTCCCTGCTACATTCCCCATTCATCGATTGTTCCCTTTTGGGTCCTCAGTGCGGTGGACCAACTACTGTCTCCTCACCCGGGCGCTGACGACATCGTGCTGCCAGGTATTATTCCCCGGATCGGGCCTCGGCATTGAGAGTGACTGACGGGATTAAAGGGATGCTTCTGAGAATGATCAGAAGCGGGTCAGAGACTGCGTGACCCGCCGAGCTTCGCAGAACTGGGCTGGTGCCAGAAGGCCCTTGTGGAACCCTTTTGAGTGACCGACTATTGCCCTCAGCACACTTCTGCTCTGCATTCTGTGGGTGAACTTCCTGAGTGGTTGCCAAACCTCCATTTGAAGTCTGCCTCCTAATTAGTACTGCTAGCAATATTTCCAAGAATGATTTGTGCCCAGAAATATATAATGTTCATGTTACGTTGGTTATTGTGTCTGTTGAATACAAATATTATTTACATACATCACATGTGAAGTCTCTTTCGTGATGCTCAGTGTATTTATTGTGAGTGAGTTCTATGCCAGTGCTTTACACATTGCCTCTGTGATAAGCTTGACTGCTCAGTGCCATGCTAACCAAGGGTGAGCGCAGGTTATACAGTGAGTGTAATCACTCACCCCTGATGGGAGTTGTATTTTCTGCCTGGCTAGGGCTTTGCCTCAGACAACCAGAAAGGTAATGGTCCATTAGATCCTATTTGCTTTCCAGGTTTTACTCCAAGGAGCTATAGTGCTGGGACCCTTGCCTACACGATTGTTTGCATGATTTCAGACTTGTCCTCAGATCTTCCAAGGCCAGGTATGGAAACTTTGTGGAGTCACCTCAATGTGGCCATCACAGACAGTTAGACTGGCTTCTGAATTCTGAACTAAATCACCAAGGTTTGAGCATGGAGGGGGGTCAGTACTGTAATAGGTCTCTTCCTTGCCATCATAACCCTCTTGCAGGCCAAATTCATCCCTTGATATCATGGGTACTTAATAGGTATCATAGAATGTGTATACAACCTCCAATATGTACACTATTCACCACAGTACGTGGGGATAAATGCTAGACCCATAACGCGAAAAAATGTTGCAAAGCTAAAAAGCTGTGGCTCCAACTTCTAAAGCTAGAAAAACTACAAAAAGCTCTTGAATGCACCATCTGAACTTGGTAATGCTTTCAAACAATGTGCAGCAACCAAAGGATTGTTCAAAATGGCTGGGCACTCTTCTTGTCATTGCTGGCACACTGGAACAACTTGCAGGTGCACACATACTAGGTGCTCCACTGTTTAAAAGCTGGAGCAGCATGGTTGAGGACCTGCTATACCAGCCTCATGTTTCCAGGATCTGGTTGCACTGACCACAATACAGAGGACTGCAGAAGGAGAAGTGGGCACAATTTAGGGTACCATCAAAATTGCTGTCGCACAGAAGGAACTGCAGCATACTGCCGGCAGACCTGCAAAGAGCCTGCATTGATTATGTCACAACATAGTGTGAATAAAACCCCAGAAACAGCTCACAAAACACAGCAATCCCAAGATGGAACTCCCTCAAAAAAATATATGTGCTGCGCTTATCCTAAATGCGCCTTTTCTGTGTGGTCACCCTAGATTTTTTTACCTTTTGCTGGACCCTATTTTTGTGCTGGCTTTAGAACTCTGTGCACTTTACCCTTGCTAACCGGTAGTAAATGGCTGTGCTCCCCTTTAAATATCAGTCAAATTGACATATTTCTAATTGGTATATTTAACTTACCTATATGTCCCTAGTATATAGTACTGAGGTCAGATTTACTAAAATTTCACACAATGCAGCGCAGTGCAGCATGGCAACATGCTAAGCTGCATTACATGAAAAGGAGACATCAGAAATGGGCTAAATTTTCAAAGATTGGCTAATTTCTGCTGCCTCCTTGCGCTAGCACATTTTGTGCTGCCTAGCGCCAATGTACTGATCCTTGCATCATGGTTCAAGGGTGCCTGCATTGCAGGCAACATTGTTTTAGTGGTGCAAGGGACTCCTACCTTCACGAAAACAATCCTTAAAGACATTTCCCTTTTTCTATGTGATGCTTTATGCATCACACATAGAAAAAGTAAGTTACTAGGATAAATAAAGATATTTCTCCTCGTTACACCTGGGTCTAGGAGGTGTACCATTTTGATGCATTCTCTGGTTTCCAACTGTTTGTGAATCTGGAAATGCGGCAACAATGATGGGTGACTGCATGGGAAGGTCCATACTCCACCCATGGAGTGCCACCCTGCTGCAAGGTAACACAACATCAAGGTGATGGGTGGAATGCTTAACTTAATGTCAGCCACTGGCAACAGCTCAGGGCTACATCCAAATCCATTGTTTTTCGTCCACCCTGCCACCTCAGTTTGGACCCAGCCATATGCAAATCAGCCATGACCGTGCTCGAATCGGAATAGTCCAGCCTGAAGTGCCAGGCCAGATTCTACCTGAACTGGAAAACAAGCAACCCAGGACCGGTGTCACCCTTATTATGGGCTCATCAGCCAGATACAGCTTGATTCCAGTGGCACATTGAGCACGGAAACCACATCTGGGCATACCCGTCACACTTAAGGCTGCAACTTCCACAAAAACAAGGTCACATAACACAAGGGCAATGCAAGCCCTTTGTAAATCTGCCCCAGAGTGTACCCAGGGCCTCTAAGCTAAATGTCACTAGTGGACTACAGCTCCTGTTGTGCCATCCACTGCAATGACAGTGTAAAACATGGCTTTGGCCTACCAGTGTAGACTGACTGCAGCAGTCTAAAAACTGCAATTCAACATGTCAAAATAAACCCTTTTGACAGGTCAAAACCTCCTTTTTAAATATGAATAAGTCACTCTTATGTAGGCCTTGTTGCCCACAAGGCAGGGTGCATGTCTTTACAGAGACTAGCACGCAAAAGTGATTTTTCACTGAGCAGGCCTAGCTGTCCTATGTAGAAAACGAGAGTACAGATTTAAAATCCTAAAGCAGTATCTCAGCAATGGGGCTAGCTAGAAAAATAGCTAAACAGCTCTTTGTAATAGTTATTAAAACCATAATTAAATGTTGAAATAGGGTGTTTTGTACATTTTAAGGATAAATAACTTTTAGAAAGTTAAATTTTCCCTGCCTGAAGTTCCTTGAGGCTAACTTTGTATTTGTTATTCCACATTTGCCCCAAGTAATTAGCATTTGATGTGGTGTGAAAACTGCTCCCAGAGCAGAGAACAAAGGCCTGGGTGTGGGGAGGTGTCGTTCTTCCCTTGACAGTGTGGTCAGTGGGGTTCGGTCCAGTAACTGGATTAACTTCAAAGAGAGCTCCCCTCCCTGTCATAGGCAAATGCTAGCTGACATCCGGACATGGCCCTTACTTTGTACTCCCCTCCAAGCCAGGCAGGCTCCATTCACTGTGTATCACTCTTTGACATTACAGTGTCAAATCCTGCTAGAGTGTCAAATCCTGCTTGACAAGTCTGTTGGGTTTTTACATATAAATCTTGGAGTGTGCTTGAAAGGACAAGTGTTAGAAATGGGGGTCTCTAGTTGGCAATGGTTTGAACTTTTGTCAAAATAGATCCCTTCCTACTAGTCAGGATAAGGGGGATACACTCCTAAAACAACCCTTGCTCACCCCCTTGGTAGCTTAGAACGAGCAGTCAGGCTTATTTCAGAGGCAGTGTGTGAAGCATTTGCACATAACCAACAGTAATACAGTGAAAACGCTACAAAGGACACCACAGCAGTTAAAAAAAATAACCAATATTTATCTGTGCAAACAGGACCAAAATGATAAAAGAACAACATACAGTAATCAAAAATAGGCACTTTGCAAGTATGACTTAAAAATGCAGTTCCTTGAGGTCGGTTGCCCCGTCCGGAGCTGCAGCGGTGCTGAAAACAACAGAATCCAACAGTTCCAGCCGACCACATCGGTGCAGAGCGGCTTTAGTGTCAGAAGACTCGTAAACATTTACCTTTGGTTCCGGCCGACTGTGTCGGTGCGTGCTGGTCGTGGCAACTGTCACGGTTGCAAGGTGAAGCGTAGTAGTGCGGCGTGCAGTGCCTTCAAGTCGCGGTGCAGGCAGCAGCTCGGTGACTGTGGTCCAGCAGCTTCGGTGAGACCAGGGCTGCAGTGCGGAATGAGGGAGTGCTCATTGTGGTGCTGACAGGTCACTGTGCAAGCGACAGTGCTGGTTGATGGGAGCTGGTGTCGGTCGGCCCAAACTGCGGTGTGGGACGGGGTGGTGCATTGTGTAACTTGCGAGTGGTGCCCCCAAACCATGGTGTGGTCATAAGTGTCGCGGTTAGTGACATTGTCGGTGAGACCAGGGCGGCAGAGTGAAGCGAGGCGGTGTGGAGTGCGGTGCCCACAGGTCGCGGTGCAAGCAGCAGCTCAGTGGCAGCGGCAGTTGTCATCGTCGGTGAGACCAGGGTTGTGGTGTGAAGTGCGGCGGTGCCCTCTGCGGTGCCTTCAGGACACAGCATCCGCAGCGGTGTCAGTGGTGGTGTTGGCTGCTTCCCCCCTCTGTGGCAACTGATACCGCGGTTCCAGAGGCAGTACCCACAGGTAGCTGAAGTCTTTGCTGTCCCTGAGACTTCGTGATCAGGAGGCAAGCTCTATTTCAAGCCCTTGGAGATACTCATCACAAGTAAAGAAAGTTCAGTCAATCAATCAATCAGGTGTTTGTTAAGTGCAATTACTCACCCGTAAGGGTCTCAAGGCGCTGGGGGGGGGTGCAGGTTCCAGTCCATCAAGGAGGGGGTCTGTCGAAGAGCCAGGTTTGAGGTTTCTCGCGAAGATGGGGAGCAATGTTGTCTGTCTGAGGTGGAGCGGAAAGGCGTTCCAGGCTCTGGCCGCGAGGAAGGAGAAGGAGCGGCCTCCCGATCTGGTCTTTCTGGTGCGGGGGACCATGGCGTAGGAGAGCTGGGCTGATCGTAGGGTCCTTTGGGGTGCGTGGAATTTGAGTCGGCTGTTCAGGTATGCTGGTTCGGTGTCGTGGAGGGCCTTGTGTGCGTGGGTGAGAATCTTGAAGGTGATTCTAGCCTCGATGGGGAGCCAGTGGAGTGTGCGTAGGTGCTGGGAGATGTGGCAGTGTCTTGGCAGGTTGAGGACCAGTCTTGCGGCGGCGTTCTGGATGTTTTGTAGCTTGCGGGTGAGGTTTTTGTTTATTTCGGCGTAGAGTGCGTTGCCGTAGTTGAGTCTGCTGGTGACGAGGGCGTGAGTGACGGTCTTTCTGTGCTCGAGGGGGATCCCTTTGAAGGTCTTACTTAGGAGGTGGAGGGTGTGGAAGCAGGAGGATGCGACGGAGTTGTTCTGGTGGTCCATTTTGAGCTCGGCGTCCAGGATGATTCTGAGGATGCGTGCATGGTCCGGGGGGTTGGGTGGGCTTCCGAGGGCGGGGGGCCACCAGGTGTCGTCCAGTCCTTTCACTGCCCAAGGCAGAAGCAGCAACTGCAGGCTAACCCAACAAAGCAACAACACAGTAACAGGGGAAGTACTCCTCCTAGCAGTTCTTCCAGCTCTTCTTTTTGGCAGGTTCCTCGATCCAAGCGAGTTCTAAAGTTCTGGGGCATGTGCTCCAATATTTATTCTGCATTTCTCTTTGTTCTCTTGGGTAGAGAGTGTCTGTGCTCAGTCCAAACCAGTTTGGTCCTCTCTGGCCCAGCTTCTCGGCAGGAGGTGAAGACAGCATTGTCCAAGGCAGACCAGGCCCATTCAGATGCAAGGAAATCTCCTCCCACTACTCTAAATGCAGCCCAGGTCTATTCAGGCCAGCCCTGACTCGTCCAGGAAAGGCAGGACACACATCGAACCCCCCCTCTCCCAGTGGCTGTCCGAAGAGAATGCGCATCCCCAGCCCCTGTCACTCAAAAGCCAGACAGTCAATCCACAACCCAGCAGGGGCACACAGGATGGCTAAGCAAGAAAATACCTACTTTCTAAAAGTGGCATATTAAAACACAGAATATAAAAATCATCTTTACAAAAAGATGCATTTCTACATTCTGATTTCAGGCATACTGAACTCTATTTCTCTATCTTGTACCAATGGGAAGATTTACTCGTAAAATGTTATAGAGTATTCCCTGTATTCCCCTGTCCTATGGGACAGATAGCCTTTCGAGAGTGAAAAACAAATTACACTGTATTCACTATTAGGACATGTCACACTCACCAGGACGTGTCCTACCTTTCACACACACTGCACCCTGCCCATAGGGGTGACTCACATGTAATAAAAGGAAGGTTAGGGCTTGGCAAGTGGGTGCACTTGCCAAGTCAGTATGGCTGTAAAACCTCCACGCAGACAGTGCAGTGGCAGGTCTGTAAATCTTTTGAAAGGCTGCTTGTGTGGGCACCACAATCAGTGCTGCAAGCCCACTAGCAGCATTTGATTTACAGGCCCTGGCACTCTCAGTGCACTTTTCTAGGGGCTTAACAGTAAATCAAATATGCCAATCATGGAAACACCAATCCATAATATAATTTACAATAGGAGCACTTGCACTTTTACACTGAACAGCAGTGAGAAAGTGCGCAGACACTAAACCAGGAGGTCAGAAAGCAAAAAGACAGATGAAACATGCCAAAAGAAGTCAGGTCTAACAACATGTCCCCTCCAGCTGAAAGTAGGGAGAACTACCCAACATCCTTGGAGTTCTCTTCACTAAGGCGGAAGAACCTGGACAGATCATCAGCGTTGGCGTGTTCTGTGCCAGGGCGGTGTTCCACCGTAAAGTCCATTCCCTGTAGGGAGATGGACCACCTCAACAGTTTTGGGTTCTCACCCCTCATTTGCATCAGCCATCTGAGGGGCCTGTGGTCTGTCTGAACTCGGAAGTGAGTCCCAAACAGGAACGGTCTTAGCTTCTTCAGTGCCCAGACCACAGCAAAATCTTCTCTTTCAATGGCACTCCACCTCTGCTCCCTGGGGAGTAGTCTCCTGCTAAGGAAGACTACAGTGTGGTCTAGGCCCTGTTTGTAAAGTTGTAAGAGCACCGCTCCCACACCATGATCTGAAGCGTCAGTCTGCACTACGAATTCCTTGGAGAAGTTGGGTGCCTTGAGCGGGGCGCCGTGCACAAGGCTGCCTTCAGGGCATCAACAGCTTTCTGGCAGGCACAGTCCAGATCACCTTCCTGGGGTGCTTCGTGGAAGTCAGCTCTGTCAAGGGGGCAACAATGGTGCCATAGCCCTTGACAAATCTCCTATAGTACTCGGTGAGACCTAAAAAGGCTCTCACCTCTATCTGGGTCTTGGGGGGCTCCCAAGCCAGAATGGTGTCAATCGTAGGCTGCAGCGGCGACACCTGGTCACTTCTTACCTGGTGCCCTAAGTACACCACACAGCCCTGCACGATCTGGCACTTACTGGCCTTGACCATGAGGCCTGCCCTCTGCAGAGCCTTCAACACTTCCCAGAGGTGCTGCAGGTGTTCTTCCCAGCTGGAACTGAACACTGCAATGTCGTCCAGGTAGGCAACACTGAAATCCTCCAGCCCAGCCAACACCGGGTTGACCAACCTCTGAAAGGTGGCAGGGGCATTCTTCAACCCAAACGGCATCACCTGAAACTGGTAGTGCCCCTCTGGGGTTGAAAATTCTGACCTTTCCTTGGCCCCCCTTGGTTAAGGCAATCTGCCAGACGTCAAGTCAAACGTGCTGAGGAGCTTGGCAGCTCCCAACCGATCAATGAGCTCATCAGCTCTGGGGATGGGGTGCGCGTCAGTCCTGGTGATGGCATTGAGCCCACGGTAGTCCACACAGAACCGCAGTTCAGGGGCTGGCCCAAGTACTGTTGGAGGGCTCGATCACCCCTAACGCCAACATCTTAGGGACCTCCTCTTTGATGCTGGTTCTGACCCAGTCAGTCAACCTGTAAATCTTGTGTTTCACAGGAGGGCTGTCACCAGTGGCGACGTCATGGGTACACCAGCGAATAACACCTGGGGTCAGGGAGAACAGCGTGGCAAACTGGCCCAACAAATGGTGACAGTCACTCTGCTGCTCTGGGGTCAGTGTAGGGGAGAGGATCACACCTTCCACTGACCCATTGTGCTCCTTGGCAGACAGGAGGTCAGGGAGAGGTTCACTCTCCTCTTCCACCCCATCATCTGTCGCCAAGAGCATGCTCACTTCAGACCTCTCAAAGTGAGACTTGCGGTGGTTCACATGGAGGACCCTCATAGGGTTCCTGGGTGTCTGCAAATTCACCAGGTAGGTGACACCACCTCAAAAGGCCCAGTCCACTTGTCCTGCAAGGCACAAGGTTCATCTGGGGCCATGGCCCACACCTTTTTTGGCCAGGCTGAAACTCTACCAGAGTGGCATTCTGGTTGTACCAGCTTTTCATCTCCTCCTGGCTTGCTTCCAGGTTCGCCTGAGCGAGTTTCCTGAAGCGGGAAGTTTGGTTCCTGAAGGCCAGCATGTAGCTAAATACATCCTGGGGAGTTTTCCTGGGAGCTGTCTCCCACCCTTCCTTGACCAAACTGACAGGTCCTCTCACAGGGTGCCCATACAGAAGCTCAAAGGGACTGAACCATAAGGACTTCTGTGGTACCTCCCTGTATGCAAAGAGAAGGCATGGTAAGAGGTCGTCCCACTTATGCCTCATGGGTTCTGTTAGACCCTTGATTATGCCCTTCAAGATTTGGTTGAATCCCTCCACCAAACCATTACCTTGTGGGAGGTAAGTAGTGGTGAACTTGTAAGTTACACCACACTCCTCCCAAAGGGATGTCATATACTTAGATATGAAATTAGTCCCACAGTCAGAAACCACCTCTCTGGGGAAACGCACATGGGAAAAGATCCCCATTAATGCCCGGCCCACCACAGGCACCGTCTTTGTCCTGAGAGGGATAGCCTCTGGGTACCCAGTGGCATGGTCCACCAAGACCAGGATGTACCTGTTGCCCATGGCTGTCTTGGGATCCAGTGGACCCACAATATCCATCCCAACCCTTTCAAAAGGGGCTCCTACAACTAGAAAAGGTTGGAGAGGAGCTTTACACTTCCTCCCACTCTTACCACTTGCCTGACAAGTCTAGCAAGACCTACAATGCGCATCTGACCTCCTTCGCATTTGGGGCCAAAAGAAGTGGGTGACAATCCTGTCAAAGGTCTTGTCCTGTCTCAAATGTCCTGCCAAAGGCACGTCATGAGCCAGACCCAGCAGGAAGGTCCTGAAGCGCTAGAGTACCACCAGCACACGGGCTGACCCAGGCTCAGCGACCTTAGGCTCGCTGCATACAAGACCATTCTCCCAGTAAATCCAGTGTGATCCAGACTGATCACCAGCTGCCTGGTTTACAGCCTGCTGCCACAAACCCTATAGAGAAGAGCATTTTTCTGCTCCCTGCAGAATTCTTCCCTGGTGTGACCACTTTCTTGTTGCCAATGGGTCAGCTCAGATAAGTCCCCCAGTTCAGCTACATGCTCCCCTGTAGGTACCGGGGCATCCCCCTCAAGGTCAGCTGCCTCCCAAACCATGGGAACCTCAGGGACGGGTTTCCCATGCTCCCTGCCCTTTCTCTTTACAGGACCCTGGGCCATTGTTTCAGGCTCCAGGTCCTTCTGATCACCCTTCCTGGCTGCCATTGGCCGAGTGGTCACGCAAGCCCACTCTGGCAACCCAAGCATCTCCAAATGGGGCCTGAGCTCAACATCCTTCCACAAGGACTGCTCCAGGTCATTTCCTAGCAGAAAATCCACAGGTATGGTAGGGCTCACAACTACCCTCAAGGGACCTGAGACCCCCCATTCAAAGGGAACCTGCGCCACCATACACTGGTGCTCTGAGTTGTCCACAGCAACTACTTGGTGGAATTCCCTAGGGACTACTTGCTCCTCAGAGACCAGGTGACACCAGACTGAGGTCACACTGGTTACGGTATCTCTGAGAGGCTCTACCCTCCTCCCATTGATGGTCACCCAGGCGCTGTATTTTTTTAGTGATAGCAGGCACCTGGTTTCCTGGGACCATCTCAGTGTCCCCTAGTGAGACGAGGGTAATTTCTGTGGAATCCCCTCCCTCCTGTGGGTACTCATCCTTCCCAAGCACTATACTAGCCAACACCTTGGTCTGCCCACCGGTGAGTGGCTGTGCCCTCTTGGGACATTTGGGGTCCCCCTGCAAGTGATCCACCTGCTCACAGGCATAGCACTTGTGGGGGATGGTCTATGCAGGGTTTCCTGAAGAGAACCCTTGTTTCTTATCTCCTGGGGGATAAGAACCTTTACCCTGGGTATTAGTTTGGGGCCCTTTAAAGAACTATTGAACAGACAAGTATCCTATCCGGAGCCAGCACGGCTCATTTGGAAGGTCATAGGTGGGGGACCACTGGTAAGCCAAATGACAGCACACCCACTGTTATGGGTGGGAAGGGAAAATTACCCTTTTCTTTATATAACCCCCACCCACTCTAATAGTGGCATGCTTCATCATCGGATTCACCCTAACTCCTAAAGGTCAGAGTGGCCTCGACCATATTCCAGGAAGCACTTATGACCCTAGATCACAACATGTTTCAGCCATGTTCTATCAACCTATATGAGGTCCTGGGTTTTCGTCAGGGTGGGTAGTGAAGAGGTCACTCACCCGAAGACGTGACTAACGTGTGCTTATTGTGGTTAGCATGCAGTTAGTATGCAAAATGTAAAAAGGGGGTTTGCTTGCCGCTCTTAGGAATTATCTTCCCATTATATAACCTACAGATCGGTCATGTCTCATTAACACACTAAAACAGTCTATCAGGCGTGAATATAAAATTAAAAAGGTCTGTTATGCAATATATTTACAAGTTGTGAGGGGGCCACTCACCTAAGTGAAATGGGACATGTGTTCCCACGGGGGCATGAGAAGAAGGCCTTGTAGTCACACTCTGGATATTCTCGCTCTTTTAGTTTTTGTGATAGGTTAACAACTACACTATGGGACTTGCCCCCTGTTACAGGACACTTCCCATGTGGGAACTGTTCAGTCTGTCCATTTACGTCCCACACTAAAACTATAGACCTCAGACTGACTACCCCTTGGGAGCAGGGAGCACGTACCAATTGCAACAGCAGTAATGTAATATACATATTATCCTGCCCTTGTGACCTAAAATATGTTGTGATGATGACAAGGAAAATCAAAATACACATCAGTGAACATAGAAGCACTATAAGATGAAAGAGGATTACAACCAAACTCACTGCCCACTTTCTTGAGATGCTACATAATGACACTGACATATCTTGGTCAATCATAGAGAAACTAACCCCACAAACTGGGATCAGTACAATACTGCTTACCAAAGAACAAAGTTGGGTGTACAGATACATATGAGAGGGCCAAATGAAGATATCTCTTGGAATCAGCTGAACAGTTTATCCTGATATGCAGGATTACCACCCAATGGTGGACTGACATGATGCCCTTAAAACATGATAGGTAAAGAAACCATTCCCAGCTCACGAATGGACAATGAGATATATTTTTATATAGATATATATCATGCAATACTCACAGCAAAACCCAATGACATAAGTACCTTATTTATGGAATCGGTTAACACCCTGTTTTAACACTCCGTAAACTCTTTTGCATTAATGGATGTAAACACCTTTACCTGTCTCCAAACAGACAACTAACTATATTTTTATAACAAACAAAATCCACCAAGATATCCAATAACATCAGTCCCTCATCTACATAATCAAGCAGCATGTCCCTTTTTAAACCCTTTGGGACACTTTAATGTGGTTATATGTGGAATCCCTAGTTGTCCATAACAGACAAAGAATATGCATTTACATTAAGTGAAACTCATCAGCAAACCTAATAACATGAGTTCAAACCAGTTGACACCCTCGTTACCTGGCTAGGACTCTACCAAAATGCCAACTACTTTGACCACAACCCCCCTCACTAGACACACCTGTGGCATTTAGAAATCGGCATGCCCGACCCCACCCTCTCAAAAAAGCGAGGACTGCACCGCACGTGCTTGAGTTTTCTCCGCACGTACACAGTTCGGGTTAGCACGCTCCACCGTCAACCACGCAGAGCGTTGCCAAGTAACCGGTTAACCCGGCCTTCTCTCATCAGACGAGCCCCTTCCCTCGACATATGAGCGCCGCACACAGGTTTGTGGGCGGAACTTTTTCCGGAAGCAAGTCAGCTTACGAACAACGATCTGCGGATCGGTCCAGGCACAAACGAGTATTTAAAACTCGAAGCACCTCTCAGTCGCTCACCGCAAGCAGGGGAGCAGAGCCGAATACAGGTGTACAGAAGGGATGGAACCTTTGATGAAGTGAGTAATTCCTACCAAAAATGCTGAGCATCTGCTGCGCAATACTCTGCATTCCCCCCTCGATATGCCTCGGTAAGAGGAAACCAATAGCGCTAATTGTAATAACTGACGGCACTCTCTTCTCCATTTTCTGCCGCCCAATATCCAGAGTGTGACTACAAGGCCTCCTTCTCATGCCCCAGTGGGAACAAATGCCCCAATTCACTTAGGTGAGTGGCCCCCTCACAACTTGTAAGTATATTGCATAAACAGACCTTTTTAATTTTATATTCATGCCTGATAGACTGTTTCAGTGTGTTAATGAGACATGACCCCTCTGTAGGTTATACAATGGGAAGATAATGTAGCGACTAGATGTGTATCGATGTGTGACTGTACTAACTATATATTAAGGCATACAACAGTACAAAAACAGCAGTGCCTGGAAGTACGCAATGATGAATATATGCACGTATATATGTACAATTGGGATCATTGAATAGGGCGGAATTCACTGCATATATGACTCTATGAGTTAAAATACTGAAGGCACTTTTAGGGACTGTACTGAGATGAAACACCATTTCGGGTTTCTATACCCTGTTTGACAGCATCTGTACTTGCACTTAACAGTATATACACTATACCCTTTTCTCGTTACAGGTAATTCCTAAGAGTGGCAAGTAAACAAGTAAACCCCCTTTTTACATTTTGCATGCTAACTGCATGCTAACCACAATAAGCACACGTTAGTCATGTCTTCCAGGGAGTGACCTCTTCGCTACCCACCCTGACGAAAGCCCAGGACCTCATATAGGCTGATAGAACAGGGGTGAAACATGTTGGTGTTCTAGGGTCATAGGACCATCACATACTGATATCCCTACATAGACATATTTTTATCTTCCCTCCCACTCTTCTAATGCCCCAGTTACTTACCGGTAATCTTCATTACTCCCGAGTCCTGGTCTTCCTGGATGCAGTCCTGGGGTCTGTCGGAAAGGAGAAGTATTGTGCGTAAGGACTGCATCCAGGAAGACGGACGAGGAGGTAATAAAGGATACTTTTAGAGTGGGGGAGGAATTTTATCTTTAAAGCTACGCCCCCTTACACCCTATCTTCATAAGTGCTCCCTGGAATATGGTTGAGCCCACCCTGACCTTTAGGATTTAAGGTGAACCCAATGATGAAGCATGCCACTATTAGAGTGGGTGAGGGTTATATAAAGAAAAGGGTAATTTTCCCTTCCCACCCATAACAGTGGGTGTGCTGTCATTTGGCTTACCAGTGGTCCCCCACCTCTGACCTTCCAAAGGAGCCGTGCTGGCTCCGGATGGGATACTTGTTTGTTCAATAGTGTACCACAGGGATGACGTATCCCTCCACCCTTGCTTTAGAGGACCTCTCTACCCTCCTTGGGGTGTTGGACACATCACCCCAGACACGTGTTAAAGCCCTTTAAAGAACTCCTGTGCTTAACCCATGTCCCCCCACTCTTCTGCTGGGGACCCTGCCCACCTTTGGCTGAGTCTCCCCATACACCTTCTTGTGGGCCCTGGTACTCAACCAGTGGTCCGCCTCCATAGCAAGGTTCCTGGGGTCAGTCAGCTTACCATCAGTTAAGTGCTGGCGCAGCTCTGCAAAACATAGAGCAGACAAGTGCTCCCACACAATTGAATTGTACAGCCCCTGAAAATCTGTTACATTGCTGCCCTTCACTCAAAAAACAAGTGCCCTGCAAAAAGAATCCAAACATTCCGACCATGTCTGGGAATCAGTTTTCTTACTAGACCTAAACTGATCCCTGTAATTTTCAGGTGTGAGACTATACCTAGTGAGAAGGGCCTCCTTCATGTCAGTGTAGGTGAGGTTGTAACCCTTACCCAAAGCCAACAAAGTGTCCCTCCCTTCTTCTGAGAAATGAGGCCACAATCATGCCCCCCAATGCTTTTCAGGGACCCCATTCATGTGTATAGATGCCTCATAGCCCAGAAACCACCTTTGTATGTCATCACCCTTTTTACATTCCTTGCCTACATTCTTGGGAATGTACACAATCCTGTCTGAGTGCACTGTGGAATTGTTGCCACCATCCGTGCTAGATTTACTCTCCAACTGCAGCTCCTTGATCCCACGCTCATGGTCTAAAACCATCTTCTGTGAGTCCATCTTGAGCCTCTCAAGCTCTATCTAATGCCTCTCAGCTTCCCTCTGGGGACAAACCACTGCTGCTCGGCCTGGATGGTCCTCCCTCTCCCAATAGCACAGCAGCCCTAGGAATAGGCTCCTCTGCCTCCACACTAAGGTCTCCAGACTGCCCGCTGGCATGTCTGGCTGCTACCCAGGCCCTCAGTGCCTTTTGTAGCTCCTGCTTCCTGGTGAGGCCTCTGACTTGGACCTTTAGGTTTTTACAAATAGCCTTCAACTCCTTGACGTAGGTTTCCAACCTTTCCTCCTCAAAGGCCACTTCTAGGGATGCAATTGATGATGCTGCTGTACCAGGCATGATGCAGTAGGAAGTTTAAGTTCAAACAATGGAAAGACAACAGTATGTGGAACGTAATGGTCTGCGATATGGTACCAGTGTACACCAATCACTGTAGGTCAAGTGCCAACGCAAGTCCTATCCTCACCGCTGACAACCAGTGTTATAAATGGGGGTCTCTAGTTGACAATGGTTTGTACCTTTGTCCAAATAGGGGCTCTTCCTTCTAGTCAGGATAAGGGGAAACACTCCTAAAATAACCCCTGCTCACCTCCTTGGTAGCTTGGGACGAGCAGTCAGACTTATTTTAGAGGCAGTGTGTGAAGCATTTGCACATAACCAACAGTAATACAGTGAAAACACTACAAAAGGACACCATACCAGTTTTAGAGAAATAACCAATATTTATCTGTGCAAACATGACCAAAACGATAAAAGACCAACATACAGTAATCAAAAATAGGCACTTTGCAAGTATGACTTAAAAATGCAGTTCCTTGAAGTCGGTAACCCTGTCTGGTGCTACCGCGGTACTGAAAACAACAGAATCCAGCAGTTCTGGCCCACCGCGTCAAAACGGACTGGCTTTAGTGTTAGCAGGCTCGTAAACACTACCTTTGGTTCCGGCTGACCGCGTCGTTGCTGGCTGGTTGTGGCAACCATCGCAGTTGTGATGTGAAGTATAACGTTGCGGCGTGTGGTGCCTTCAAGTTGCGGCGCAGGTAGCGGCTCAGTGACGGTTGTCCAGCTGCGTTGGTGAGACCAGGGCTGCGGTGCGGAGTGAGGCAGTGCTCGTTGCAGTGCTGACAGGTCACAGTGCAAGCGACAGTGCTGGTTGATGGGAGCTGGGGTCGGTCAGCCCAGACTGAGGTGTGGGACAGGGCGGTGCGTCGTGTAACTTACGAGCTGTGTCCCCAAACCACAGTGCGATCACGGGTGTCGCGATCAGCGGGCAGCTACGTCATTGGTGAGACCAGGGCGGCAGAGTGAAGCGAGGCGGTGCGGAGTGCGGTGCCCACAGGTCGTGGTGCAAGCAGCGGCTCGGTGGCATCGGCGGTTGTCGTCATCGGTGAGACCAGGGTTTCGGCACGAAGTGCAGCAGGGGCCTCTGCAGTGCCTTCAGGACACGGAGTCCGCAGCGGTGTCGGTGACGGTGTCGGCTCCTTTCCCCCTCTGTGGCAACTGAAACCGCGGTTCCAGAGGCAGTACCCAGAAGTAGAGGAAGTCTTTGCTGTCCCTGAGACTTCGTGAACAGGTGGCAAGCTCTATTTCAAGCCCTTGGAGATACTCAGCACAAGTAAAGAAAGTTCAGTCCAGTCCTTTTACTGCCCAAGGCAGAAACAGCAACTACAGGCCAACCCAACAAAGCAACAACACAGCAACGGGGCAGTGCTCCTCCTAGCAGTTCTTCCAGCTCTTCTTCTTGGCAGGTTCCTTGATTCAAGCAAGTTCTAAAGTTCTGGGGCCCCAATATTTATACTGCATTTCTATTTGTTCTCTTGGGCAGAGAGTGTCTTTGCTCAGTCCAAACCAGTTTGGTCCTCTCTGGCCCAGCTTCTCAGCAGGAGATGGAGACAGCATTGTTCAAGGCAAACCAGACCCATTCAAGTGCAAGGAAATCTCCTCCAACTACTCTAAATGCAGCCCAGGTCTATTCAGCCCAGCCCTGACTCATCCAGGAAAGGCAGGCCACACCTCGACCCCCACCCCCAGTGGCTGTCTGAAGAGAATGCGCATCTCCAGCCCCTGTCACTCAAAACCCAGACAGCCAATCCACAACCTAGCAGAGGCACACAGAATGGCTAAGCAAGAAAATACCTACTTTCTAAAAATTGTATTTTCAAACACAGAATATAAAAATCATCTTTACTAAAAGATGCATTTCTACATTCTGAGTTCAGGCATACTAACCTCTATTTCTCATCTTGTCCCAATGGGAAGATATACTCGTAAAATGTTATAGAGAATTCCCCATTCTATCCTATGGGACAGATAGCCTTTTGACAGTGAAAAACGAATTACACCGTAGTTTACTATCAGGACCTGTCACACACACTAGGACATGTCCTACCTTTTATATACACTACACCCTGCCCATGGGGTGACTCACATGTAATAAAAGGGAAGGTTAGGGCTTGGCAAGTGGGTGCACTTGCCAAGTCGACATGGCAGTAAAAACTGCACGCAGACACTGCAGTGGCAGGTCTGAGAACCCTTTGAAAGGCTGCTCGTGTGGGTGGCACAATCAGTGCTGCAAGCCCACTAGCAGCATTTGATTTACAGGTCCTGGCACTCTCAGGGCCCTTTACTAGGTGTTTACCAGTAAATCAAATATGCCAATCATGGAAACACCAATCCATAATATAATTTGCAATAGCAGCACTTGCACTTTCACACTGAACAGCAGTGAAAAAGTGCACAGAGACACTAAACCAGGAAAAAGAAGAGTCAAAACCAGGAGGTCAGAAAGCAAAAAAGACAGGGGAAACACGCCAAAAGATGCCAGGTCTAACAAAAAGAAACAGGATGCCAAATAAATTATTGTGTATCCACTGTCTGGTTGCTCAAGGACCTGCTTTGTCCCACCAGACTTCTGTCTCTGGGCTTTTACATATAACACTTGAGGTGCACTTGAAAGGAGGGGAAACAGGATGCCATAACAAACCTCGTATGCTGAAAAACTCTGTTTTGCTGTACCAACTATCTGTCTCTCGGTTTACAGGGGGTACATGGACTGCCCCAAATTGAAATTCAGTGTTAAATGTGAGAGGATACTAAGATCGTCATACTACACTCCCCACACATACCCCGGGCCCTCAGAGCCCATGTTGAGTGTGGCTGAAGACTTCCATTGACTTCAAAATATCCAAAGTGGGTAGGGTTTACCCCATTGGTTTGGACACGCCTAGGAGTTTTCTAGCTTTCTTCCTTCTTTTCTATTATATCACTCCTTATATTGCCTTGTTGGTAACTTATTAATCTTTATTTTTTTTCTCTTTATTTTTATATATTGTTCGCATCCTACTACATTGTTGAAGATATGATGTACTGGCTGATGCTATGATTTATGGTCTTTATTCTGCAATAAAAACTAAACTAAACAGAGGACATGCCTAGGAGTCAAAATCATCCACTAGCTCATGCCAGCCATAAATATGGCACCTCCTGGCACTTACTAGACCAGTGAAAGATGAGAAGTGAACTGATCCCAGAAGACCCCCTAAAGGACTAGACCTACTCTCCCTCTTGTACCCAGGACAAAGAAGTGGACTCCAAGGATAATAAGGCTAAACTTCTATTAAAACTACAGGGACACAACAAGCTAGAAGAGGCAGTTTCCTGCAACTATCAGTGGCAGCTGGACCTGGACTGGACCCTGCTGTTTGGCCTCTGACTGATATGCTGTGGGTCTTTAAGTCAGGATAATTTAGTGCCTTTCGATGGCTGACCCTGACAAGGGTTGTGATTGTTCTTCTAAGTGGGTAGTCATCCAATTTCTTACAATGATAAATCAAGTTACAGCCCCTTACGTAAGCTTCCTAACACTAAAGAAAGATGATTATGGGAGCTGTTTGAACACTGTGTGGGACTGGATGCTGTCTTATTTGTTGCTTTTGTCCAAATGTTGTGTGATGTTTCTCTTGAGTCCATATGTGTTTTGGTTTTTGTTGCACTTTGGATGCTATATTAAGTAGTAAATAAAGAAACAGCATATTCCTAATCTTTGGTCCTGCGCACAATGTTTGCTAAGTCATTGCTTTATTTAGTGATGAGCAGTTTTCAATTCCATTTCTTTCTAGCTGGCCATCAACCTTGCTATGCATTTTTTTTATTTTTCATAGAAATCTTGAACCTGAAAGTACATGATACAAATTTGAGGCTATGGGAAAATGCATACTCAAAGATTTCTAGCAACCTAAGGCCCCTTAAATGCCAGCATCTTTCATTTGCCTCATATCATTGCCATTCTCTGGTCACTGAAGTTTCGGAATGCAGGAGATGGATCATTTTCTGATATTTGTAGTAATTTCAGAGTGTGAGAAATTGGGTTATTGATTAAGGGGAGTGTTAACCCTTCTCAAGCAACAATCACAATTCTTGCCAGGGTGAACCACAATAGTCACAAAATTAACCCGTCTTTAACACTCTTGTAGCTTAGCCCAAAAGCAGTCAGACTTAACTTAGAGGCAATGCGTAAAGCATTTATGGAGCACTCAAACAGTAATAAGGTGAAAACAGAACACAAAAAAAATCCCACACCAATCTCGATGAATTGAGTAAGTTTTAATAAATAAAATGACACCATATTGACAAATATCCAATCAGTAGAACTGGAGATATGTAATTTCAAAGTCTTAGGTAGACGTAATGGCAAAAAGCGCAAAGCGCCAAATAGAATTTTATGGTCACGCTGGACCAGGACAAAGTCACAAGTTCAGCCGACTGCAATGGAGAGCGGGACAGGTACAGGACAAGTTCTGCCCACTGGTCAATGTACCTGGTTCTACTTGGACTGAGATGCGGGTTCCTGCATTGCACTGCGCTGAGTCGAGTTGATTTCGATGAGGCTGCTGATAAGCAGCTGCAGGTAACTGACAGAAAACAAAGGTATGCTGTTCCTAGGAGGTAGGAAGGGGAGGGGGAGAGGGATCTGGGTGTTCCTTCGTGCGAAGGGAAACCGTAGGTGGAGTAACTCCAATTAGGAGACAGGGTCCTCACACATCCTGGAGGGTGTCATGCTTCATCATTGAGCAGCTCCTCGTTGGACCGGCGCTGCAATGCCCAACGGGTCCCGCGAAGGGGCTCTTTGCCAGAGGTCTTCTCTGGTTGCCAACGTGAAGCTCGATGGGTGTGGTGGGGTGTGTGTGTAAATAATAAAGAGTAGAGGTGGGAAAGAGGAAAGTGTGAATTAAAATTAGCTATACGAATCCCCAAGGGCACATTTATTCACTGAGTTCCTATGCTATGAGTAAAAACAACCAACTGAGAAGTTGTGGCTCAAGATGGGGAATTATACCCTCTTGAGCTCAGGGTGATATGTGTGAAGAGGGGGTGGGCACCCCTCTGCATACCTTTGTTTTCTGTCAGTTACCTGGGGCCTGTATGCTGGACCTACCAAGCCACTGTCCCCCTTTTTCAATAACAGCAGCTGCAGGTGCCACGATGCAAGGTCCTGCATCGAGAAGCATAGCACTGCATCAAATCCGATGAGGCCACCAATCATGAGCTGCGAGGTGCTGTGATGTGAGGTCCTGCACTGAGATGCGTCATACTTCATAGGTTCTGATGAGGCTGGCAATCAGGAGCCACAAGGTGCTGCGATACGATGTCCTGCATCGAGATGCTTTGCCCTGCGTCAGTTCCGATGAACTCACATATCAGGAGTTTTGAGGTGCTTTGTTGCAAGGTCCTGCATTACGCTGAATCAAGTTGTGTCACACTTTGTCGGTTCTGAGGGAATCCACAGTTGGCCTAGGAGGAGTACATTCTGATGCCAGCCGAGGGACTAGGACATAGGGAGCACCTCTTAGGGATCAGGACTCACTCCAGCAGAGTCCAGAAGCAGGGCACAGGCAGGTCCAGTTGAGTCTGGGCAGATGCAGGGTAGGTCTCTGCCGCTTGTTATGGCCCTGTAGTTAAGAACAGGAG
This sequence comes from Calotriton arnoldi, assembly GCA_963921515.1. Classification (NCBI taxonomy): domain Eukaryota; kingdom Metazoa; phylum Chordata; class Amphibia; order Caudata; family Salamandridae; genus Calotriton; species Calotriton arnoldi. The sequence goes on from CAWUFW010012533.1 coordinate 284,063, forward strand.
GCTTCTGAGCTAGCCCTTGGTGTCACTCTGGTGGTTTTGGATTCAAGGAGCAGGTCCAGTCTTCCTTCTTCAGGTTGCTGGACACCATGGCAGTCTTTCTTGCAGCAGGACACAAGAGCAGTCCTTCTTCTAAGTTGTCCACAGGTCCAGAAGTGATCTGAAGAATCGGTCTGAGAAACAAATATGTATAATTGATGTCAGCTTTGAAGTGGGAGAAGCTTTTAGACTTCCCCCCACATCTGGTTCGGGAATTTCATACCTACTCTTGCCCTGGCCTCGAGAAGACTGGGGTGACAATAGACTAGTGTGAAGTCCTTTGTGAGTGTGCTGAGGCAGCCCCATTGAAGTGCAAGTGTGGTAGGTGACAGCTCCGCTCTTCCATTCCTGGGAAGATGGGCCATCCTGACAACGCCTAGTCCCCCTTTGTATCACTGTTTGAGAGGAATACACAGATGCCAAGTGCTAACTACACATAGTCATGTGACACAGGATACAGGCTGCAAGCACCAAATGTTTATTACAAGAAAATGACAACTTTCTAAAGGTGGCATTTTCAGAATTGTGACTTAAAATCCAACATTACCATTAAAGGAGGTTTTTAATTACAATTCATTTGATAACCAACTTGAGATCCCTACCTGCTCTCAATCAAAAGTTATCATTTATTACATGTAATAAGGTAACCCAATGTTATCCTATAGGAAAGGTAGGCCTTTCAGTAGTGAAAAGTAATTTAAGAATTCTTCACTACCAGGACATGTAAAACTTAAAATTACATGTCTAACTTTTTAAATACCATGCACCCTACCCTATGGGCTGGTTAGGGCCTACCCTAGGAGTGACATGTGTATAAAAAAGGAAGTTCTAGGCTGGCAAAAGGTTTATTTTGCCAGGTCCAAAAGACAGTTTAAAACTGCACATACAGAGTCCAATGGCAGGCCTGAGTGTTTAAAAGGACCACTTATGTGGGTGGCACAAGCGGTGCTGCAAGCCCACTAGTAGCATTGATTTTACAACCCTGGGAACCTGTAGTACTACTTTACTAGGAACTTCCAAGTAAATTCAATGTGCCAATTGGGTGTAAGCCAATTTTACCATGCTTAGAGGAGTGAGCACAAGCACCTTAGTACTAGTAGCAGTGGTAAAGTGCACAGAGCACTAAAGCCAATACAAAATAAATCCAGCAAAACAGGAGGGGTGAAGACAAAAGGTTTGGGGTACTACCAGCCAAGGGTGTCAGGTATAACACAGATCCTCAGTGCAAAACTCTAAAAGGACAGACAGGTTTGTATATAGCTTTATTGGAGCAACGTTCTTTCAGTTTGACACTTTTAATACTAAGAAAGTGTGTCTGTCTGCCTAAGACTATTAATTAGAAGTTCAGGAAGTGGCCAAAGTTTGTTTCAGAGCTTTGAATATGAGGCAGGCATATTTGAAAGTACAATGAGCTTCAAGTGGGAGCTATTTATTTCAACTGATTCTGAAGCCATAGTATCAAAGTACCCTGTGGCTGTAATCAGTCTTGAAGATACAAAAAGGATAGCCTTTAATATGGCTTTTTGGATTTCAGGAGTGGGCCCGTGATGCTAGCAAACCCATATTCCAAACCTGAGGTCACCACTGCTTGTAAGACCTGTTTAAGGTTCTCTTTGTGGGTACTCTTGACTGATTTAAGAATAATTTCCCTGCAAAATGATTTTTGGTTGCACTTAGGTTCACAAAAACATATGTGAATTGAGACATTCGTGTCTAAAAGACCAAAAATTACAATAAAACAATGAAACTGAAAACTATAATGATGAAACAAACTAGACTCAATGAGGGACTGTTGCTTAGCTTTTAGATAGACACATGACTCAGTAACAACCAGACGTTTAGCTGATAGTCATATCAGATATTTGGAATGACATAGACAAACAACTTATAAGAAACATATATATTTGGGGCTTGAAATGAACATTGATCTGTGATATTAAATGTACCAAAAAGCTTCACTGTCAAAACATTTTGCATGCTCTGCTTCAGATTTGGGTATGGTTATGGTTAAAGCTGTAATTTATCAGTAAATAGTAAGTGGGGGATATAATACTCAGGACTTTCTAGAGTTATTACTCCATCTTCTGATGCACACAACTATGGATGCTGCAGTTGAAAAAGGCACACCTTACTTTTCAGGCATACTGAAGTCCATGCCCTTCTAACAGTTGCCACAGAATAAACAAGAGGGAACCCCCTCAGTGCTATCTCCTATCTCTCTATACCCATCCAAGGGAACTACCCTAGGGCATTGTTAGGACTTTTGCCCACTAGGTTTAGTAGTGGCATGCTTCATAATAGAGTCCTCATCTAGATACCTAAGGGTATTTATAGGAGGGCTTTGCATTCATGAATGCACTGTGCAATGTGGTACATGCATAACTCCAACCTCTAAGTCGTATTTATGAAGCCACGCAAGGCCACTTTGCGTGGCTTTGAATGGCTTCAAAAATATGGATTTTAGACTTGGCATCTTTGGCGTTATTTCCCCGGACTTTGTGCCTCTACCTCCTGTATTTTTGATGCTGTGCTGGATTTCGTTTTTGCTGGCTTAGATGCTTTGGGCACTTTGCCACTGCTAATCAGTGTCAAAGTGCAAGTGCTCCCAGTGTAAATTCTTATTACAATTGGTTCTCCCTGATTGGCATTTTTGGTTCACTGGTAAGTCCCTAGTAAAGTGCATAGAGGGTGCCAAGGCCTCTAAATCAAATGCTACTAGTGGACCTGCAGCACAGATTGTGCCACCAACATAAGCAGCCCTGCAAACGTAACCCAGAACCTTCCACTGCAGTGCCTGCGTGCAGTGTTGAACTGCCATGTGACCTGGCAAGTGTACCCACTTGCCATGCCCTAACCTTCCCTTTTCTTACATGTAAGACACCCCTCAGGTAGGCCCAAGGTACCCCCATGGGCAGGGTATGTGAACGGTATGACATGTACAGGTGTGTGTGACATGACATTTCACTATTGAAAGGTTATCTGCTCCATAGGATAACATGGGAGATACTTTGTAACATCTTACCAGTATAACTTCCCATTGGGACAAGATGGAAAAATGAAGTTTAGGCTCTCGGAACTCGGAATTTATTAACACACCTTTTAGAAAGGATGGTTTTTAAATTGTGCGTTTAAAAATGCCACTTTTAGAAAGTATGCAAAAAAACAATTGATGGACGGAATGCTGGACAATGCAAACATTCACCCCCAGTCACGAGGATCTGGGTTAAATCCATCATTCTTTTGCTCACCACACCACCCCAGTTTGGACCCAGCCATATGCAAATCAGTCTTGACCCTGTTCCTTGTGGGAACAGTCCAGCCCGAACTGCCAAGCCAGGTCCTCCCTGGACCGGAAACAAGCATCCTGGGACCGGTTTCAGGGCTTCACCCTCCATCAGCCAGGCTAGCTTGAATCCAGTGTTGTAGTGAGCACGACCCACGTCTGGGCATAACCTTCCCACTTAGGGCGACATATGCAAAAGAAACAATTGATGGACGGAATGCTGGACAATGCAAACATTCACCCCCAGCCACAAGGATCTTGGTTAAATCCATCATTCTTTTGCTCACCACACCACCCCAGTTTGGACCCAGCCATATGCAAATCAGTCTTGACCTTGTTCCTTGTGGGAGCAGTCCAGCCCGAACTGCCAAGCAAGGTCCTCCCTGTTCTGAATTCTGTCCATCAATTGTTCTTTTTGCATTTGTCACCCCGAGTGGGACGGGTATGCCCAGACATGGGTCCCGTGCTCTCCATGCCACTGGAGTCAAGCTATCCTGGCTGATGAGGGGTGAAACCCCGAAACCGGTCCTAGGATGCTTGTTTCCAGTCCAGAGAGGACATGGCCTGGCCGTTCGGGCGGACTGTTCCCATGAGGCACAGGGTCAAGACTGATTTGCACATGACTGGGTTCAAACTGGAATGGCGAGCAAAAAAACGATGGATTTAGGCCCAGATCTCTGTACTGGGGTGAATGTATGACATTGTTCTGCATTCTGTCCATCAATTGTTCTTTTTGCATTTGTCACCCCGAGTGGGACGGATATGCCCAGACGTGGGTCCCGTGCTCTCCATGCCACTCCAGTCAAGCTATCCTGGCTGATGAGGGGTGAAACCCTGAAACTGGTCCTAGGATGCTTGTTTCCAGTGCAGGGAGGACCTGGCCTTGCAGTTCGGGCTGGACTGTTCTCATGAGGCACTGGGTCAAGACTGATTTGCATATGGCTGGGTTCAAACTGGAGTGGCAAGGTGAGCAAAAAATCGATGGATTTAGGCCCAGATCTCTGTACTGGGGTGAATGTATGACATTGTTCTGCATTCTGTCCATCAATTGTTCTTTTTGCATTTGTCACCCCGAGTGGGACGGGTATGCCCAGACGTGGGTCCCGTGCTCTCCATGCCACTGGAGTCAAGCTATCCTGGCTGATGAGGGGTGAAACCCCGAAACCGGTCCTAGTATGCTTGCTTCCAGTCCAGGGAAGACATGGCTTGGCAGTTCGGGCTGGACTGTTCCCATGAGGCACAGAGTCAAGACTGATTTGCATATGGCTGGGTTCAAACTGGAATGGCATGTTGAGCAAATAAAACGATGGATTTAGGCCCAGATCTCTGTACTGGGGTGAATGTATGGCATTGTTCTGCATTCTGTCCATCAATTGTTCTTTTTGCATTTGTCACCCCGAGTGGGACGGGTATACCCAGACGTGGGTCCCGTGCTCTACATGCCACTGGAGTCAAGCTATCCTGGCTGATGAGGGGTGAAACCTCGAAACCGGTCCTAGGATGCTTGTTTCCAGTCCAGGGAGGACCTGGCCTGGCAGTTCGGGCTAGACTGTTCCCATGAGGCACAGGGTCGAGACTGATTTTCATATGGCTGGGTTCAAACTGGAATGGCATGGTGAGCAAAAAAATGATGGATTTAGGCCCAGATCTCTGTACTGGGGTGAATGTATGACATTGTTCTGCATTCTGTCCATCAATTGTTCTTTTTACCTTTAGAAAGTAGGCATTCTCTTGTTTAACCATTCTGTGTGCCTTTGCCAGTTCGTGGATTGACTGACTGGTTTTGGAGTGACAGGGGTTGGGAATGTGCCTTCACTGTCCACAGCCACTGGGGAGGGAGGTTGAGGTGTGCCTGTCCCTTCCTGGATGAGTCAGAGCTGAACAGAATAGACCTTGGCTGCATTTAGAGTAGTGGTAGGAGTTTTCCTTGCACCTAAATAGGGCCTGTCTCCCTTGCACAATGCTGTCTCCACCCCCTGTGGTCATACCGCACCAGTGAAGACAGAACTTGTTTGGACTGGGCTCAGAGACACTTTCACTAAGAAGAACAAAGACAAAATGGGGTATAAGTAGTTGACCTTAAACCTCAGAACTTTAGATCACGTCTGGACTCAAGAGGAACTTTTGCCAAGGAGAAGAGCTGGAGAGCTGTGAGGAGGAGTACTGTACCTTTGCTGTGTGCTGTATGGGTTTGGCCTGCAGTTGCTGCTTCTGCAAAGGAAAAGGACAAAGACTGGAACTTTGCTGAGAAACCTGCTTGAAGAAAAATCTCCAAGGGCTTGTGTGTGCTGGCCTCCTGTTCTGAAGTCTCAGGGACACAAAGACTTCACCCCCGCTCCCCTGAACTCTACTGCTGAGAGTTCTGACCTAGCGATACCAAAGGGGATGATGGACGGAGCGTTAGAGCAAATCAAACACTCACCCCCAGTCAACTGATTTGGGTTTAATCCATCATCATTCTTTAGCTCACTCCACCACCCCAGATCAGACATGGCCATATGCAAATCAGTCTGACCCTGTTCCTCATGGGAACAGTCCAGCCCGAACTGCCAAGCCATGTCTTCCCTGGACCGGAAACAAGCATCCTGGGACCGGTTTCGGGTTCAAAACCCTCATCAGCCAAGCTATCTTGAATCCAGTGGCAAAGTGAGCAAGGGACCCACGTCTGGGCATACCCTGCCAACTTAGGGCGAACAAAGCGATACCAAAGGGGATGATGGACGGAGCGTTAGAGCAAATCAAACACTCACCCCCAGTCAACTGATTTGGGTTTAATCCATCATCATTCTTTAGCTCACTCCACCACCCCAGTTCAGACATGGCCATATGCAAATCAGTCTGACCCTGTGCCTCATGTGAACAGTCCAGCCCGAACTGCCAAGCCATGTCTTCCCTGGACCGGAAACAAGCATCCTGGGACCGGTTTCGGGTTCAAAACCCTCATCAGCCAGGCTATCTTGAATCCAGTGGCAAAGTGAGCAAGGGACCCACGTCTGGGCATACCCTGCCAACTTAGGGCGAACAAAGCGATACCAAAGGGGATGATGGACGGAGCGTTAGAGCAAATCAAACACTCACCCCCAGTCAACTGATTTGGGTTTAATCCATCATCATTCTTTAGCTCACTCCACCACCCCAGTTCAGACATGGCCATATGCAAATCAGTCTGACCCTCTGCCTCATGGGAACAGTCCAGCCCGAACTGCCAAGCCATGTCTTCCCTGGACCGGAAACAAGCATCCTGGGACCGGTTTCGGGTTCAAAACCCTCATCAGCCAGGCTATCTTGAATCCAGTGGCAAAGTGAGCAAGGGACCGACGTCTGGGCATACCCTGCCAACTTAGGGCGAACAAAGCGATACCAAAGGGGATGATGGACGGAGCATTAGAGCAAATCAAACACTCACCCCCAGTCAACTGATTTGGGTTTAATCCATCATCATTCTTTAGCTCACTCCACCACCCCAGTTCAGACATGGCCATATGCAAATCAGTCTGACCCTGTGCCTCATGGGAACAGTCCAGCCCGAACTGCCAAGCCATGTCTTCCCTGGACCGGAAACAAGCATCCTGGGACCGGTTTCGGGTTCGGGTTCAAAACCCTCATCAGCCATTCTATCTTGAATCCAGTGGCAAAGTGAGCAAGGGACCCACGTCTGGGCATACACTGCCAACTTAGGGCGAACAAAGCGATACCAAAGGGGAGGATGGACGGAGCGTTAGAGCAAATCAAACACTCACCCCCAGTCAACTGATTTGGGTTTAATCCATCATCATTCTTTAGCTCACTCACCACCCCAGTTCAGACATGGCCATATGCAAATCAGTCTGACCCTGTGCCTCATGGGAACAGTCCAGCCCGAACTGCCAAGCCATGTCTTCCCTGGACCGGAAACAAGCATCCTGGGACCGGTTTCGGGTTCAAAACCCTCATCAGCCAGGCTATCTTGAATCCAGTGGCAAAGTGAGCAAGGGACCCACGTCTGGGCATACCCTGCCAACTTAGGGCGAACAAAGCGATACCAAAGGGGATGATGGACGGAGCGTTAGAGCAAATCAAACACTCACCCCCAGTCAACTGATTTGGGTTTAATCCATCATCATTCTTTAGCTCACTCCACCACCCCAGTTCAGACATGGCCATATGCAAATCAGTCTGACCCTGTGCCTCATGGGAACAGTCCAGCCCGAACTGCCAAGCCATGTCTTCCCTGGACCGGAAACAAGCATCCTGGGACCGGTTTCGGGTTCAAAACCCTCATCAGCCAGGCTATCTTGAATCCAGTGGCAAAGTGAGCAAGGGACCCACGTCTGGGCATACCCTGCCAACTTAGGGCGAACAAAGCGATACCAAAGGGGATGATGGACGGAGCGTTAGGCAAATCAAACACTCACCCCCAGTCAACTGATTTGGGTTTAATCCATCATCATTCTTTAGCTCACTCCACCACCCCAGTTCAGATATGGTCATATGCAAATCAGTCTGACCCTGTGCCTCATGGGAACAGTCCAGCCCGAACTGCCAAGCCATGTCTTCCCTGGACCGGAAACAAGCATCCTGGGACCGGTTTCTGGCATTCCAGCCGTCATCAGCCAGGCTTGCTTGAATCCAGTGGCAAAGTGAGCAAGGGACCCACGTCTGGGCATACCCCCGCCAACTTAGGGCGAACAAAGCGATACAAAAGGGGATGATGGACGGAACGCTTGAGCCAATCAAACACTCACCCCCAGTCAACTGATCTGGGTTTAATCCATCATCATTCTTTAGCTCACTCCACCACCCCAGTTCAGACATGGCCATATGCAAATCAGTCTGACCCTGTGCCTCATGGGGACAGTCCAGCCCGAACTGCCAAGCCATGTCTTCCCTGGACCGGAAACAAGCATCCTAGGACCGGTTTCTGGCATTCCAGCCGTCATCAGCCAGGCTTGCTTGAATCCAGTGGCAAAGTGAGCAAGGGACCCACGTCTGGGCATACCCCCGCCAACTTAGGGCGAACAAAGCGATAAAAAAGGGATGATGGACGGAATGTTTGAGCCAATCAAACACTCACCCCCAGTCAACTGATCTGGGTTTAATCCATCATCATTCTTTAGCTCACTCGACCACCCCAGTTCAGACATGGCCATATGCAAATCAGTCTGACCCTGTGCCTCATGGGAACAGTCCAGCCCGAACTGCCAAGCCATGTCTTCCCTGGACCGGAAACAAGCATCCTAGGACCGGTTATTGGCATTCCAGCCGTCATCAGCCAGGCTTGCTTGAATCCAGTGGCAAAGTGAGCAAGGGACCCACGTCTGGGCATACCCCCGCCAACTTAGGGCGAACAAAGCGATACAAAAGGGGATGATGGACGGAACGTTTGAGCCAATCAAACACTCATCCCCAGTCAACTGATCTGGGTTTAATCCATCATCATTCTTTAGCTCACTCCACCACCCCAGTTCAGACATGGCCATATGCAAATCAGTCTGACCCTGTGCCTCATGGGAACAGTCCAGCCCGAACTGCCAAGCCATGTCTTCCCTGGACCGGAAACAAGCATCCTAGGACCGGTTTCTGGCATTCCAGCCGTCATCAGCCAGGCTTGCTTGAATCCAGTGGCAAAGTGAGCAAGGGACCCACGTCTGGGCATACCCCCGCCAACTTAGGGCGAACAAAGCGATACAAAGGGGATGATGGACGGAACGCTTGAGCCAATCAAACACTCACCCCCAGTCAACTGATCTGGGTTTAATCCATCATCATTCTTTAGCTCACTCCACCACCCCAGTTCAGACATGGCCATATGCAAATCAGTCTGACCCTGTGCCTCATGGGAACAGTCCAGCCCGAACTGCCAAGCCATGTCTTCCCTGGACCGGAAACAAGCATCCTAGGACCGGTTTCTAGCATTCCAGCCGTCATCAGCCAGGCTTGCTTGAATCCAGTGGCAAAGTGAGCAAGGGACCCACGTCTGGGCATACCCCCGCCAACTTAGGGCGAACAAAGCGATACAAAAGGGGATGATGGACGGAACGCTTGAGCCAATCAAACACTCACCCCCAGTCAACTGATCTGGGTTTAATCCATCATCATTCTTTAGCTCACTCCACCACCCCAGTTCAGACATGGCCATATGCAAATCAGTCTGACCCTGTGCCTCATGGGAACAGTCCAGCCCGAACTGCCAAGCCATGTCATCCCTGGACCGGAAACAAGCATCCTAGGACCGGTTTCTGGCATTCCAGCCATCATCAGCCAGGCTTGCTTGAATCCAGTGGCAAAGTGAGCAAGGGACCCACGTCTGGGCATACCCTCGCCAACTTAGGGCGAACAAAGCGATACAAAAGGGGATGATGGACGGAACGCTTGAGCCAATCAAACACTCACCCCCAGTCAACTGATCTGGGTTTAATCCATCATCATTCTTTAGCTCACTTCCACCACCTCCAGTTCAGACATGGCCATATGCAAATCAGTCTGACCCTGTGCCTCATGGGAACAGTCCAGCCCGAACTGCCAAGCCATGTCTTCCCTGGACCGGAAACAAGCATCCTAGGACCGGTTTCTGGCATTCCAGCCGTCATCAGCCAGGCTTGCTTGAATCCAGTGGCAAAGTGAGCAAGGGACCCACGTCTGGGCATACCCCCGCCAACTTAGGGCGAACAAGCGATGCAAAGAGGGATGATGGACAGAACGTTTGAGCCAATCAAACACTCACCCCAGTCAACTGATCTGGGTTTAATCCATCATCATTCTTAGCTCACCCACCACCCCAGTTCCAGACATGGCCATATGCAAATCAGTCTGACTGTCTCATGGGAACAGTCCAGCCCGAACTGCCAAGCCATGTCTTCCTGGACCGGAAACAAGCATCCTAGGACCGGTTTCTGGCATTCCAGCCGTCATCAGCCAGGCTTGCTTGAATCCAGTGGCAAAGTGAGCAAGGGACCCACGTCAGGGCATACCCCCCAACTTAGGCGAACAGTTTATACAAAAGGGGATGATGGACAGAACGTTTGAGCCAATCAAACACTCACCCTCAGTCAACTGATCTGGGTTTAATCCATCATCATTCTTTAGCTCACTCCACCACCCCAGTTCAGACATGGCCATATGCAAATCAGTCTGACCCTGTGCTCATGGGAACAGTCCAGCCCGAACTGCCAAGCCATGTCTTCCCTGGACCGGAAACAAGCATCCTAGGACCGGTTTCTGCCTTTCCAGCCGTCATCAGCCAGGCTTGCTTGAATTCGGGCTGGACTGTTCCCATGAGGCACAGGGTCAGACTGATTTGCATATGGCCATGTCTGAACTGGGGTGGTGGAGTGAGCTAAAGAATGATGATGGATTAAAACCTAGATCAGTTGACTGGGGGTGAGTGTTTGATTGGCTCAAACGCTTCCGTCCATCATCCCCTTTTGTATCGCTTTGTTCGCCCCTAATTTGGCGGGGGTATGCCCAGACGTGGGTCCCTTGCTCACTTTGCCACTGTATCTCAAGCAAGCCTGGCTGATGACGGCTGGAATGCCAGAAACCAGTCCTAGGATGCTTGTTTCCGGTCCAGGGAAGACATGGCTTGGCAGTTCGGGCTGGACTGTTCCCATGAGGCACAGGGTCAGACTGATTTGCATATGGCCATGTCTGAACTGGGGTGGTGGAGTGAGCTAAAGAATGATGATGGATTAAACCCAGATCAGTTGACTGGGGGTGAGTGTTTGATTGGCTCAAACGTTCCGTCCATCATCCCCTTTTGTATCGGAGAGTTCTGACCTGCCAGAAGGTGCCTGTTCTAGTTTTGGGCATCTGGAGGTTGTTCCTGCTGTTGGGAGCTGGAAGAACCTTAAAAGAATCAAGAAAAGCAATCTCCAAAGCCATCAGCAACACCGCGGTGACGCCGCATCCCCGTACCGAGGCCAGGGACACCGCTTCTGAAGTGCACGATGCACCACCCGGCCTGCACCGCAGCTCCAACGCCCCTCGATGCCTGCCGATGCCTGCAGTTATCGGCCTTCCCGATGCCAGTGCTCGCACTGTCTCTGTCACCGCCAGAGCCTAGATTCAGTTATCGCGGCGCCGATAACTGCCAAGGGTGACTCCACGAACTTGCCAACTTCGCACCGCCTCACTGGAACCGATGCCTCACCACCGACGCAACTGACTTCCCCTGTCCTGGATTTGATACGACGACTCCTCGAGGGCAAGACGCCTCGCCTTCCGTGAGGTAGCCATGGACCCGGCCTCAACCTCGGCCCCGACGCCTCACCTCCTAGACGCCGTGCATCGTCGTAGACATCATTTTTCCAAGGTACTGTTTATTTGGGGTTACGTTTGATTCCATGCCCGACACCGCGCACCTCGCTGTCAGCGCCGTACTTTGGATTTATTGCTGTCATGACGCCGTAATAGTCCCAGGTGGAGCTATTTGTTTTCTACAAGCTTTATTTTGGAAATAACTGTTTTGTTGTGCTTTTTTACTACAGGTATGCTGGATTTTTGTCGTTTTGGTCTTGTTAAGTTTTCTAAACTGGTGTGGTGTCCATTTGCGGTGTGATCACTGTGTTACTGTGTGTTTTGAGTAGAAATACTTTACACATTGCCTTTGGGATAAGCCTGCCTGCTCGTGCCAAGCTACCAAGGGGGGAGAGCAGGGGTTATCTAGAGTGTGTATCCCCCTTACCCTGACTAGAAGCAAGGGTCCCTACTTGGACAAAGATGCATACCTCTGCCAACTAGAGACCCCCATTTCTAACAATGGAGTAATGCAATGCAGCGCAAATCACTGCGTTGCATTACTCAGCGCAAGGGAGGCATTCCATGGGCGTTGAGGTGGGTGTTCCCATGGTTTTTGACCCATTCCCAGATTTACGAAACCAGGTAAGGCATAACAAGGAGAAATATGTTTATTTCTCCTCGTTGTTTTCTCTTTCCATGTGTGCTGCATTATGCAGCACAAACAGAAATAGAAAAACGCTTCTTTGGATTGTTTTTCTGCAGGAAGGTGCCCCTTCCTGCACAAAACAATCCTGCCTACAACACAGGCACCCTTACACTATAGTGCAAGGGTGCCTGTGTTGGTGCCAGGCTGACAAAATGTTGTCAGTGCAGGGGGAAAGGACAGGAATGCGCCATATTGGATAAGTATGGTGCACTTCTGTCATTTACCTGTGACGCAGGGCAGTGCTGCGCGGTAACTTGCTGCACTGCCCTACACCACTATTCCCGTAAATATGCCCCCAAGTGCGTCTGGATGGGCTCATCTTTGATTGTGATAGGGGATCCTAAAAATGTAATTGTCTAAAGTGCCCAAAAGATTATTTTATCAAGAAGGACACCTTGGCAAGGTTAAAAGCAGTTGGGGGGCACGTTAATATTAGGCCTGGGCGAAATTTTAATTATGCCGGAGTAATTTCAGTAATTAGGCATTAATCTTGTGATGCTAAATTACATAAATTACGCAATTATGCCATCGTGAGTAATTAAGAGTAATATGGGGCAAACATGCAGAAGCACAGGAACAGCAGTCTAAGAGAGAGCGAGTGACTGCTGGTTATTGCTGTTCGGGTCCTGTTCCATTTAGTGCTATTGTCTTAGTACAAAATGCATCCTCTGGTCCATTTTGGATTCAATTGTGCATTTTGCACTAAGATAATAGCACTAAATGCTGGATTACGCTTTTCGCGTAATTACGCAAAATTACAATTCATTTTGCTATAATTAAGAGAAATTATGCAGGGCAGAATTATGCCTGTTATGCCCACCCCTAGTAAGGAATACCTAGTGTCTCAGTATCAATATGTTTCAGCCAACACACCAACACTTCAAAGGGTCAATTGATTTTCGTCAGGACCTAGCAAGGATCCCATCCCAATTATTATTGATTGGCCTTTTATTCACTTCTAGTGATCATTCCAGTTGTGAGATGCTTATTCAAACCTCTCAAGCATGCCATACATGCTAATCTATTTTGGTATTTATGTTTTCTTTAATTTAAAAAAATATATAATTTTATTGCCATTTATAAATGGACAGAGGCAGTATACAGTCTACAAAGCGTTTTGCATAATATAAACAGTACAGATGACATAAGGCAGTACTATACATTGATGAAGATAAAGATAAAATAAGTTTGTAAAGCGCTCGAATGCCGCGGCGTCTTGGCGCTGAGAGTGTGAAGAGGGACTGCACCAATTGCATCCTGCATTGCAGTGATATGACAGCTAAAACTGATGCAGCTCAAATCAGCTGCTTTGTATTTATGGTTTGGAAGATGGCAATGAGTGTACCTAAACATAGATGATGTTTACATGTGCCTAGTATGCCATAAAACAAAACTGTCTGTAGCTATATTGAGTGCATCATATCTGCACTTGCCGCGTGTGACAGAGTTAACAATGCGACAACTGAACTCAGAAAAGAATACACCCGGGGCTTCTTGTATGGAGTGCAATAGTCAGACAGGGGTTCCGAGTGGTTATAGTGTAACTTAGGAACAGCAGGTAAAATACTCTAGGGAGGATATATATCAATGTGCAGACCCTCACTCAGATTTCCTGCAGAGACTCCCAGCTATCAGTGATGGGATATTTGCAGAGACCTCTTATTTCCTCTCTGTGTAAGGCTTTATTCTCCTACTGCTCCCAGGCTACCATCGAGAGCGCCTAGGCGGAGGTTTTAGGAAGGGCTGACGCTTTCTATTTATGGGTAATCAGGCGCTTGGCTAGGATAGGTGATCAGGCACTTGGCTAGGATAAGTGCTAGGTCTGTAAAACAAGCCACAGCTCTATTTCTCTTAGTAGGGCGTATTAGACCCACCAGGCATACATTCCGGCTGTGTAATGTGGTAAGGCCTGTACATTGCACTAGATGCACTATAATATCTAACCACGGCTTCTCCAACCAATAGCTCGCAAGCTGCTGGTAGCTCTCCAGCTACTTGTAAATAGCTCTCCTGTGACTAATCCAGCCTATTAAGATATAAGCTTTTGCTTGGCTGAATTATTATATGTATACCAAAATTGAAAAGTGTGTATTTAAGAGGAAAATGTATGTATTTTTAGAACTCATAAACTGATGTTTGAAGAAAAATGGTGACGTTCCAAAATATATTTAATTCTGATATGTGAGTGATAAATCTTGTGTTATTGGGGAGACGTATTATTAATAGTATTACCTTGGTGTCAGGGGCATTCAAGCTATGGCTGTTATGCATAATATAAGTAAAGGCTTTCCAAACTGACAAAACCTTTTTAGGTTTCGCCTGTGACAGCGCATGCACTACTACCGTATGCACTCTCACTTGCGAGAGATATTGTATATACAAAAGGGGCTTGCAGCCCACCCATTACTTACCATTGGCTTGCTTCATTGTCACTCTTATTTCCTTGCTTCTCATTGGTAAATGCATGGGTGCTTTACTTCCTTATTGTGCGTTTCTGTCTTTAACAGAGCATGGACCAAGTACGGATTTATTAACTTTCCTTCCACTGATCTTGCTTCGATTGAGGTACTTTTTTTTGTTTCCCCTTCATTGTTGCTTTCTCCTGCCCTCCATCTGTTGCTTGACCCATCTCCCCACCACCACCTCCCTCGATGGTGCTGCTTGCCCCATCCCTCTCCTCCGTGCATTTGTTTCCCAGCTCCAAACTCGGCAGTTCTGGCCCTTACGCCACAACCTATCCCCTAAGCATTGCTTCAGAAGATCTCCACTTTTGCTATGCTGAAAGTAAAGGCAAAATGATGGTAACAATTATGTTATTTTACACTGTTATCATATCACCTCTCACATGCACAACATATATTTCTCTCTTCAGCCTCATGTGTCATGTTTGTGCTGATTGGCAACAAGCCCTCAGACTGCACTCTTTGCTAAAACTTACAGTAAATTCAAGAGCTGCATGACTCTTTAAACTTTACTTTTAGCCATACACACAGCCACGCTGCTGTATAACATAGCTAAAAGATATATATTATATATATATATATATATATATATATATATATATATATATATATATATATATATATATATATATATATATGGGACCGATTAGCTAAGACCAACACTAACAACTATCGACTCTTCACTTTAATCGACATAGAAGCCAAGTATTGTGCCGGAATGATCCTGGAAGAATTGACAGCCTGGACCACGTCAAAATCCATCATCCCCATAAACCAGACTGGGTCTGCAGAGGGCTGGGAACCACCACTAACATCATGGCTTTGGCACTGCTGATAGATGCAGCCAAAGAGGCAAAGCAACCGTTATTTCTATGCTTCATAGACTATAGCGCAGCATTTGATCATATAGACCGTGCTAGAGTATGGCAGAAACTGGAAAAATGGGAGATACCAAGGGCCCTCCTAAACCAGTTGATCTTATTACACAAGGACAGCTGGGTTAAAATCAAGCTGGGACACACCTTTCTAGGCAAATCAAGGCCTCCAAAGGGCTAAAACAAGGGTGTGCCTTAGCACCCCTGCTTTTTAACCTCGTCATGGCAGACCTCCCGGGGAGCTGGACAAAAGCATATCGCATATATCGAAATTAGAGAAAATGCCCCTGTCCAACCTTTTATACGCAGATGACCTGGTGTTAATAAGTCGAACGCCAATTGGCTTGCAGCACCTCCTGAACACCGCTAACAACTTCTCGCAAGCCAATGCATTAAGCATCAACCTAAACAAAACAAAAACCCTGGCAGTGAATTACTCCAGGAAGAAAAAGTTGAACTGGTACCTGGAGGGCCCCGCCTAGACTTGGCCACTGAATATAAGTATCTCGGAGTCCTACTGGACAGCAGAGGCTCGTATAAACCTCAGTTGGAGGCCCTGCGCTGGAAGGGCAGCACAGCTTTTCTAGCAATGAGGCCACTAAAGAAAGTTCAGCTAGATCTAACCCTAGATTCTCTATTACAAGTCATTCGAGCAACACTACAACCGCTGCTAACATATGGGAGCGAATCAATGCGAGGGAGAGATGCAATCGCTCTGCGAAAATAATTACCAGCGCTTACAGAGCAATCTTTCACCTCCTGACCTACAGAAGCAATCAGTGGAAAGGAGGGGAGCATATATAAAAAGCTGCCATAAGATTTGAGTAGCTGAGCCAGGAACATTAAATTGACATATTTGGAGCGAATTAACATGCCGTGAAACTTCACCCGCCAGAGAGTACTTGCTGGATTCATTATCAAAACTGGGGCTAACTAGTCTATGGGCCACCTCTACAACCCATCAGAACTTCAAAAAGGATCTAACAAAAATGACAAAAACTATATTGATAATTGAAGACAAGGAAACCTTTGCTAAAAGGGCACATGGTTGGCCAGTGCTTAATGACTATAAAGCTCTTAAACCACAAACCTATTTAAGCACAGGCTTCAAAATAAAGACAAAGGAAAAATTCTTAAGGCTACGTTTTGGCATTTTACCGATCTTCCTGCACCTACCCCCCTGGAAAAGGATATCAGGAGAGCATACTTGCCGCCTCTGTGGAATGGGAAGTGAGGACCTTGTGCATGTCATCTGTATTTGCTCAAGTTTAATGGACATTAGACGCACCCTACTTCATCCAACTTTTAAACACAGCGGCATTAGGACTTGCAGGCAGGCAGTGAAGCTATGCTTCAATCCAATTGCAACTCAACTAAACTGCTGACTTACAAAGTTCTTCGATATAGTGGAAAGGTTATTTATTCGCAAGTCCCAAAGTGAACAGTGATTGGCTAAATTGCACTGGTTATGTTATATCTTGATGCACGGCACTTTAAATAGGCATGTTCAACTTGGTATCTTGATTGGCTAAATTGCACTGATTATGTTTATATCTGGATGCACCAGCACTTTAAGTTGGATAATTTTCTGCCCCTAACAAGACATCAGGATCGAGACCCGGCTGTGGTCCTCCACTTATGCCGCACTTACAGGGAACTCCCTGTTAAAGACTATACATGTTGGCGCAACCTCACACGTGGCATAAATTTAAAAAATGGATGGATTTTATGTGGTTTTTAATGTAATGGTCATAATTTTAATTGTGAGTTTTAATTAACTGAACAATAAATGTAATACTTACTATTACTTACTATTGGCTTTGCCGATGCTTGTTTGCATTACAGTGGGCACTGAGGTGATAACGGCTAGTATTTTTTCATGGCACAGCTACTAATGTAATCTTGTCTGATGTGGTTGCTATTACAATACTGATACTATTAGTAGCTCATGATGATTTCCATTGATCAGAAGTAGCTCTTATTACAGAAAAGGTTAGAGACCACTAATCTAACCAATATCTGACAAGCGACATCCAAAGAAATGTAAAAATTCTCCACCTGGGGTAATGCAGCTGGGACAGGTCGCATCCGTGCTATGAAAGTATCGATTGATTTTTCTTTCATTTAGGAATGTGTACTTTTAAGCTCCATGGGGATAAAGAAGTGGGCCGACCTTATTGTCAAACATTTGCCAAAGGCCTTCGTTCAGCCGTGAACCTATTTGGTTCCTCCTTTCCCTGCATCTTCTAATAGTTGGACAGCCACCAATTCATGCCACAGGTTACAGAGATTGCACTAGTAATAAATAATTTTACACTGCTCTATGCACTAAGCAGCTAGTGCTAAAAGCCTCATCTGCACCAACTGGCCTCGTATTACAAGCATTGGCAAAGTCAGTAGGTCTCATCTTTTGGCTGTTAATGCAGACCTTTTGGCTTTGCCACTGCTTTTGACGATGCTGTGCTGCTGAGCAGTGCTGGCAAAAAATATAGTAAAAAAAGTGTGCTGAAGAGCATACACCCATACATCATCAAGCAAAAGTACGTCTGCATTCTGATGCTGTGGTGACCAAGCGTTATGACATGTGTGTTTGCATTGCATGCAACACCATGCATGCTTGTGCATATGACATGACATATCTGCCATTTTGATTATTTTTTTGAGACAAGTTACATGGAAGCAATGACCAAAACATTACATACCCTAATTAACCCTCAAAGTATGTTACATGCACTCTTCTCCATGAGCCAGCTCCAAATGTACTCAAACTGGAATTCATTGAAACATGAGAGTCCCAGCATTGCAGCGAATTTACAATCACCTTTTTTTAATTAAATTTTTATTAGCAAAGCTGTTGGTCACTTACAAAGAATCATACATCTATGAACAGTGGATCCCGGCGCGCCTCTGACTTGCGCATTACATCTGCATTGCATATATAAGTAATATGTTCGCTCACGTCCTCCTGCCTACATCTTGTACATCTTATAATAGCACAATGTCCTAAATGTCCCAAAATTGCACTCATTGTGGTTTACGTGCTTCGGAGCCCACATGCAATTTGGCAAGGTGAGGTTATGTAAACAATGCTATATCTTATCAGGTGGATGAGGCATCCGCGGTCTGTGCAGCGGAGGAGATGTTACGGTGTCGAAGATAGGAGATAAATGGTTCCCATATGTCCCGGGGGTGACTCCCAATAAACGACAATTGTTCATGGCAGTAAGCAACATCTATGAGCCACTCTTTAGTTCTAGGGGTCCATGATCTCCCCTAATGCATTGCCACCTGTTTTAGCGAGGAGGAGCAGCAGTGCAACCAGCTTGCAGAACTCCTGAGGGGCATCTTTAACGTATCCCAGCAGCCCCAGCAGCGGCGAGGATATGACTGATATGCCTATAATGTCTCCCAATAGGTGAAAAACCTCTTCCCAGTATGCCGCAATTGCAGGGCAGCGCCACGCGAGGTGCATGAAATCAGCATGCGGTGCATGACAGCGCAGACAATGGGAATCTGAAATCAACCCCATCCGAAATAGTTGTGTCGGTGTGCGGTATAGCCTATGTAAAAATTTAAAATGAATCAAGCGCAAACGGTAGTTGGGAGATAGCATCTCTAACTGGCTGCAGCAATATGACCATTGCACATCAGACAGGATGAGTGCAAGGTCTGCATTACAGGCCTCGCGTGTCTTTGGAGTAGTCACTGGCGCCGCCTGTTGCATGTGATGGTACAGGAGGTAATCATCTTGCGCTTCGAGGGTGTTGTTTAAATGTGCTCCAGGGAGTGCAGTGTCCTCGGAGGGCCCGGAAAGGTATCATGTAATGCGCTGCACATTGCCCGTAACTGGAAATAAAGGAGAGCATCTAATGGCGCCAAAGGAGATGTGTCGGGCACCCCTGGGGGGTCAAGGAATCGGTCGCCTGGGTACAAGTCTGCAAATGTGTGTATATTTAACCTCTTCGCGCGGCTGATTGCACCTTTCTTGTAGAGGAGGTAGCGAGGGGTGATTAGCTACTGGAACTGATGGAGCGTAGAGCTGTGTAGTGCCTGCACACCTTCCGAGTCCCTTTCACGCCTAGTGCATACATTGGATAGTATCTATTTCAGGGGCAGGCGATTTATATGGGAGAAACAGAGCCGTGGCTAGTGTCCAAGGAGAAGCTCTATCTGTTTCAATCGCGACGTGTGGCTGAAAAGGTGTGGGATGAGCCCAGTCGTGTAAAAAATGTGCCTGTACACAGAGCGCGTATAGTTGAAAATCCGGTGCACCCAATCCCCCCTGCGATTGTGGCAGTGTTAGTAACTTGTATTTCGCCCGCTGTTGCTTGCCTGCCCAAATGAGTGTGGTCAGGTTAGAACGAAGTTGCTTGAAGAAGCTAACAGTGAGTGGAATCAAAATATTCACAAATAAATATAGGAATTTTGGTAATACTACCATTCGTATAATGGCTATACGCCCCGCCATAGACAGGGCCAGTTTAGACCAAGCCAGTATTCGCTCCTCCAACCAATGCATGGCTTTCCTAAAATTGCATTGCCATATCTCCTCAGTGCTTCTGCTTACCCATATGCCTAAATATTTAACTGGACCCTCGGCCCACTGTAGTGGGTAGTCCAGCGTGAAATGAGCAGTCCCTTCTGGATGCCTGAGAGGCCACCGAAACGGACCACCTCGCGGATCAGGGGGTCTAAATTGGTTTCCTGATCTCTCATATACAAGGTGACGTCATCAGCATATAAAGATATAATAAGTCCCCGAGATGTGAAGCCTAGCCCTCTATCGGCATGGTGCTGACGTAATCGTGCCGCCAAGGGCTCCATAGCAATGACGAAAAGTATGGGCGAAAGAGGCCAGCCCTGCCTCGTTTCCCGTGGGATAGGGAAGGGCTCCGAGATTAGTCCATTGAGACGTATTCGGGCCGTGGGTAGTGTATATAAAAGTTGAATTTGCGCAATAAAGCTAGGACTCAGACCAAGCCTCTGTAGTAAGGGAAAGAGATAGTTCCACTCTAGAGAGTCAAAGGCTTTGGTCGCGTCAAGCAGCGCAGCCACTGCTGGGAATTATGGATACAGATAATGCATAGCTGCAAATAAAGTTCGGAGATTTTGAGCTGTTGACCTTCCGGGAATAAAGCCGGACTGGTCCGGTCTGATCATCACCGGTAAGAGTAATTGAAGGCGATTGGCTAGTAATTTGGCGAATATTTTATTATCCGTGTTTATTAGGGAGAGTGGCGGGTATGAATCGCATTGGTTGGCAGGTTTTTCCGGTTTGAGCAGTGTAATTATGACCGCTTCTCTCAAGGACAGGGGCATGGCGCCCACTTCTATGGAGTCTTGATACATGTCTAGTAGTTTGGGCGCTAGTAGCTGGGCGTAATCTTTGTAAAAAGCAGCAGGCAGGCAGTCGAGGCCGGGGGCCTTATCGGGGGAGAGGCTTGCGATTGCTTGTAGTATTCCATCAATCGTGATTGGACAGTTTAAAAATTCTCTTTGTGTATCTTACAACCAGACAAGTTGAAGGGTCTACAAGTACGCCTGGAGATCTGTAGAGTTCGCTATGGGGTTGGCCGAGTAAAGCTGCAAAAAAAAGACATCCATGGTCTGTAAAATGTCGGTTGGGGATGAACGATGCTGGCCCTCCGTATCTACAAGGGTGGAGATGTATGCTGAGGCATGGGGTTTCTTAATAAGTCGAGCGAGGGTTCTGCCTGGCCTGTCTCCCTCCCCGTATCTCTGGACAAGAGTTTCCTTATCTAGAAAATGCGTTTCTCGAAGAGCTTCTTCCTGATATGTGGACATTTTATCTCGGATACTGGCCAGCGTGCTCAGATCTTCAGTGTGGAAGAAATGAGCTTTCAGGTCTGTAATGTTGGTCTCCAGTTTGGTCAGCGTTCCCCGAATAGATTTAGGAATGCCATGCTGCTTATTTATGCAAACCCCTGTATAACAGATTTAAATGCATCCCAGAGTACGGAGGGGGAGCTTACCGGCCCAGTGTTTAGCTCGAAATATTCGAGCATAGCTGCATGCACCTCCGCTCGAAAAGCGGAGTCTCTGAGAGCTCCTGAAGGTAGTCACCATGCGAACGCGTGAGGGGGAGTGGAGGGGGGTTGGAGGGTTAAAAGAACTGGGGCGTGGTCTGACAGTGTGTGAGAGAGGTGAGTGTCCGATCACACCCATTGCTGCACATCTTTGGTGGTTAACCAGTAGTCAATTCCGGACCAAGTTTTGTGTTGCAGGGATAGGCAAGTGCCCTCTCGGGCTTCCAGATGTGATTCCCACCAGACATCAATTAGGTGGTTATCTGTAATGATTGTATGTAAAGCAGCGGCTGCTGATGGGTGTGGGCGTCTGGGACATCCACGCCTATCTAGGGCCCGATTCTGATGCGGGTTGGAAAAGCTTCCCGACCGAATCGGTTGGGAAATGGTTTCCGACCCACTCGGATCGGGAAAGTCCAACTGGTAGAGTAGGATGCATCCGGATGTTTCCAGATACGAATTGGTTGAACTCCCATTGATTTCAATGGGAACATTTGTTCCTAACCGCATCAGAATTGGGCCCTCGGTCGGGAAGACACGTTCCCGATCCGATTTGGAAGGAGCAAATGCCGTTAGGAGGCCTTCCTAACCGCATCAGAATCAGGCCATCGGTCGGGAAGCTTTTCCAACCCGCATCAGAATCGGGCCCTTAGTGTGTCGCCTAAGGGAACATTAAAATCCCTGCACCGGTGGCCCGTCCATGGGTCAGTGTCGGCAATGAGGTGCCATATTTTAATGAAGAGCTCAGGGTCGTCTACGTTTGGTCCATAGACCATAGCCAGTGTTATAGGGTGGTTAAATAATGTGCCTGTTAATATGATATAGCGACCTTCTATGTTGTGTTCCAAGCAAGACCCTTGCGTATAAGAATGCATACCCATCGCGCATAATTTGAATAGGTCAACGTGTACGACATCCTCCACCCCCGCATGAGCAAGTTGGGAAGCCGTGCCCCAGATAGGTGCGTTTCTTGGAGTAAACAAATGTCGATCTTGTGCCTAATCAGGTAAGCATGCACTAGGCAAACTTTCCTACCATCGTTTAGCCCGCGAATGTTCCACGTAAGGAGATTAATAGCAGTTATTCCCTACGGCTTTGGAGGAAAGAGGGAGAATCGCGTGGCGCAGTGGTCATATCTTTGCGCGTGTGCGTGTTGTGCCGAAGGGAGAGTTTCAAACAAAAAGCTAGAAAAATCGGAAGATCAACGAGGAGCAATAGGGACAGATAGTCAAACACAAGAACAGGGAAATTTAGAAGCAGATAGAGAGACTGACACAAATTCGGAAGAACCTCGAGGAGGGACAGAAATAGGTGAACGAAGGAAGATAAGAAAAGAACCACAAGTAGAGGAAGAAAATGAAATTATAAGTTTCAAAATAAGAGGCAATAACGAAAGAATTGAAACAGTCTGAAGAAAGTGGAGAAGAAAGAAACCAAAAACTAGAGTCAAGAAAAAGAAATTGGAAAACAGAAAGAGAGGAAAAAGGAAGTGAGGCAAAAAGGCCAAGAAAAGGAGACAATTGGCCCAACGAAGTAAGAAAATTAAGATACAGAATCATAAGGTTAGATGGGAAAAGTGCTGAACAAGTGAATGAAATAACAAGTCAGAGAGAGCAAGAAAAACAAGGTGGAAAACACTTGCAGAAAACGAAAAGAGTAAAGAAGGTAAATCAGAAGTATAGATCACCTGAATGGTTGTATCTTGCTTTGACTGATAACAAAGAAGAAAAGAACACTCACGAGAACCCAGATCAAAGAAACCTAATGGGTGAAGGTGAGGTGCAACAAACCTGAAGAAATTTAAACAGTTTCTACCGGACTTGACAAAACACTGGATCTGACGAATTTCTACCGGATATGACAAAGAAAGAATTCTGAAAAAGAATTAAAAGAAAGTACCAAGTAAAGACAAAACATTGGAGTACAGAGTGGCAAATAAGTCATTTCTGAGTTGTAGTGACACAATTTTCAGGAAAATAAATAAATAAGGTTATAAAACAAAATGGAGAATACTAGAGATAGAAAATGTAAATGTGAGTTTTTAAGTAGATGGTGTAAGATGTGCTGTTTTTGTACAGGTTTATTAATGACAGTATGGGTGGTTTTAGCAATCACTATTCCAATTAGTTTAGCTGTAGCAGAAACGTCTAATAACACTGAGAAAGAAAAAGGAGCTAACAGTCAAGAACCAGTTATTTTAAAAAGTAGTGCAGAATTACACAAGGACAAATCGATAACAGATTTTTCTAAAAATGTTTTTACTAAATTATTATATGAGTATGTAGAAACAATGGATGTAAGAGATTGCTATGTTTGTATGCAGTTGCCTGCATCTGTAGCAGAGGGTGTGACTTATCATCACCTCCCTTTGACGTATGGAATAACATGTAGTGTCTTAGCAAGTTTATTTTATAAAACAGGTAGATTAGAATATTATTACACTGACATAGATAAGATTTTTACGAAAGTTTCTGTAGTTCCCGAGCTAAACAAAATAAAAGAGGGAAAAACGTTTGGTGAATATTTTTTAGAAGATAAGATTTTAACATTAGATAATATAATTAGGTACAACCTTACCTGTGAGTTAAAGAAGGAAGAAAAAGTATTTTTAGAAATGGTTGAAGAGAGAAGAGTGAAATTTCAAAGAAAAGTGATAGAAGAGACAAAAACACCTCTTTGGGCATTTGAGGAAGACAATCATGACAAGAAAAAGACAAATGCAGCTATGACTCTGGATTGGCCCCAACAGGGAAGGTTGTGTATTAGAAGAAATAAGACAAGATATGACAATTATTTTGTGGGTTCCAGTATTTGCCATGACAATTATCAAATTTTAGGTGGATGGGGATTCAAAGGGGGAAAAGATCCAATATTTCCAGGGATCTATTATGTTTGCGGTAATAGGGCTTATTACAGGTTACTGGACCATTGGTATGGGTCATGTTATTTAGGCCTGGTTTTTCCTAAGATTTTCCATATGGACAGAAAAGAAAAAGGAACACACAGAATGATAAACACCTTTACACGTAGAAAAAGGGAAAGTTTTTCAGAAATAGTAGGTGATATTTTTGGCGCATTGATACCAGCAGTGGGAATATCTTTGAATGCATTTAGAATTCGGAAATTATCCACAGTGGTAGATCGTTTATCTACAGATACTGCTGGAGGGTTCTTGATGGTAAATACCGAGATGGTTGCCATGAGAGCTATGGTGATGCAAAATCGACTTGCCCTTGACATTCTTTTGGCAAAAGAGGGTGGAGTCTGTGGAATGTTGAAAGTCCAACATTGTTGCACTTACATTCCAGATAAAAGTGAAAATATACAAAAGTATATAACAAATATTACAAGTTTGCACAAAGAACTTGTTCCACTGGAGGTTGAAAGTGCATTGGGAAAACTTGGTAAAGGGTTTTCTTCAGTAATAAATTGGTTAACAAGAATGAGTGGATTAATAATAGGGAAAGTTATAATAATAGCAACCATGATAATAATAATAATTTTAGTGCTGAAGCTTGTAATTACCTGTATAAAGAGAAGAAGAAGACAGAATAAAATAGAAAAAGAAAACATGATAAACAAGGAGAGAGAGAGAGAAATGGGTGAAATAGAGTTAGAAGAAATAAAAGAGAACATGTACAAGAAAACGAAGAGACAAGTTGAAAGGGATACAGTTGTGTAAACTAACAAAAGCAAACGGATAAAAGATATTTGCTGTCTGAAAGAATTGTATAACTTGGGTTTTGTGGTGATATTAAAAATCACCAAAGGGGGAGTTGATGGAGCAGGGTAAATGAAAAATTTTTAACCTCCTAATAATTTTCATAAAATAATTAATAAACATGTTTGTTTAAGTAAATAACCAACAATGTATGTTACATGTAAAAGGGTCAAAGGTAACACGCTATTTTGTGTGCAAAATAATCAACTTATAATTGTTTACGTGTCTAACATAACATAATATTTGCGTACTAATTAAATAATAAATGCATGATCTGTGCTTTTAAATAAAACGTGTGGTTGCAAAATAAAGCGATGGTAAGTAAGGGACGGCTTTATATGTTGCTTTTTGCTAGGTAATACCTAATTGGGGTACGTAGTAAGACGGGAGGGAAACGAAAGGGTTTATATTCTTTATTTTAACAATATTTTGTTTATCTTTGAAAATAGTGCGCTTAGGCCTGTTGAGCAGCGATATAAAATGGCCGCCAAAAAGCTAGAGTACGCATGTCCAAGAAGCCGTGTGGTAGAGGAGAGAGGCTGGGGAAAAGGATAACCACGTGTTCGTGCTGAGAGGCTAAGATGGAAGTATGGTCAAGGCTATTGTGACCTTTCTGAGCAGATGTGTGCCAAGATGATCAGCAAGAAGCGTGAGAAGTCAAACTGAATAAATGGACAGAACTGTTAAATCTAAAAAGTAGCAGAAAAAGATACAAATTGAACTGATCGAAGCGGATGAGCAATGTCATGAACTATGGGAAACGATGCAAGCATGGACATTCCACAAGGAACTGGTTAAGACAAGGAAGTTTGATTAAAAATGTATATGGGCCTGAGTGGACCAATGAGAAAGAATCACGCCATGAAGATGCAACATTTTATTCAGTAAGCTAGAATTAGGGTATAAGAAGACCTACTCTTGGTGGGAGGGGTTAGATGCTGGAGAATGAGATGCTGGAGAGTGAGATGCTGAAGAAGTTAGATGCTGTAGATGGGTGAAGTTGCGGTTGCTGATGCTGACGAGCTGATGCTGCTGCTGCTATTTTTATTTTCCAGTTGAGTATAAGATGCTGCTTTAGGAGAACCTTTTTATTCCTGATAGATTTTTCATTTAGAACTATTAGATTTTTCCAAGACAGATAGATTGATCTTTTAGATGTTCTTACTATGATAACCTTATTTTTCCGTCTAATAGATATGCATTGCAATTTCAATTTATTCTTATAATGATGATAAATGTAATGATCTGAATAATAAGCTTAAAACTTATTTCTTGCTTCGAAACTTTATATAAACTTTATTATTCTTTAAACAAATGACTCAGTGATTCTTTAGCTCAATGATTAAGGTAAATTGTTAAAGAGTTTATTGTGATTGAGCTGGTCTTAATCACCATCAACTGATTCCTACTAGTTGGTTCATCGACCAATGAGCGGAATACCTTAAAAGCAATGAGAAACATTATGTCATGTTAAAAGAGGTATCCCGTCTCCTTCCAGCGAATCGTTTTCTCCTAGGTTAAGGACGGAGGAAATCCAGGGAATAAATGAGTAAGTGAATATATATATATATGCGGTGTTATGGGCCCCACCGTCATATGGATATAGTTTGTGTGTTGGAGGAATAATTGTACCTGGATGACCGAAGCATATAGGAGAATAATTTTTATTGTTAGCGCTGGATCACATGCACTAGGCAAACTTTCCTACCATCGTTTAGCCCACGAATGTTCCACGTAAGGAGATTAATAGCAGTTATTCCCTACGGCTTTGGAGGAAAGAGGGAGAATCGCGTGGCGCAGTGGTCATATCTTTGCGCATGTGCGTGTTGTGCCAATGCGGGTCCCTTGTCAGTGGCAAATGCTAGGGCATCCATGTAGAAATGCGGGCCAACAACAGTTGCAAACATTCCCACCCACCCACCCCCCTAACTCACCTGAAACATTAAAGGAACTTCCCGCCCACCCCCCAACACCAATCCCCCCAATTAGGTTGTGATACCCAACTCCCCAACATTATATCTGGGAATTATCCCTTGGGTCTGTGGAAACTCCGAGCGGACTACCCGCCGTGTAGGCTGGGTGGCCGAGAATGCTTATATAGGGGATTTCCAACTGCCGCAAAAATGAGAAAAGTAGACATTTTTATAGGCACCGAGGGGCCATACTTGCCCAGGACTTTGCAGAGGGTGCCTTTATCAGCTGTACATGGCAGAGCAAAGTGTAAAACCTGGATTGACTTAGCTGTATTGTCCGCCCTACGGGCTGCTGTCCCCTTTGTTGTGTTATAAACAGTACATGATTTCTAGTCGTTGTCACTTAATTGACCTTCCGCAGATTGTGATGAGCCCGCCCGGGGTTTTGCTGGTTTTATTTTCTGTTTTGCAAATTTGAGGGCCTGCTTCGCGTCTGTGAAGTAATGGGTCTTGCCCTCTTGCGTAATCTTGAGCTTGGCCGTGTGAAGGAGAGCATACTGCACACCTGCCTGTCACAGCAGAGGTTTGGCCGGTAGCAAATCGCGTTGGGCAGTCTGCACCGCCATTGTGAAGTCGGGATAAAAGAATAAATGGTCTCCTTCGTACTGGATCTGACCCTTTTCTTGCGCCAACCTAAGTATAACACTGTGGTCTTTGTAGTTCAGCAGATGCACCACAATGGGTCGGCGGGGGGCTCCGGGAGGGGGTCTTGGGCCGAGAGACCTGTGGGCCCTTTCAACAATGAATACCGGTGAGGTCTCTGAGCAGCGTGTCCACAAAGTGATCGCAGTACTTTCGAGCACCCCCACTATGCAAATGTTATTTCACCTCAAGCGGGCTTCGAGGTCTTCATTTTTTTGCTTGATGAGCTCCAGCACTTTGTCCATCTGCAAAAGTTGTTCTTTCGCTGCTGTTTGGTTATCATCCACGTCAGAGACTCGGGTCTCCAGTTGTTCGAGTCGGATATCATGATCGTCCACTCTGCCTTTTACCCTGTCGAGGCACGATGTAAGTAAATTTAGTTTTGAATCTATATTTTTCAGACTAGTTTTGATGTCTAGCAGGATTTCTTTCAGGTCGATTTCCTGTTCGTCAGAATCCTCCACTTGTTTGGACGCCTCCCCATTTCCTTCTGCAGGATCCCCTTGTTTGGCGCTGTGCTTCATCTCAAATGTTAGTTTAGTTTGGCGTCCCTCGTGTTTGCCCATCTGTGGCGAGTCTGGGGGCCAGCAGTTATTATTTAGATGGGAGAATCAGTGCACTTGTTTACAGCGCTCTGAGGTTGTCTACGAGCCCTGCAGCGCAAGCACTGGTGACCTTCACCACGTTCCCCGCACACCGCTCCACGTGTTTGTCAGCATCTCGGCAGCGCAGGGGTGCTCACACTTCCACTCGGCCCCCCGTCTCAGTTCAAAGCACGGCTAAATGTCGACTAATAGTGACCAGTAGGCACTAACACTTGCAATAGTTCCTCTCCGTAAGAGCCGCCGCAGCACAGGTGTGATTTAAGGCTGTGCCAGCATGGGGACTATTCGGCCTTACCTCTGGCTAGCAGAGGAGCGCTCCCGCCAATAGCTGCCAGGTCAGCAAGCACAGCCCGCCGGCTAGTGCCACTCCATTGCTTCTCTGGTCACCCGCCTTGGAGTCTGTTCATCTAGGGCATGGTAGGCGCTGGGTCGCTCCTCTACGTTTAGCCGCCGTGTGCGCCGAGATATTCTGGCCGCACCAGGGCCAGCAGCTGATAGGGAGGCGAGGTGGGAGAATAGGCTGCACTACGTGTCCTACGGCCTTCAGAATCAGCCTCTCTGCCAGGATCTGGCTCTCGCTAGCACCAAATAGGCCGACTGTCCGGGCCGCGGCCCCACCAGGCCGCAGCCATCCTCACAGTGTCCCACAGGCGAGCCCTGCAGCTCCAGGCCCCACGCGGTCAGATCCCCTCCAAGCCAGGGCTGCGTGCATCAGCAGGGGGCTCTTACATGCGGAGGTGCCAGCGGACCCCCTGAGGCCAGTCCGTCGAGTGTTTCACTGCCTGCGCCTCACCGCTCCTGACGCTGGCGTCGGCCCACCATCAGGGATATGTATCATGCGACCGGATCATCTGGGCTAACCCCCGCTTGATCGTCCAGCCGGGTGAGGGCAGGGACCCTCTGCTCGCGTTGGTGAAATTAGGCTGGACCTCCACCAGGCCGCAGCCTCTGCTGCAGCGACTCACCAGCAAACGCCGCAGATCAGGCTCCTCTCAGTCTAATCGCCGCACTGATCGGGGCCGCCCGTATCAACAAGGGCACCGCTGGTGTAGATGCCACTAGTGAATGCCCCAGGATCAAGTTACTTACCGGATCCCTGACTCGGCCCGCAGAGCTCGCTTACTGCGCGGTCATCTTGTGGCTCGGCGAGACCTGCCCTCCAATTTGCAATCACTTTAATGTCCAAACTTGACTTGATAGTTGAAACTTTGGAACATTCATTCACTGCTGGACTACCGGTTACAGACCCATAGATGATGTGGATATGAATTGACTCTTAGCTCATTTGATTCAACAAAGATTGTCTTAATTTACACTTGGACTGATTCTTCACACATTACTCTTGTCTGTAACATCAACATGGCATGCATTACTTGTGAGCTGCTTAAGAGAGGATTCATCAAGTGGGTCTCTAGGTAGATGGGCATAGTCATTAGGCACATATATGGCTTCTTACATTTAGTCATTCAGTAAATTATGTCGGGGATATTGATTTAACGTATTTAATATTGAATGCAAATTTAAGTAATATTCTATACTTTTAAGATGAAAGCTGAAATGGTGAGTGTATGTGTCTCTTTCCCAAACTAAGATGGTGTCCACATAGTGAAGATTTAATTTGAAATTAGAACAAACAAGTACTAGAAAGTGGTGGTCATCTTTGAACTCTAGAATATCAAGTCACTTAACCTGAAGAACTTTGATTCCCAAAGGCCATATTTTGTCACTTCACATTTCGCTGAGTTTGAAGACTGAATTCTGCTTCGATCATCCCTGGAAACCCACTTGTTGCTGAAGTGTTGCCATCATTGTTTGTGTGGACTTGGAAACTTTCTTTAAATGTGGTATTGTTTTATGACTGATTCTATTGAACTAAAGTTACGTTCTCAGCTGTGGACTTTCAATCTCCCATTCCTTTTTAAGACTGAACCACATATTTGATTGGGTTTTCTGAATGCTTTGTAAACTGCATTGGATATTCTTCAAGGTCAAGTGAAGGATTAGTTTCTGCACACATATATTATTACCCCAAAAAGTATATCATACACAATATATTCGATGGTTCAGTTCAGGAAACCATACAGTAATGTTTGTTTATGCTCTTTAGTACTCAAAAATATAAGCAGAATCCACACCAGGTCCAAGAGAAAAATGCTATGCAGTAACATATATTTGCATCCAGAAAAGTTGATTAAATAAAGTTTAGTCTATGAATTACACACTGTGATTGGAAGTTGAAGTAAGTGTGGATCTGTAACTCTCTCTTTTAGTTGCTTTCAAGTTTGGTATATTGGAGTATCTACAGTGCCTCTCTGAAGTTGGATTATAGCGTTTATTTTTTTATTTACCATTGCAAAATGGTAGATGTCATCTTGGACCATCAGTAAATAAATAAATAAATGTATGAAAGCACATTTTGTTAAAAAAGTGGTGCACAAGCAAATTGCAACTGCTTGACCCAGCAAATAAAGTGCTTTAAAAAAAAAAAAAGATTAGGGCAGGGTAAGGAACCGAGTAACTGGTGGAGGGAAAAGCCAATGTGCGGGAAGCAACAGGGTAGAGGAGTGGGGGGGAAATAGAGGATCTTGAGGTTGGGGAAAGGAGCAACAGAGGCGCTTGAGGTGGTGAGAGAAATAAGCAAAACACAAGCCACCAGGGAATGGTGGGGAAAGCAACAGAAGAACTGGGGGGGGGAGCAACATAGAACTGGCTCGGAGGGTGGATATTTGGGGGGGAAGGCAGCACCCGAGAGAGGGAGGAAAAACACACATGCACTCCCAATAAGTACTGAAAAAAGAGAAAACACAGGGGCATATTCACAAGGAGCCATCGCCGAATTAACGGCACTTTATCGCAGCCAAAGTCGTGATAAATTTACCCCCCCATTCACAAGCCGGTGTTAACAGCCCACAGCACCAGTTCACCCGCGATAGCAGCCGCAAAAAACATCGCCACAGAGAACCCTCGCAAATATCGCTAATGAGATGCAGAGTAGGCGTTCCCGTGACAAAAGCCGAGACAACAGCACACCTCAACATTCAAAACGACCAGCCACATCCGCGATAAAAACACAAAACAGGCGATAAGGCGCATTAGCACCAGGAAATCTACACCTGCTCTGACCTGGTGTAAAGTCGGACGGCAGCCAGCACCACAAAAGGGAGCACAGCCCAGTGCCACATCGGAAGGGCAACAGATGCCATGGAGCCACCCATCATGTGGCCCGGACACCCAAGAGGGCCACAACACCCACCAAGAGAGAGGAAGAGAGGGAGGGAGAGAGAGAGAAGAGGAGAGAGAGAGGAAGAGAGGGAGAGAGAGAAAGAGAAGAGGAGAGAGAGAGGAAGAGAGGGAGAGAGAGAGAGAGCGCCGCCCCTGCGCACCCAGCCCACACTGCTCACCTGCTGCCACCTGTGTGTCTCCAACCACGTGCCGGTATGTAGGGCAGTTCACCAGGTGACACATCTGAATCAGAGCCGTCAGCTGAAACAGAACCCAGATACATGACTGGCACAGTACACACACTTGCACAAGACAACATCGCCTGCCCGCCCATGCACACCCAGGCAGAGGCACCCCAACCTCACCCGCCGCCCATCGGAGCATGCCTGCCCATGCACACCCAGGCCTCAATGCTCACCTTCCGCCACTGGCGCGTAGACAGGAGGTCCCACCACATGCCTCTGCAAGCCGCAAGCCTGGGGCCCGCGGACATGGGACCCTCCAAATCATGCAGCCCCTCTCCGCAGGCCACCAGGTCACATGTTTGGTGCTGTGGACATACCAGTGCACCCGGCACCATCGCAGGCTGCACACCCGCTCAGCCCAATGGGTGCCACCAACACTGGGACCCCGGAAGCGACGCCACGTGGCGGTAGGCCTGCGCTGCCCGCTGGCTCTGGCCTACACTGCGGTCCAGCAGGGCACACAGAACCTGAGCTGTCCGGACCACCTGGACGGGGCATCATCGCAGGCTGCACACCCGCTCAGCAGCTCAAGGTGCCACTGACACAGTGCACCCCAAGTCACCGTCCCGTGGCGGGGTGCCCGTGCCGTCCGCAAGGCCCCGGGTGCCACTAACCCTGTGCAACCCCAGTCTGCGCCACGTGGTGGTAGGCCCGAGCCGCAAGGCCTCGGATGCCACTAACCCTGTGCGCAACAACTCATGGGCCCTACATGAGTGAGAACCGTGGAGCGGCCGTCATCCAGTCACCACCGGAAGAGGGGAATGTGACGTCGTCGGCCCCTTATGTTGGCGGAGTCACATGGCCTGTGATGCCTGTGCTGGATGGGTGTGGTGTGTGTGTGAAAACCCACCCTCAGGGAGTGGCTGTGACATGCTGACAACTAGATCAGTGACCTGCACACCACCAGCGAGTACGGCTGCGACGGGTAGCAATGAGGGCCCCCCCTCGGGGCGTTAGCGGAGTGGTCTGGCCTGCCTTATGCCCGAGCAGTGCAGGGCTTGCAACAATGACTCGTGGGCTCTGGGTGTGGACCAGTCCATGTCCGGACAAGGAAGTGACTGATGCGTGTGTCCCTGCTGTAGTGTTCACGGAACCCGCTACACAAAATGCAATGTCGCACCCTCTTACTGGCATCCCACAGGATGAACATTATTGACGCAAGGGAGGGCACTGTCCCCACATTCATCCACACATCCATACATGAATGACGTAAGACATTACACAGCAGTGCGTCACTGGATGTTTATTTGCACATCCAGTGCAGTCATGCAGCTGGAGCGGTACAGGGCAATGCCGAGCACACTACACAATATGGGCACGTGGAGGGCCAGCCAGTGTCCATCCGGGAATGACCTGTACTGTGGAAGAGGAAGGGTACAGTCCGCAGTCTGTCCGCCGTGTCATTGGTCGTCAAACAGGATGTGGCAGTCCATGTCGCTGTCCGAGGTGAGTGCATCAGAGTGCATCCGGGGTCAGTGGTAGGCCTTGAGGCCATGTGCGGCACCAAGCAGAAACAGGCAAGGTGGCGGAAATGAATGCTAGTGCCTGGCCCTCCTGACCACAGTCCCATCCACGTCCTCGTCCCCGGTTGTGTGCCCTGCCCCACCTGTGGGTGTTGCAGTGCCGGCTGCGGCACTGTGTGCCACTGTCACATCAGGGGCCGGAGTGGATACGCCTGCCGCACTGGGAGGCACTGACACACCAGGGGGCGGAGATGTGGATGGTGTGGGGGCAGCAACATTCATCATCGCCACGCCTTGTGGCAGCAATGCCATGATGAGGACATGCAGGGCACGGTAGATCCCAGCTACATTTCGCTGATGTGCAGCGGAGGCTGCCATCCTTTCCGCCTCCATCCGCACCATGTGCTCCATGAGCCTCCGCATGTTTGTCAGCTCACGGCTGGCATTGCTGGGGCCACTCTGAGCGGACAGGTATTCTTCCCTCCTCGTCATGACTCCAGAGATGTCAGTCAGGGCTCGCTGGAGACCATGGGGCGGACATAGACACCCAAGGATGGAGTCCAGTTTGTTAGCCATGAGCTCGAACCCCACCCGCACCTGCTCGGCAGTCTCCCTCTGGCCCTCCAGCACACGGTGTTGGAAGGCCATCTGTTTTTCCTGGGGGTCTTGGGAGGGTGCCGGGGCTGTCGGTGCCTCCTGCTGGGTGGTTTGGCTGGTGGGTGGGGTCTCATGGATGTAGCTGGGCTACCCTGATCCTGGAGGTGAGTTGCGGAGGTGGTCAATGAGGTCTTGGATGGTTTGGGTGTCGATGCTGGTGTTGTCCTCCTCCTTGTCATCAGTGAAGAGTGACTGTGACTGCTCTGCAGGAGGTGTTGACGATGCCCCTGCGATGTGAAGGGGAGATGGTGTATTACAATGTGTCCACATGTATGTAGCCGCATGGTACAGGTTGACATTCAGACAGCATGGAATTGTACATTGTGACAGTGTGTGGGTCTGGGCGAGGACCCAGAGTGATTGTGGGTGTGCACTGTGCCCTGCTTGCTTGTACATGTGTGCCATTGTGGCCATCTCCCCCCGTCCCCCCAGTACCTGGTGGTCACTCACCCTGTTGCGGTTGTGTTGTGTCCTGTCGAGCAGTGTCCGGTCCCCCGACTCCTGCCACATTCTCCACACTGATGACTGTCGACACCAGCTCCTCCATGTCATCCAGCTCCAGCTGTGGCGCTGGGCCCCCACCTCTGGTCTGCGTTGCTGCCTTCAGGTTGGCGGAGAGTTTCTCCTTGGTCTTCCGCTTGATGTCATTCCATCGCCTCTTGACCTCGTCCATTGTCCGCTTGTGCTCTCCGACGGTATTCACCTTGTCGACGATGTCCCGCCATATTCCAGTTTTGGTGCCCAATGACACGTTGGAGGTGACGAAGAGTTGTTGATGGTGTTCCATCACCTCCGTGACTATGATCCTGTTCGCCTGCGGACTGAACTTGGTCTTCCTGGTCTTCTTGTCCTTGCCCTTCCCTGTCCCCGAGGTCCCAGGCTGGTCGTCCGGGGTGCTTGTGGGGTTGCGCTGGTCCTCTGCGCCTGCTCCGGCTGCCTCCATGGTGCTTGTGTGTTGATCAGTTTGTGTGTGGGTTTTTTTTCTGCTTTTATGGAGGTTTCTGACGCCTGCCAGGTGTGTGTTGCAGGCCTGGCGCTGCTTGTCGCTGGTTTCCTCATCGCGCTTTGGCCCATCGCGTGTTTTTTGGTGTTGTGGTTTGTGTTTTTATCTCCATCGTGGTGGTTGTATCGCAGACTTTTTCCGCGGTTTCGGCAGGCTATCGCATGCTACCGCCTTGTTGTGAATTCCACGTTGACACGGGGTTATTTTCCCGTGGTAGGCTGCGTTATTGAAAGTTGCGTTACACTACTCTTGCGGTAGTTATCACGCGTTCTTGTGAATATACCCCACAGTTCCCTAAATGTGAGCAGTGGAAGGATACAAGCCATCAAATCAAAATAATGATAGAGAGGGTATACTCCAGGTGATGTTCAAGAAGAGGAAGGAAAGTCATTGAATAAAAAGTAAGCAAAGGAGAGCAACAAGAAAGCCTCCCCCAACAGTTAGCAATGAGCTGCCTACTGTAAGTATTAGTATTGTCCACAACATGTCTTTGACACAAACAGCTTAACGCTCTCTGTGAGCGAGAACTAAAAATTATATTTTTCACCACCAGATACAAACAGCCATGCAGTGCAATACAGACCAAGGCTTTTTCAAACGGATTACGGTAGAAAGGTTATAGATATGTCAGTTCACTGAGTCCTGCACAATACAAGGATTCATACTCACTCAAAGACTATATTAAGTATTAAATAAATATTCGCCAATACATACACCAAAAATACTGTTTGGGGAGGACAACGACTCATTTAGCAAGGCCACAGTTTATCCAATTCGCCCCATTCATGCACTATTTAACGTCTGATGTACAAAAACGGCCTGTATTGTTTTTAGGTCTCGCATAGGCAGCGCATGCGCTGCCTCTCCGAGGCATCAAGCAATTAGTATGTTGGGTGAAACTCCGCCCACTGCCGGGTAATTTCTGTTGCTGCTTGCCATTAGTTTAACGTTGGCATAGCTGTTGTTATCTGGCTTTTTAGTGGCTGTTGATGTGATACTGACTTCCGTTTAGTCCGGAAGCAGCAGCGCCTAACTACTGTTTCGGTCCGCTTGTATGTTTATTGTGTTGCTGAGGAGAACTTTTTTATACGATTGTTTGCGGCGACGCTTTCAAACCCCTCCCGCCTCCCAACAGCATGGTGAAGCGCCTTTATTTATTTACATCGCTGGCGCTTTCAGACCCCTCCCACCTCCCAACAGAGCATGCGGAAGCGCCTTTATTTATTTATTTAATATCAGCGGTGCATTCAGACCCCTCCCGCCTCCAAACAAAGCATGCCGAAGCGCCTTTATTTATTTAATATCAGCGGTGCTTTCAGACCCCTCCCGCCTCCAAACACAGATGCCGAAGCGTATTTATTTATTTAATATCAGCGGTGCTTTCAGACCCCTCCCGCCTCCAAACACAGCATGCCGAAGCGCCTTTATTTATTTAATATCAGCGGTGCTTTCAGACCCCTCCCGCCTCCAGACACAGCATGGTGAAGCGCCTTTATTGTTGCAGCAGACCTCTCGCGAAACTTGCGGCCGCCCTCATCTCTGTGTCAGCTCCACGTCATACTCCAGACAAACGTTAAGAAACATGGCGGAGTGGCGAAGACAGAAGAAACGGAGCCAGGTAAATAGACGCCGCTCCTTTCCTCATCTGGTGGTTGTTTACTGAACACTGCGCTTTAAAAACTTACAGGTGGTGTTTGCCTACAACCTCTTGGAGGCGGAGCCACACTACGAGAGGCTTTGTGCCCGGCTTGTTGCACGGGTCTGGCTCATCTTTACTTTGTACTGCTGGTGCCTCTGGTATGGCACCTGCCTCAGCAATAAAAGGTAAAATTTGTTTCCTACGTGAGTGGTCGAGTGTGTGTTTACTTTGCTCACAATGCCAGCCTTGGGGTGTCTTGACAACTCCCCTTCATTCGAAATTCCATGTAAGGGCTGCGCTTGTTCTATTCGTCACTCTTGACTTCTTTCAACCTCTGTACTTAAATCACCCCCTTTCCATTTAATCCTCCACCTCAGGCGCGCAACGCCCATTGGGCTCAACGGGCTTCAGCCCCCTCACCCCCCCTCCCTGTCGTGTGTGTCAGCCCGGGCTGAGACAGCGTCCCGGGCACACACACAGACAGTTTTTAAGCTGCCGGCCGCACCCGAGTACTTCACAGGCCTTTAAAAGACCATTCACTTGTTAACGAGGCTTTGTTGTTTTTTCACTGGCTTCTGTCCTGTGTGTGTTTGACACGTTTGTGTGTGTGTGTGTGTGTGTGTGTGTGCGTGTTTTCTGCATATGTTTGAGCTTCTGGTGTGTGTTTGCGTGCATGTTACCTTGTGTGTTTGCGCACCCGCCTGTGTGTATGTGTGTGCGTGTGTCTGTGTATATGTTTGTATGCATTTGCTTGTAGCTGCAGGCAGTAACCTCGCGGGCAGGCAGCAGCAGCGACAGACATGATGAAGAGGAGAGCTCACTGACAAGCCTGCGGGCCGCCAAGGGGCTGGCTGCCCACGAGGCTGAGCACAGAGTAAAAACACTGCGAGCTGCTGCAGACTCCTCAACACGAGACATCCTGCAGTCTTGTATAATGGGCGATTAAGGCAGCCCGCTCACACCTGTGAACATGTCCCATCCAAAGTTAATCGCCATGCACTTCAGGATTTCATATCACGCTTTTGGCTCACCGCTGCCACTATCCGACTTCTTTAAAAAAAAAAAATATATATATATATATATATGGTTTGACCCTTCGCCCTCCTATATATTTTTGAGAATTCACTTTGTAAGCTACCTATTTAATACATCGCATTCCTTGTTCACCTATCACCTTTTAATATGTGCTAAATTGCAGTACAAAGATTTTTTAGTTTGAAGTCTCTTTAGATATGCAGATTCTGTTACTTTCTTACATGTAATCAAGAAGCACCTGAGCTTCCTTGTACAGCTAGAGCAACAAAAAAGTATATATTTTTAAAATTATTTCACAGCATACTGATTTATTTAGGTTTTGTCATTTCCAATATAGCGCCTTAAGTGAGTCGCTCCTTCACACTTTCTAAGCTACCCGCTATATTCCATCTTTATATTATGAAACGCGAGCTCCCTGTTTTAGGTTGGAAGCGTTTTTCATTGCTCTGTTTTTGAGCTGCATTCTTTTCCTGCCCTTTCGGACTGATTTGACCTACTAAGTCGGTGATTAAGTATCCCCTCATGCTGACTTGTGGATCCCGGCTGTGACACAAGTCCACCTTTACCAGCCCCCCTTGGATAACTTCAAAACGTAAGTTATTGTATATTGTTTTCAGGACATTTTTTTACACAGTCTGTAAATTATTTATACATGTGTCCTCCTTTGGGCTGTCTTTTTTTTTTCAGCGTTTTGGTACATTGAGACTGCACCAGTAAAATTAAATGTGCACTAAAAATCTTTCGAAGCATCGTGGCACTTATTTATAGCTTTTGCCTGCTCCACACAACTTCGTGGTGTTTAGAAGATAAGTGTGCCAATTACGGTTTCTGATCCTGTTTCTTTTTCCCAAAAAACCTTGCTCTCTAAAAATGCATTTTTCCCTTCTTTCTTTTTGAATTGTCTTGCTATAGCACATACAACAAATAATTTTTCACTATGGTGAGTTTTTCCACACCAGCTAGAGGCGGTGGTATAATACAGCATGTGTTCTACTGAAAATAGGCAGACAGGGCCACCATTAATTACAAATACGTAAAACACCACATAAATCCAATCCACACCACAGAATTCCACATCATGCCACAAAATTCAACAGCACACCACATAATTAAACTACACTACATACCACTCCACAACCCAACCATATCACATAATTACACTTCGTGACACAATCCCACTCCGCATAATTACAGTACACTCACAATCACATAATTACTATCCACATAATTCCACTGCACACTATGACACATCATTTTCACACAAATACACTGCATACCACACAATTCACCCCAAATTCCACAACTAACAATTCCAATTCAACACACATAATTCCACTCCAAACCACATACATCCAATCCACTCCAAACCAAAACACATACATAAAAAGGCATTGCCATTTACAATGCCAATAGCTCTAACTCTCGCAAATGCGAGACCTATTGCATTGCAAATGCTTGTTTCATCAGGCAACACTAGATATAGCAAAACATCTTGTAATTGCTTACAGTTGTCTATAGGTTTTGGTAACTGGTCTGTACAAATTAAAGGCACCCAGCGCTACAGTATTAACCCCCCAAAAAAGTGTTTCGTTAATTTTGAAGAAGGGTGATTTTAAAACTGCCATCGGTAAACGATTGATATTGTTTGTGTGCTCTGTTTTGTGTTTTGTTGTTCAAGTTGTACACCCGCTGTTTTTTTCCAGTAAAGTCATATTAATGTGAAAAACACATCTCACTGAGAGAATTAACACCTGCCCGTCGCAACATTTTACGAAGCGAGCGAGGAGCAGCACGTCCACGCGCCCGTAGGAGCACGCGCTCAGACGTCCTCCCTGCATTCTGTTGTCCCAGCTCCCTGTTCAGGGCTCAACGCGCAGCAGACAATCTGTGGTTGCCTATCGTGTATCTAAGCAACTGCCAGGCTCCATATCTGCTAATAAGAAAGGATGTAATTATACGCTGTTACTTTCATGAGCAGCAGATGCGTGCGTAAGTTCGTGAAAAACAATACCACTTCAGAAGTGCTGTGACTTGTTTTCATGCAGTTTATGCTGATCCATTTTTTGTAGCATGTAAATAACACTTTAGCATTTCCTATTCACGAAAAAACAACAAAACCAAAGTTGTCAATATATGATAACGCACTTGCAATATTAAACCGCTGACGTTACTTTGGATTCTAACATGAAAGGTGTGGGGTTTTTCTTGTGCCTCCAAGCTGGAGTGGGGGCTTGTGCGCATAACTTGTGCAGTTGCAAACGTGCGTCATTCACGAACGCAAAACTAGTTGATTGCCACAGTAACTGAGATCTAAATCCGCACAGGAGCAGTGCCTACAAAGACATTTGCCAATTCAAGGAACAGCAGCACATCACTAGTTCAGAAGGTTCACCAGTCACCAGTTTAGCTCACCTAAACTCGTAAATTGCTTCTTTTCGAACCTGTGAGCCGGGAATTGAATAGTAGCACATGACAATAAAATGCTGGGATGTTATTTCTTTGCATTTTTAAACAAGAATGGTTCTGCTCCACTGTTGGTGTAGGCT
This sequence comes from Calotriton arnoldi, assembly GCA_963921515.1. NCBI lineage: Eukaryota > Metazoa > Chordata > Amphibia > Caudata > Salamandridae > Calotriton > Calotriton arnoldi. The sequence continues at coordinate 324,440 of CAWUFW010012533.1, forward strand.
GCTGAATGTGTTTTAAGATCTCTTGCCAGGAGCTAGCTCCCTGATTCGTGGATAACTGTAGGCAAATCTGTACTTAGGGGGTTATTAGGATGGCGGAAGGACCGCCACCGCCTGCCGTGCGGTGGCGATCCGTCCGCCATCCAAAGTGGATTTTGCCCCCGCCACATTACGATGGCGAGGGAATCCAGACACGGACAGTGGCGGACGCAAAGACCGTCCGCCACTGAACCGCCGCAGGCAATCGGTACGATTGCCCAGCGGAAGGCCCAATGAGTACTAAATGGTGGCGTGCCTAGCAGGCACCGTCCACCGTATTAAGATGCTGGCTGCAGACAGCATTTCCATGGCGGCGATGCCGCCATGGAAAGGCTGGTGGGGATTGGTGACGGGGGCCCGTTGCGTGCCCCCCTTGTGTTGGGGGGGAGGTGAGGGTGCACTTGGGGGGTACCCATGGTACCCCCCTACATTTTGCAGCACTACGTGGCAGGCACCGCATGGTGCCTGCCACGTACTGCTGTGAAATGCACCACATGCTGTTTTAGCATTGCGGCGGGTGCTGATGTCAGCAGCACCCGCTGCAATGTTAAAAATCACGCTCCGACCGCCATGATGGCGGTCGCATCCTGATCGGATGTGCGGGACCGCCGCATGCATGGCGACGGTCCCGGTTTACACCAGGATGGCGGACGGACTCCAGTCCGTCTGCCATCCTAATGACCCCCTTAATGTGTGAATCACATACATGTAAATGCCCAACTTTCACCATGAACAACTTATGAAATGCTTCTGTTTGAGTCTATCCCCTTTGCTTTGAAGGCACACATGTGAGTTCCAACACCTTGACTGGAATTTCTTTTACAGTCCTCCTGGTTGGGGATGTATCAGTCCTTGATTGAACAGAGGATGCGTTCTCTCTTTTGAAACTTGACATTTTACATCGGTCATTGAATATCCTATTAGTTCCATACATTTTTTGATTGAAATCGTCAACAGAAAAGAAGCACTGAGTAAAAGAATAAATGCATCAACTATAAAGACTGAACAATTAAATGTGGCTATTCCTATTCTAAATAACTATATAATGTAGGATAGTACAATTACTAACCATAAACAAACATCTTTACATATTATACAATGTAATGCATGCATAACATTATACACAACTCTACAAAATTAATTAAGCAGTATAAAATATGGAATAAAAATAGAAATGGTGAAGGAAGGAAATAGAAAAAAACAAATATAAGGAGGGTTTCCAAACAATGCAATTTATGTAAAAACTACAGGATTAATAATAAATTAACAGTAAATAACATACATTAATACATTGAGAAAAAGTGAATATACAAATTAATTAGTATTCAATAAAATATTCGATCTAGGAAATTTAGGACAGTTTCAGAACGTCATCTTCATTCACACATCTAAAATGATGCATGTTTTTCCGACAAAGGGTTACTTGTAGGTAGTCAAAATAAACCCCTTTTTGTAGCAATGTAGCATTCTAGATTTACGGGTGGGGTCAAACTGTATTAGTTATCATAACCCAGTGATCTTAAACTTAAATCTTCACCTCTCAAAAATCCCGGACTCAGTGAAAATTGTTACTATACCTCCTGTAGGTCGGAATGGTGTTACATTTTAATGTAAATTATCAGTAAATGATCAGACGGGGTGCAATTCCTCAGGTTGGAGGGAGACCCGAGCAAAATAGTCAGGGGGTCTGGTCCGACCTAAAGGTCGACAGAGAAGAGTAGGTCCACATCTAGTATACTGCAAGATCCACTTTCTCATCCTGCAGCAAGGTGCGGTCCTCCGCTTCCCCTAAAGGACATCATGCCTTCAACTTTTGGGTTGGATACCCCTCCTGCACCACAGCAGGTGCAGTATTAACCTATTTGAGTGGAGTCCCTACATTACCTTTTTGGCCCCATTCCCTAGTAGGGTAGGTTCTCACTCAGTCCTAATGAAATGTCACTGACACTCCTGGCATCTAGGCATGTAACATGTTGACCTCACTTAACACTTATTGTAGCTATCACAGTACATTGACACTCATAAAAACTCCCCTGTTTTTAATGTGTCAAGGGAACCACCACCCCACTAAATTATCTTGGAGGTCCCTTAGACTCTTTTAATCACCTGTGCACCACCCTACACTCACACCTCCTCATTTGCACGCATCATATGGCTTTAAGAACGAAAGATCTCCGCCAAAGAGCCCCCACTGAGGGGCCCGTCAGGCATTGCAGTGCCGGCGTGACGAGGAGCGCCCTATGATGAAGCATGACTCCTTACATGGTGTGTGAGGGCACTTCGATCTGATAATTCATATCCCACTTTCTTCGGGATCCTTTGGACCAGACCCCCTGACTCTTTTGCTAGGGTCTCCCTCCAGTATGAGGAACTGCACCCTAATAATTTACTGTTCACTTAATGGCATGGGTACCGGACTTCTTGAAAAAATCGCTCCTTGTCCCCTCCCTTGATTATTGGTTAATATTAAATGGGCAGGTGTTTACCCAGTTAACTTTTTAAAGAATTTGGTGGTAAAGAACCTGGATCAAATGCTGATAGGGTTAGCATCCTAAACTAACTACAGGGGGACTCAGGATACCCATATATAATTATATCAAGTTCCATTAATCAATTGTTGACAGCGAGATCCAAATCTTGTGGGAAGAAAAGGAAGGGCTGGTTTGATGGCGAATGCACGAAGGCCAGGAATAACATGATTAAAATCTTAAATCAGCACCCCATGGGCACTAAGGCAGTCCAGGCAGCTAGAGCAAACTACAAGAACGCCATAAAATCTTGGAAAAAATCCCTAAAAGGGGAGGCATGGGCGAACCTCTTACTGGCCGACGAAACCAGAGATAGTGCTCTGTTCTGGAGAACCATAAATTCCTGTATGTTCACCAAGGGACTAGACCCTGATTTGGAATCTGCAATCATTCATGCCCAATGGGTGGACCATTTGGGCTCGATTTTCACCCAGTCTAAACCAGATGAGGGAGACCTATGTACTTGGACATTTGATCAACTCGTCGGAATAACATTCACCTTAGACGAGGTGGTGAAAGCCATTAATAACAGCCCGAAGGGGAAGGCTGCGGGACCTGATGGGGTCTCAATGGATGTATATAGAGTCAAACCCAACATATTGGCCCCTTGTATTAACTAAGGCCCTCAATGCGGCAGCAGCCGGCCATGTACTCCCTACTTGGTCAACCTCACTTATCATACCTGCCTTCAAAAAGGGTTGTAGGAACGATCCGAAATGTTATCGGCCTATCTCACTACTTGACCCTTCCGCCAAATTACTTGGGAGAGTCTTGTTAGAGAGATTAGAACTATGAGCAGATGAGAATAAAATTCTCTCTAGTGCCCAGTATGGGTTTAGGAAAGGTTTGGGGACAGTCGAGCAATCGCTCAACTTGAACGTATTAATGGAGGAGTATACTCAAGCTATGGACGGGTCATTGTATCTGTTCATCGATTTAAGCAGTCGATCAAGGAAGCTCTAGGAATATTTAGACAAAAAGGGTGCCCCTAAGGAGATTATCTCATTTTTAGTTCACTTGTATAATGATTTAAAGGCAAATGTTTGATTTGGTACACAGGGGAAATTAACTGAACCTTTAGGTATAAGGAGAGGGGTTCGACTGTGGTGTGTACGGAGGCCCTTCCTCCTCTCTTTATACGTAAGTGACGTGGAAGAAACGTTTCAGGTGGTGGGTGCTGTACACACAGGATTGGGAGGGGGCAGATCCCAATTCTCCTGTATGCCGACGATGCTGCCATCCAAGCACGTACCCCCAAAAGTCTGCAGCTTTTAATAGATTCATTGACAGATTTAATGGAAAAAGTAGTATGAAAATCAATATTGGCAAAACTTATACAATGAGTTGGGGTCGCCCGGTAGGGAAAGAACATGCCTTTTTCATTAAAGGGAGGAAGTTACAAAACACCAACTCCTTTGGTTATCTGGAGATCCAGTTCTCATCTAAACTGGACTGGAAGCGCCATAGGGAGATCTGCGTTTCAAACATGATCAGGAATAACGAAGGGTTGATGAGGTTTGCCTCTAAGTTAGGCAACAAACCTATTGCATAGATGCTCACCCTTTATAATGCTAAAACAATTTCAACAGCAGTGTATGGAGCAGGGACCTGGGCTACAGGGGATATGAGTGCTTTACAAATAACAGAAAATGCCTTTATACGGAGACTCCTATCAGTACCCCGCCCTACTCCACCATCCATTGTTCACTGGGAACTGGGTGTTGATTTCCACTCGGATTCCCTTGAAACTAAATCCCTACTACTGTGGTGATCTGTTTGGTCAAAACAAGAAACTTCATTCACTAAGTCAATTCTTAAGGACTGTATAGGCCTAGATATGATGAACTTAATCCCATGGTTATGGAATATAAAGCAGACCCTGTTGGGGCTGAGTCAGACAGAAAGGGACTTATGGTCCAACCCAGAGGATATTTTAAGGTGTTCCAAAAAATAAATCAAAAAGCATGTGTTTGAGGCCTGCCGTGGGAAGAGGGAACAACTAGACCTCCCCAAGGTAACAGTGGGGCGGTATATAGCATAGAGCGATCAGTCTGGTTGTAAATTGTGCCTTACGATATATAATAATAAACAGCACAGGCACCTTTTAAATAATTTTCATCTTCTTATTTTTCATCATCTGACTGCATTCCCAATTAAGGAGAGCTGGGGAACAATCACCCAAAAATGCCCCAGTGACAACCGATCGGAGCAGACCACTCACCACTTAGCACTTTTTTGTAAATTTTACTTGATCCCCAGGAAATCGCTTCTTAAACCCATCTTCCTTCAAGAAAGAATTATTCATCATCAGGTGGCTTTTAAACTTTTGTATGAATTAGGAGATGTGACAGTATGCTATAGGATTGCCCTGTTTCTTTCCAGAGGAATCCGTATTAGAACTCGACTAGATGATCTAGGGAATTCAATTATTAAAAAGGGTTAAGGCACTAAATTTGATCTCACGCCCCGTTTTGCTGTCTAAACCCTGAGTGTTTTAATGGTTATATTTAAATACTGTCAGAAGAACTTAATTTTAACTGTAGCGGTTATTATCTGAAATTGGTACAATTATGTATGATGTTTGCATCTTATTGTATTTTGATATCTATTTTATGTTCTATTTTAACTATCTTGGCACTGTGTAAATTTCAGTTTTAGGAGATGCATGTTTTTAACTACATTGTATGCATGTTATCACATTAACTTGTTGCTTTTATGATTCACATACTTTTGTGCTAAATAAACTTTTTTAATTATTTAAGTAAGTAATGTAACCTAAAAAAATATCTATTCTATCAGATTCATGGCAGGAACAGATACCATTCCACTAGGAAAAACAGGATGAATTCTGAGTATCTTTACAAACCTATATCAAATTAAAAAACCAAGGAATCTGGAATAGTGAACTCTGCTGTCTGTAAATGAAGAGTGCATCTAAATGACCCAACAATATATTAAGGAGAGACAGTGGGAGGGATACATTTCAAACGTTTCCAGTTATTCATAAAAAGTCATTCCATAAAAGTACATTGAAAAGTCATATGCGGTTGAAGTTTTAACAACCTGGGATATTCACATCCCTCTCAGTAAGAATTAAATGGCTGTCTGATACAAAATGAGATATGGCAAGTCTTAAAATACAGATATCTTACTTTAGATCTTGATCTGCTCTTATCTACAGTGTTTCTCATTGTATACAAAGTTAGAAAGGCTAGTCTTAAAAAGCATTGGGAAGCTTGAATAGTAAAGATGGTGGTATTAAATTATGGGTACCAACATCATTTTTATAGAATCAAGTATATCCCACCACCTGTTCAGTAATAGTAACTTTTGTTGCATTAACAAACATAATTTCCTTTGATGTTGTCAAGATTCACTTAATGGTATTCCTGATAATTCTTGCAAACAATACTCCCGAATATTTTATTTTGGGGGTACCACTGAAAATCAAACTTATCTTATCATGGTCCTGTTACTCAAAACATTAAGGGGCCGATTCCGATCTCGGTCGGAGGCGCACCCAATACCATTCGGTCGGGAAAAAAGCCATGCGAATGCCTGTTTCCCGACCGATCCGTACATCATTCCGAACGAGTAAGTACGATGCGCACAACAGCATAGAATCCGGCCGAGTCGTACTCACCCAATCCAGGTCCTGTTCTCCGACCGAGGTGAATCCGGAAACGCCGAATCGAGTCGCACGGAAGGGAATATGCAGCCCCGTCTGGCCGGACAAGTACGATGCGCTTTCCGTACGCGCCGAACCCGTCGCTACGTCCGGCACGTCAAAGCTTCCGGGAGAGGCGCACATAAGCTCCGATTCGCGCCACAACACGATCCACGGCTATGAGTCGAACACGGCAGCTACGAGGATGACGCGAAGCAACGAGAAAGACGAACGAGACGAACCAACCATGAATCCCTTCGTTCCGATCCTACCAATATTCTACATTTACTACCGGAACAGGCACGGACGCGTACGGCGCAGAAGGTAAGTCAGACACCAACCACAAAAACATACAACACGTACACGACACATCACACACACACAGAGGGATGCAGAATTTACTTACACCAGCAACAGCAGCACCATATGGGCGGGATGCCCATCACCAATGCCACATATGCACACAGGGGCCTGGATGCGCACCACCACTACCACCCCTACCCAGGGGGGCTGGATGCCTACCACTACTACCACCCTTAGCCAGGGGGTGCCAGATGCCCACCACTACTACCACCCTTACCCAGGGGGGCTGGATGCCTACCACTACTACCACCCTTAGCCTGTGGGGCTGGATGCCTACCACTACTACCACCCTTAGCCATGGGGGTGCCAGATGCCTACCACTACTACCACCCTTACCCAGGGGGTGCCACATGCCCACCACCACTACCACCCTTACCCAGGGGGGCTGGATGCCTACCACCCTTAGCCATGGGGGTGCCAGATGCCTACCACTACTACCACCCTTAGCCAGGGGGCTGGATGCCTACCACTACTACCACCCTTAGCCATGGGGGTGCCAGATGCCTACCACTACTACCACCCTTAGCCAGGGGGCTGGATGCCTACCACTACTACCACCCTTAGCCATGGGGGTGCCAGATGCCTACCACTACTACCACCCTTAGCCAGGGGGCTGGATGCCTACCACTACTACCACCCTTAGCCATGGGGGTGCCAGATGCCTACCACTACTACCACCCTTAGCCAGGGGGGCTGGATGCCTACCACTACTACCACCCTTACCCAGGGGGGGCTGGATGCCTACCACTACTACCACCCTTAGCCATGGGGGTGCCAGATGCCTACCACTACTACCACCCTTAGTCAGGGGGCTGGATGCCTACCACTACTACCACCCTTAGCCATGGGGGTGCCAGATGCCTACCACTACTACCACCCTTAGCCAGGGGGCTGGATGCCTACCACTACTACCACCCTTAGCCATGGGGGTGCCAGATGCCTACCACTACTACCACCCTTAGCCAGGGGGGCTGGATGCCTACCACTACTACCACCCTTAGCCATGGGGGAGCCAGATGCCCACCACTACTACCACCCTTACCCAGGGGGGGCTGGATGCCTACCACTACTACCACCCTTAGCCATGGGTGTGCCAGATGCCTACCACTACTACCACCTCTACCCATGGGGGGCTGGATGCCTGTCACTACTACCACCTCTACCCATGGGGGGCTGGATGCCTACCACCAACACCACCCCCACTCATAGGATGGACAATGCATGACACAACCAGCACACCACAACCTAGGGAATGCAAGAAAAAGACATCCCCCCAACACCATGACAAGCGTGTGTAGACTGTGTCAAATGCCTACAACACTGAACATGACTTTGAACATACAATGTGACCCCCTATCACATGTGCCACACATATATGTGTGTGGCCCCCACAATGCAAGCAGGCCATGACCATTGTGGCAATGGGGTCCAAAACCCCATCATCACAGTGACCAAAATGTAAGTGTGGGGTCCATAGCTGAAGCACATTTTGAACATTGTGGCAATGGGGTCCAAACCCCCATCATCACAGTGACCAAAATGTAAGTGTGGGGTCCATAGCTGAAGCACATTTTGAACATTGTGGCAATGGGGTCCAAACCCCCATCATCACAGTGACCAAAAGGTACGTGTGGGGTCCATAGCTGAAGCACATTTTGAACATTGTGGCAATGGGGTCCAAACCCCCATCATCACTGTGACCAAAATGCAAGTGTTGACAAAGAAAAAGCTGCAACTGCCAAACTGCATGGATGATTCCTGGTCACAGAACATAAAACACATCAGTGGCAAAGTAGTGCATGTGTCCCATAGCAACATAGATTGGGGGAGGCAAATACTGCAGTGCAAATAAGACATACCTTTGGCCATGTGCAGACAAACAACACCCATGGGGGCTGACACTGTCAACATTCATCAATGACACAATGACAGAAGTGACCATCAGAATGCAGACTCACATATTTGCACCAATGGGCACACAAATGCAGATACCCTGTGGAGACTGTAGATGTGAGGTGAACAGATACCATACCATGGCAGCAATGGGACACACAAACCATGATCATTGTGCTGACCGATGACCTAGGAGTCCCAGGGACAGCAGGGGAAACCCACCAAACAACATACAGCCAATGGCACACCTAAGATATGCCAATGCAGTGGTGCAGATGCACAAACACAAACAGGCAGACCCACACTGCACATCAAACACAACAGGTGAGGGGGGTGCCAGTGTCCCCAGGCAACCACACAACACATGAGGAGGCCTGAATACCAATTACACAGATGTGCATACAGTGCCACACAAAGGTAACTCATGGATCCAAATCCCCTATGTGGGCAATCAGGCACTGTCAGATGAGGGGGAGCACAAATCACACATGTCACACAAGCATGTAGGAACAGCAACTGACACAGCAAGACACAGACACACCACAGCACTACCCCCAGGGCCCCCACAATGTGGTGACCCTGGGCTGCATTACAATCCCACTGTGATGACAAAGCTAAATGTCGTTCACACTGTGAACCACAGTCATGTGTCCTGAGCAACAAACTACCATCACACCTACACAAGCACAAATCAATCAGCACGGCCAGTAAGCCAAGGCCAACATGGAGGCAGGGGTCTAGCCGGGCAACAACTCTCATCTGCACACACTCAACACCAAAAACCTCGACCTCCAACAATGTGCAGCAGTGAAGCACACATGCACTGGTGACATTGCACATGCACCCATGACAATCCCAGGGTGGTGGGTGGGAACCAAGGTGCAGAAACACATCACACATGGCCACTCAACAAGACTCCTGAATGTCTGACACACTGCACACTACGCTGTACATGGACATGACGGCAATACCACACCAACCAATGGGATCCCAGCCACAGTCACACACCAATGAAGAAGCCAAGGTCACCCACAAAGAACACACATAGACAACAACCAACATTGCAGCCCGGACCCTGAGGAGTGCCAGCAGTCACACACACAACGTGTCACAATCACTGAAAGATAACACAAACTGGAAATCACATGACAGGTGTAAACAACAAGTGCCAAGGGGAAACCTGACTGTGACCCATCTGCGTCTGCACACAAACTCAGCCCTGACAGCAAACACACCTATGGGTGACACCCTGATGACCAGTAATGTGCCATGCACCCACATCACAGAGAACCCAGGGAGAAGACTTTGGGGGAACATAGGTCAACTCAGCAAGCATCACAAACAGGTACAACACTAGGGATCCCAGCATGCACAGCAAAACGGAAGTGAACACACAGACATGCTCATACAACACACACCTTGGGCGCAGGCAATGTCACAGGAGTACACACTGCCATGAGGGGACTCCACTCCTGTGTGAGGAAAGCTGTGCCATATGTTGCCTCAGTAGGGCCCCATCATGTCAGCTGAGCACTTGGTCACACAATCAACAATTAGCACCAAATGAAGACTCCCGTCACATCAGCCTGGTCATGGGAGTGCCAACGAAATCATCAGCACAGATCCAACACACTTGTATAGCAATGTTGCACTGACAACACAGATGAGTCCTTCCCCATTGATGCCCAAACCTGCATGTCCAGTGGAGATGGCCACACGGTCAGGGAAGTAGACGAATTGAACAATGGCAGGCACAACAGATGTGCAGGGGTGGAAGCCACAGATGTGAAATTGCTAATGTAAGTAGGAAATCCCATTGCCAAATACTGAACACATGACACCCTCAGATGCTGCTAAGGATGACATGGATACACCACAGGATAGGACACATTCCCCCTGGACCACATGTGTTCCTGCACAGTAACACTTCATTATCATGAGACCAAATATCACCATCACTGCAGCAAGGGCATGGTTAGCATCATCAACAACATGTACATCAGAAGCATAAGCACTAGAGAACTGAAAGTTGCTTTATTCAGCATATGTGTGTCCAAAAACTCAGAGAACAGTAATGCTCCAACAAAGGCCAATGGCCAGTCCATCAAGTAAGTCAATACAGGGTGACAGTGGCAGATGTCACCCTACGCATGCCTGCACTGCACAAAACCAGGGACAATCCACTAGGAGGGGCAACCGGGGGGGCAGGCCAGGCACCGCAGGGACAGGATCAGGGAAGGGGTGGTGGGTGCTGGAGAGCCACTGACAACTGCAGTGGAGGTGTCTGACATGGTGTGTGCCGGCACAACTGGGGGGCATGACTCAGATGTTGTGGGTGCCGGCACGACTGCAGTGGACCCTGCAGATGGAGTGGACAGGTCCGCCACTGCAGTGCCCAAGTCAGACAGGGTGGTAGTGGACTCCACTGCAGTGCCTACCTCCAGGGGAGGAGAATGGGGAACAGGCAAGGTGGGCTGGACAGAGGGGGAGGACACCCTCACCACATCAGTGGCACAGACAAGCGCAGCGGGGGTGTGGTGCCGGGAGAGCAAGTGGCAGGGGGAGAAGGCCGGATCCTCTTGGGGATGGTATATCTGTGGGTGGGGGAACCTGGGGCAGGGTGTGGTGGGGGCACCTGTGGAGTGGGGGCCTGAGGGATGGAGGAAGGAGACCTGGTGCCTGAGCTGCAGGGCGGTGGCGGGGTCTTGCTCTTACGACTCCGGGGGGACTTGCAGGTGGGGGCCTCAGTTGGTCTGCGCCTGGGGGAGGGTGTCCGGGGGCGAGGGGCTCTCTGCTCCGTGTGGGTGGGCTTCCTCTTCCCCCTGGATGCTGGAGCAGCTGGATCGTAGGGGATGAGGCCGAGGTCACAGAGGAAGAGCCGCTGTGACTTTGGGGTTGCAGGTGAGGCAAGGGAGGGTGCTTTGGAGGGAGAGGCAACTGAGGACTGCGCAGTGCTTGTGGATGCGTGTGTGTGTTCCAGGGCCCCATCCCCTGTGAGTCTGGTTTCGGTCCCCTGACTGTGCGTGCGTGTGCGTTTTGTTTGTGGTGTGTGTGTCTGTGTGCTGGACGTGTGTGTGCTGGTGTGTGCCTGTGCCGGTGTGTGTGTGCTTGGGATGGGTAAGGTGCTGGGGAGTGTGGATGGAGCAGAGGCAGGAGGGGTGAGGGACTGTCTGAGGAGGGACACTGCTGCCGTCAGGGAGGAGTCCATGGACCTATTGCCCCTCTGTAGGTCAGACATGCCCGATGAGATGCCCTCCATGAACGACACCAGCTGAGTCAACAGAGCGGTGTGCGCATGGAGGACACTCAGCATGACTGTCTGCCCTACATGGAGCTGCTGAAGGAGGTACACAGACTCCTCACTCAGGGCAGCAGGGGACACAGGGGCAGGGGGTGCGGTGCCTGGCCCGAAGGAGACACGCTCCCGAACATGGGAGCCTCCACGGACCTGGGGAATGGGAGCCGATGGGAGGGCGGTGGTGGTGCTGGTGGTGGCGGGGACAGCAACACTAGCTGGGGTGTGGTGGCTGCTGACACCCGCCTCCATAAGGGAGTCATCCTCCGAGCCGCTGTGGTCCTCAGCTGAGGTGGATGCTGCTGAGGACTCCTCTGTGTGGCTCCCCTCGCCCTCCGTGCCACTGGGTCCCTCCGACCACTCCTCGGCTGCTGACCCAGTCTGGCTCTCCGGCTCCTCCTGGTCCGTGGAGCTATCCCCTTCCGTGGCCGTGGATGTATCTGCAAACAATGGGGAAACAGACAGACATCAGTCACCTGCACCAAACGCACACACCACTGTGAGCACAGCACATTACAGAGCAAGCCCTGGCATCATTAGTTGAACATTGCTAAAAGTGCCCTAACTGAACAGGAGAAGCCAATTGTCAGTCTGATGCCAACCATGGCACTCACATCCCACATGGCCTTGCACCCATCTGTCTGGTGTCTGTTGGATAGCAACACCCCAGTGTGGACACATGCACCACCTACACAGTAGTTGGACAGTGCAGAGGACACGGTGTAGCATGTGGACATGCACACATCACAACTCTTGCCACTGAGTCAGTACAGGTTTCCGGATGAAAGGGATGCCCAGAGTCAAATAGGAAATGCATGTGATGCATACCAGCGACAGACACCATGATGCACCCATATCCTGATAGCCATCGCCACAATGGTGTGCATGTAGCACATGTCACTCCCCTGCAGGATCACCAATAAGTAGACACATGCCATGGCGGAGGCATGACTGCTAAGTCATATATCACTGTCTCAGTGATGTATGACTTGGCAGCCAGACAACAACACTCTGCACTGTGTCACAATAGTAGGTCATGGGGAATGCAAGTCCTGGAGCTGCACAAGTGCACATGTACATCCCCCACACAACACATCATCTTAACCCTCATCTGTCCCGGTCATACCGATTGGACATATGGGAGACCTGTGACACTACCCTCTGAACCTGAGCCCCTCACAATCTGCTGTGAATGGGAAACAGCTGCCTGAACTTCACATTCGCATACCCCAGTCTGCACGGGCAGCTGATCAAACACCTATGTGACACACAAGTATCGTCTCCTATGGTCACATCTCCAGTGGCATGCTGAGCCCCTACCGAGAAACACCCCAGCAGTCCTGGCAACAAATTCACAGCACACTGACACAGAGGCAGACACCTGAGGGGTCAAATCACTGCGCACAACGTGTCAGCTGATACACGGGAGTGGGAGTACAGGTGTATTGGATGGCCTGGAGTAGGCATGACTGTCCTGCCCCACATGAATGAGGGATGAGCCCTGGGCAGTGGATAGCTGGCTATGTATGTGTGACACACGTAATCTGCACACTCCTGGGGCCCAAACATTGTTCCCACCCACTGCATGGGTGTGTGCCAGGTACCCCAGGCACATGTGGTGGCTCAGCTCAGCAAGTGGACCGCATATCAAAGCAACACGCAGATTACATGTCCGAACACAGGCATTGTGTGAACAATGGACCCACCCATGATGCCCACAACAGAGTTAGGGAAACAGATGCTGTCCCCCACCTTGAGTGAAGCAAACTGCAAGGACACAGTCCCAAGTGACACAATTCCCTGAATGTAAGGGCCACACCTGGGTATCAGATGAGGAGTGGGCAGTGCACAATAGAGGGACATGGCTCCTGGACAACATGACTGCTGTACTGTGGCAGTTTAACCAGGCCAGAGGAGGGCACATAGCATGTAATACAGAGTTCACAGTGCAGTCTTTGACTCACCCCCTCCTTGCTGCTGTCTGGCCTTCAGCTGCCCATCCAGGTCTGGAAACACCACCGCCAGGATCTGGAGCATGTGGGGGGTCAGGGTCCGTGTTCCACCCCTCCTGCGAGGAGGCGACAGCTTCAGCTGGACCCGAGCAATCCTCCGGGTCCAGCCCCGAAGGTCCTGCCACCTCTTCTGGCAGTTGTGGATCCGGCGCTTGTAGACCCCCACGGACCGGACAGCCCGGACGATGTCCTTCCAGATCTCCTGCTCCCGATGGGCATTAACCTGTGAGGATGACAAAGTGAAAAGGCCATTACTACACATGCAACATATCCGTGCATGACACAGTTGTATATACATGTCTCAATCACAGGGGCACATGATGTACACAGGCAGTAGAACGCTGCCCATGGACAGTTTGCCAGAAGTCACTACATGGTATCATTGCATGGGAAGTAAAACCTTGTTCAAATGCACTGTCACTGCACCATACCTGTCCAGTGCATGTCACTACACACTATGGGGGTGACAACTACTCAGTGAGCCTGCTAGCCAGTGGCGTGCAGACTTTCAGCCTTGCTAGTCAGACAAAATGCACATTCAGAAAGGCAGTGCACAGAACACTCACCTGCTCCCCTGGTGTCCCATACAGCTTGCTGTACTGTGGAAGTAGGCTGTCCAGCAGGGCCTGGTTCTCCTCAAGGCTGAAGGCTGGGGCTCTCTCTCTCCACAGTACGTGCCATTGCAGGGTCCAGAGGGGGCAGAGACAGCAGCAGTGCAGTGGCAGATGTCGTCCTGGAGCATGTAGTGCAGGCAAGTGAGCTCTCAGGGGAACAGCCAGCAATATATATGTGCTGCAGCGGCAGATACTGTCCCATGTGTCCAAAGTGATAGGTCCAAGTCGTTTGCATCTTCTGAATCTGGCCACTCCATGGAATAGCAGCACCAATACACGCCCACAGCATCCTTCAAATCTTCAACTTCATGACATACATGATTTTGCAACATTGTTGTGGGTGACCAACTGAATTTCCAGCAACCGACTCGTTCGAATTTCAAAAACGCGTCCGTTGCCAGGCTAGGCCATTGACAATGGGTGCGCACCGATCGGTCCATTGCTGTTCAACGCGTACAGGGGTACAACGCGTACCCGCACACATTGAATGCAATGGGCCGGCCGGGTGCACCGATCGGTCCATTGCGGTACAACGCGTACAGGGGTACAACGCGTACCCGCACACATTGAATGCAATGGGCCGGCCGGGTGCACCGATCGGTCCATTGCTGTTCAACGCGTACAGGGGTACAACGCGTACCCGCACACATTGAATGCAATGGGCCGGCCGGGTGCACCGATCGGTCCATTGCTGTTCAACGCGTACAGGGGTACAACGCGTACCCGCACACATTGAATGCAATGGGCCGGCCGGGTGCACCGATCGGTCCATTGCGGTACAACGCGTACAGGGGTACAACGCGTACCCGCACACATTGAATGCAATGGGCCGGCCGGGTGCACCGATCGGTCCATTGCTGTTCAACGCGTACAGGGGTACAACGCGTACCCGCACACATTGAATGCAATGGGCCGGCCGGGTGCACCGATCGGTCCATTGCTGTTCAACGCATCCCTGTACAAGTGACTGGCATATGTCACCATGCCTGTCTCAGATGAACATATGCCAGCCACAAATAGCTCCCAGGGAGTGAGGGGCACACCTACAACACCACAGCCTGTCCAAACTGTATCATAAGGCATGTAAGGCTGCATTTCCTATTGTGTGTATGTTGGTGTACATGTTGTCCTGTGGGTGTCACCTGGGGGCAGCCACCCCAAGGCTGTGCACGTGTTCATGGGGACAGGATCCTGGGTGTTACGTGTACATGACCACTGTGATGTGCAACTGTTCATATCTGAGCATGTGCCATGGTCACATTTCACGGTGGTGTATGTGTATGTCATGTCACATACCCCGTGAGTCCCATGTGGGACGGTATGTTTGAGCCAGGGTGACCCAGTGGCACAATAGTGATGGTCCTCCACAGTCTGTGTGCATGTAGTGTTTACAATGTCTCTGATTTCATGTGCACAATGGGAGACAGTCTCCACATCCACGTTGTGTGTGCATGGACTTTGATGTTGTGCGTGTGTGTGTCACAGACGTCCATGTCTGTCCTGCAGAGGCAAGTGGAACCACTACCTGTGGGGGTCATGGTTGTTTTGCTGTGGTGTATACATGATACTCCATGTAATGCCAGTGTCCATGTGGCAATACAGGGTCCCTGGGAATGTACCTGTCGTTGAGCTGTGATGCCTGGGGCACATCTGTCCTCACATGTCACTGTGGGGGGTGATTGTGACATGGCAGCAGGAGATGGGAACTGTGACACGGCCTCATGATATCCAATGGGCCAACCTGGGACTTATTGATGCCACTTGTTGAACCGTGATGACAGATGTTGGCCATGTATGTACCATACATGTCCTTACGGAACTGCACACTTCATGTAGTTGTGCCTCATAATGATGTATGATGTGATATTGAGTGTGTTCAATGCCACATATGTGGAGTGACTGACAATCTTGCTTTCTTCTCCTCTGCACTGCAGGGCTCCTGCTGTCCATAGACCATTCCCAGACCTGGCAACGATGGTGGAACGGGACAGCATCCGACGGTACCGCTTCACCAGGCAGCTGATTGAGGATTTGGCAGTGCAGTTGGCCCCACATTTGCAGCCTGGCCGGCCATATCCTACAGCGCTGACCCCCAAGGTGAAGGTGATGGCAGCCCTACACTTCTTTGCCACCGGTACCTTTCAACATACTGTGGCGACTGCTGGTGGGATGTCACAGACCATGTTCAGCCGTGTGCTCCGCGATGTTTTGGAGGCAATGTTGCTATACCTGAACCAGTACATCTATTTCCCTAGACTGCAACGACTCACTGACGTGAAGAGTGACTTCTATGCCCTGGGGAGGATGCCGCATGTCATTGGCTCCATTGATGGGACACATGTGGCTTTGGTACCACCACAGGCCCAGGAGCAGGCCTACCGTAACCGCAAGCACTACCACTCAGTCAATGCACTGGTGGTGTGTCTTGCAGATATGACCATCTCACATGTGTGTGCCCGTTTCCCTGGTTCAGCACACGATGCCTTTGTGATGAGGAGTAGTCGCATCCCCAGGATGATGGCACAGATGCAGAACCAGCGGGCCTGGCTTGTCGGTGTGTACTGACTTTGTGCCATTGTGTGTGATCTGATCTGTAGTATTCCTCCCACTTTTCCAAGTCAGCTAATGTGCACTTGTCTGTCCGTAGGTGACTCGGGATACCCCAACATGCCGTGGTTGCTGACACCCCTCAGGAACCCTGTGACACCAGCCCAGATGCGCTACAATGAGGCACATGGTCGGACCAGGAGAGTGATTGAGCGGACATTTGGTCTCCTGAAGAGCCGCTTCCGCTGCCTCGACAAGACAGGAGGGTCCCTCCCATATGCCCCAGCGAAGGTGTGCAAGATTATCATCGTCTGCTGCATGCTCCACAACCTGGCAGTGCGGAAGGAGTTGCCTCTCATCCAGGATGACAATGACCAACATCCGCCACCTGTGGAGGATCCTGGCCTGGACCACGATGCCAGTGATGATGATGATGATGGTGATGTCCGCACACAGCTCATCACCAACTTCTTTAGCTGAATGTGAGTATCCTGAGGTGTCATGTCAATGATGTGAGTTGGCATGATATGTGTAGGTGGTGCTCTGGTGCTGTTGGAGTGTGTCCATGGGCTACTTGACTGGATGTGTGTAGCGATGTGTGCTTACAGGTGGTCTGTACTCCCCAACAGTGTTGACATGCTAACTTGGTTCTGGGTGGGTATCTTGTAACATGTATTGTGCATGAGTTTTGCTGTTCTGTCCTGTTCTCCATTGCTTTTGACTGTGTGTCATTTCTGTCCTTCACAGGGTACTTTCAGATTCGTTTGGTCAACTGTGTCCACCGACGACGTCATTGTACTTCCAGGGTGGTAGCTGTTGTGTCCCTACAGGTGATGTGCGCCACACCCATGGACTTCCTTCCTTCTACAGTTGTTGACTGTGTGCCCGCTGCCAGGTGGGATTACCTTGCATCTGTAGTGTTACGACATGTTGCAACTGTGTAATAAACCTGTGCTTCACTTTGTGATGTGCGTTGTCTGTGGTCACACATTTGACTGCCATTTGCTTACTGCACCTGTGGGCTACTTGACTACAACTGGGAATAGGTGTGGTGTCTGTGCATTGCACCGTCTTTCCTGGCAACATCAGTGTAGGCAATGAGTCAGATGGCCTAGGTGTGTATGTGTTGTGTAGCCCTGGTGGTGTGTCTCCCTCATATGTGTCACGTTATCATTACTCACATGCCTGTGTTGTATTTGCTGTTGCAGTTCGCATACACAGTGTAATTTTGCAGTTCATCATCCCCATGACAGCACCCACGTTGGAATCACAACAGAGGCAAGTATGGTGTATTAGTGTGTTTATTGTGATACATTTGTGTGAATAGTGCATAGGATGGTTAGTGCTGTACATTTATATTGCAATCAGAAGTTCCTAGATGAATTGAAAGTCCTGGTAGACAAAATCCCCAGTATCGGGGCCACAGTTGTCTGAGACATTGGTCCAACTTGTACTCCCCATGTCATGTGTGGGAGTTGTGTTGCCGTCAACAGGGTGAACAGTTTGCGCACAAAGGTGAACATCCAGAACAGGTTCAGGCTTCCTGGGGTTGCACTTGGCCATCGGCCTCTCACTTGCCCCTCCTCGGACGACCCCTCTTCTTTGGGGGGGGCCCCTCAAGTACAGGCTGCTGCGGTGCAGGGGACTCTCCGCCAGAGTCATCATCCCTCCCTGTGGCAGTTGCAGTTGTTTCATTACCAGATGTTGTTGGCACACAGGGAGGTGTAGACTGGTTGCTGGTCATCTGGCGGAGGCATTGTAATATGTCCCTATGCACCGCCGTCATCTCTTGCAGTGCGTCCCACTTGGACTCCACGCGGGACATGTGTGAGTCCAAGCGGGCATGATGGGCAGCCTGCTGCTGTTTAATGTCCCTGAGGAGCCCCACTACCTGGCTGAGATCTCCGGTGCTGGACTGGTACGCATCGGCTATGCGTGCCAGTTGTGGGTCATCATGCACACCAGACACCTCTGCAAGCAGCGACCTCTGTCTCCCACCCCTCCCACCACCCCTGCCGACATGTGCAGTGCGTGCAGTGGCACGCACAGATGACCCTGGTCCCCCTTGGGGGTTGGTGGTGGTGGTGGTGTCCATGGCCCCACGTTGGTCCAGGGTCCCTGTGCTGGTGGTGCTCCTTGTTCTGTCCATGTCGGCAGGGATGGTATTTGTGGTGACAGTCGTTGGAGGGGTGGGTGCAGGGGGTGCAGCTGGTGGTCCTGCTGGTGCTGCAGCTGGTGGTCCTGCTGGTGCTGCATGTTGACTTGCACCGGAGGTGCCAGGTTGGTCTTCTTCATCCGAGGAGGGCAGAAGCTGTTCGACACCAGTGAGCTCCGTATCCTCTTGAGCCTGGGACTGGGACTCCTCAGCGTCTGCTGCTGTGTCCCCATCATCACCTGTTTTTGGGAGACACACACAATGTATGTTATGTTTCTACAGGCATCAATGGTTGACACACCTGACAGTTGTGTTTGTGCCTCTTGGTGCGGGCCTGTACATTGCATTGTCCTAAGTTGTCACAGTCAGGGGTTGATATTGGTGTAGCACATTGTCCTGCATTATTTGGGCATTTCTATGTATTTGTTGGGGTGTGAACATGGTCTGCATTGGTTGTATTTGGTTGACAGCCGGCCCTCCTTCCCACCCAGCCATTCAGTTATCCCACCATGGACTGTGCTTGCATTGCAGGGAGTGAAAGTTGTCTTTCAAGATGTCAGTCAGTGGTGTCCTGCTGTTGGTTGTTGCGCAGTTGCCAGCGGGGCCTTGTGCTCCCCACAGCAGTTGCCAGTGTCAGCCATCTTGTCAGTTGTTTTCCACTCCCTGTGATGTGAGCATGGTTCAGGGTGGTGTTGATGGGACAGTTGTGGGGGTGAGCTATGTCTGTGACTATGACTCCCATCATGCTATTGCCTCCACCCCACTTCCCAGCATTCCCATACTTACTTGCTTTTGTGGGGAGTTCAGTGTGTGTGGGTGTGAGAGCAATGGCAAGATGGCTGACAGTGGTGTCCTGCTGTTGGTTGGTGTGCAGTTCCCAGCATGCCCTTGTGCTCCCCACAACACAGCACCAGTGTCAGACATCTTTGATGGGCCTTTCCACTCTCTGTGGGATGTGCATGCGTGAGTGTGAGCTTGCTGGGCCATGTGGTGGGGGATGTTGAGCTGTGACTACGACTCCCATCATGCTATTGCCTCCACCCCCTTCCCAGCATGCCCATGCTTCCTTCCTTTTGACTCTGCTTCCCTGTGGGGTGGGCTGCCTGTGCTGACAGGATGGCTGGGAGTGTTGTCCTGGCAGTTGTTTGGCTAAAAGTCCCAAGAGTGTCCCTGTGCTTCACACAACATAACCCAGGGTGGTGGTTCTTTGTGGGATCTTGAGTTAGGATGTGAGGCATTGCATTCTCCCAGGTGGGTTATGTGGAGTTTGTGTTGAGGGGTGTGTGAGGGGAGGTGCTTGTGACTATGGTCAGTGCTGCGAGTCCTCCTTCCCACCCAGCCAGATATCCCACCATGGAACGTGCTTGCATTGCAGGGAGTGGAAGTTGTCTTTCAGGATGTCAGTCAGTGGTGTCCTGCTGTTGGTTGTTGCACAGTTGCCAGCAGGGCCTTGTGCTCCCCACAGCAGTAGCCAGTGTCAGCCATCTTGTGAGTCCTTTTCCACTCCCTGTGATGTGAGCATGGTTGTGAGTGGTGTTGATGGGCCAGTTGTGAGGCTGAGCAATATCTGTGCCTACTACTCCCATCATGCTATTGCCTCCACCCCCTTCCCAGCATGCCCATTCTTCCTTCCTTTTGACTCTGCTTCCCTGTGGGGTGGGCTGCCTGTGCTGACAGGATGGCTGGGAGTGTTGTCCTGGCAGTTGTTTGGCTAAAAGTCCCAAGAGTGTCCCTGTGCTTCACACAACATAACCCAGGGTGGTGGTTCTTTGTGGGATCTTGAGTTAGGATGTGAGGCATTGCATTCTCCCAGGTGGGTTATGTGGAGTTTGTGTTGAGGGGGTGTGTGAGGGGAGGTGCTTGTGACTATGGTCAGTGCTGTGAGTCCTCCTTCCCACCCAGCCAGATATCCCACCATGGAACGTGCTTGCATTGCAGGGAGTGGAAATTGTCTTTCAGGATGTCAGTCAGTGGTGTCCTGCTGTTGGTTGTTGCACAGTTGCCAGCAGGGCCTTGTGCTCCCCACAGCAGTAGCCAGTGTCAGCCATCTTGTGAGTCCTTTTCCACTCCCTGTGATGTGAGCATGGTTGTGAGTGGTGTTGATGGGCCAGTTGTGAGGCTGAGCAATATCTGTGCCTACTACTCCCATCATGCTATTGCCTCCACCCCCCTTCCCAGCATGCCCATCCTTCCTTCCTTTTGACTCTGCTTCCCTGTGGGGTGGCCTGTGCTGACAGGAAGGCTGGGAGTGTTGTCCTGGCAGTTGTTTGGCTAAAAGTCCCAAGAGTGTCCCTGTGCTTCACACAACATAACCCAGGGTGGTGGTTCTTTGTGGGATCTTGAGTTAGGATGTGAGGCATTGCATTCTCCCAGGTGGGTTATGTGGAGTTTGTGTTGAGGGGGTGTGTGAGGGGAGGTGCTTGTGACTATGGTCAGTGCTGTGAGTCCTCCTTCCCACCCAGCCAGATATCCCACCATGGAACGTGCTTCCATTGCAGGGAGTGCAAGTTGTCTCTCAGGATGTCAGTCAGTGGTGTCCTGCTGTTGGTTGTTGCACAGTTGCCAGCAGGGCCTTGGGCTCCCCACAGCAGTACCCAGTGTCAGCCATCTTGTGAGTCCTTTTCCACTCCCTGTGATGTGCGCATGGTTCATGGTGGTGTTGATGGGACAGTTGTGGGGGTGAGCAATATCTGTGACTACAACTCCCATGATGCTATTGGCTACACTGACTTGCCCAGCATACACAGAATTCCTTTCTTTCAGTGGTCTTCACTGTGTGTTGGTGTTGTAGTGGTGGCTACATGTCTGGATGTGTTTGTTAGTTATATTTGTGCCACTGCCTAGCTGTAGTTGTAGTTGTGTTTGTACATGTGATGACACGGTTAAATGTAACTTTGAGATGGCATGTGTTGTGTTTATCTGACTGACATACACATTTTGGGATGATTCTGTTCTGGTTGCTGTGTAATTGCTAAGAGTGCATGGTTTGACTCTCCCCTTGACAGTGATGTGTGTGTGTATTGTGGCAGAATATTGTGTACATTTGTTGTGTACTCACCAGGCTCTGGGATGTTTTCTAGTCCATAGACGCTCACTGGCGGAAGGATGGCCCGCACCTTCTCCTCCCAGGGCCTGAGGTATACTGGCCTGGCAGGAGGGCCACTGCCGGTGTATTGGCTCAGGAGGTAGTCCTTCTTCAGCAGCTCCCGTACCCTCCTGCGCACGTCATACCACCTGTTCTGGATATCAGTCTTTGTGCGCAGACATGGTGATTGTGCGTTCACCCTGTTGATGATCCTCTCCCACATCTTTGTTTTCTGGGAGATGGGTGTCTGTTGGACCAGTGCGCCAAACAGCTGTGGCTCTACCCTGAGGATCTCGTCTACCAGGACTTCCAATTCACAATCTAGGAACTTGTGATTCTTCTTTGGGGACATGGTGATGGGTGGTGATGGTGAGTGATGTGTGTGTTGGTGTGCAGGTGAAGGTGTGTGAGTGTGTGTTTTGCTGGGTGTATGTGAGGTAGCTATTTGTTGGTGTGCTGATGGTGTGTGGCTTGTGTGAGGGATGAGCTGTGGGTGTGTGGTTGCTGTCTGTTGAGTGCTGGCAGGTGAATAGCATTTGCAAAGGATCATGGTTGGGATTTGTGTCCTTTATATGGGTGGAGTTGTGGGTGTGTCTTTGTTCTCTGTCCCCACCCCCCAGTATTTATTGGCTTTGTAATTGCTTGTTTGGCCTTTTTTTGTGTATTTTCCCTTAGTACTTTCTGTGCATGTTGGAAACGTTCTTGTGACCGAGTCGGACCCTGCAGTTGTCTCGTAAGGTCTTCTCCGTTTCGTTCACGCTGTGTTTGTGCTATTTTCTATGCTGCGTACGCGTCGGTCGCGGTGTTTTGTGTTACTTCGGCTCGCAGTTTTGTATGCGTGTCGGTCGTACGGCTTGTCCTCCGTACGACTCGGTCGTGGTTTTCGCGCCTTGCATCGTACTTTGCGGTTTGGAGTTCGCGGGTACGTTTCGGTCGGATTTGTTCCGGGTGCGTGTCGGTCGGTTCGATTCGCGTGTTTTTCCGGCCGGATTGCTGTTTTCCGTGCGGCTCGGTCGTTCGGCTTGGGTTTCGTACGTGTCGGTTGGATTTTGCACGCTTTGCATCGTACTTGGCGGGTTGGGCGCCACAGGTACGTGTCGGTCGGAATTAATTCCGGCTCCGAGTCGGTCGGTGCTTTTTCCAGCCCGAATCGGAATCGACCCCTAAGTGTAGTACTCCATTTTGTACCAAACAATACCTTTTAGCAAAACAATTAAGAGTACATATCGACCACTATAAGAAACTGATTAAGAAAGATCAGAGGTTCAGACAGGTATTTCAAAATGCTATCAGCACAAGCCAAGACTTTATCTTCCCTCTTTATGAATTTAAAACATTCACAGTACTGATTAATTTAAATTTTTGGAAAAAATAGTTTCTAAATTTTATAATCCCACCTTAGAATTCCCTTATTGAGTCCTTCCTTCCTTGTTTGACTGTATTTTTGATATGCTGTTTTGCACCTTATCTTGGGACATATTGTCACATGAAATTGAGGTTTTACACTGTACCCGATCCACCTACAGATAGGCGTGCTGTTGAGGTGTCTTTTGGGGTGTAAGATTTTAGGGATTCTCCACACCCACTGACATAAGGCAATGGGAGCTCTTGAAACTGACTCTCCTGAGGTCAATAACGCCTAGCTTGAGAGACTCAGGGGCATATTCACAAGGACTTATCGCCGAGTTATCGCCACCTTAATGCATCAAAAGTGGAGATAGGTTTAACGCCCCATTCACAAGCGGGTGCAAACTGCAGACATCGCCAGTATTTCTGCGATAACTGCCTCAAAATTTATCTCCACGGGTGACACCACCAACTAACCCTAATGAGATACAGAGTAGGCGTTCCCGTGCAAAAACACAAAGAAAACACCAGTACACCACTTTCACAACGAACTGCCAGATCTGCGATGCGAACCAAAAACAGGCGATAAGCCGCGGTAGCAGCAGGGATTTAACACCTGCCTTCTGCTGGTGTTAAGCAGGATGACTACCTGCAGTACGAAAGGGAGCCCAGCACAGAGCCACATCTGAAGACCCACAGATGCCATGGAGCCAATGATCATGCAGCTCGGAGACCCAAGAGGGCCACAACACCCACCGCCCCCACTCCCAGGTCCCCCCCCCCCGGACAAACACATACCGTGCACGACACAAGAGCCACAAAAAGCGCATGATGTCGCACAATGATAAAAACAAACACACGTGTGGTCAGAGGAACCAGAAACAGTCACTCATCATTGAAGTAACAACCAAAAACTTTATTGAAATACAACACAAAACACCAATGCGGAAGACTCCTGTCGGGTCCGTCCGGGACAATCTTGATGTCACAGCCTGGAAAATAAAGCACAAACTCAGAACGTGTGTCATGCGCACATCAAAGGAGCGAGACACAGAGAAACAGAGAATGAAAGAAAGGCAGAGAGAGAAAAAGAAAGAAAGGGAGAGGGAGGGGGAAGGAGAGAGAGAAAGGAAGAGAGAGAGAGAGAGAAGGAAAGGAAGGGAAGGGAGAGAGAGAGAGAGAGAGAGAAGGAAAGGAAGGGAGAGAGAGAGAGAGAGAGAAGGAAAGGAAGGGAGAGAGAGAGAGAGAAGGAAAGGAAAGGAAGGGAGAGAGAGAGAGAGAGAGGGACACTGCCGCCCCGTGCACCCAGGCACCACTGCTCACCTGCTGCCACCGGTGTGTCCAACAGTGGGCACACCACGTGCCCGTGCAAACTCCAATACCCGGTCCCGCCACCATGGAATGCTCCACATCATGCGGATCCGCACCGCGGCCCAGCAGGTCCCACACATGGCGCTGAGTCCTGAGGCATCAACGGCAGAGACCACATCACTGCACACGTCATCATCGCAGGCTGCACACCCGCTCAGCAATTTCGGTGCCACTAACCCTGTGCAACCCCAGTCAGCTCCAGAAAGATAGAGAGTGGTCCTACTTACCAAAGGGACAGGACACCAATTGATACTATGTCTAAAAAGAATTCCCTTTGGGAAACCACAATAGCGTACTTGATCAGTCACTCAAACACCTATTCACACAGGAACTGTACCAAAAGCCAAAAGTCAAATATATGAATGGTTTATTCATCAAATAAATGCAGTAGATTAAAAATTATTCGAAAGGAAGAATTAATAAACTCATAAGTTAAAATACAATTTCATCAAGAATTATTACACAATGTGCAGCAAAAACATTTTTCACACAATACACAATCACTATAAGGCTAGCATTAATGATCCATTAAAAATATAATTGTTTTCCAGATTACAACAACAACACCAATAGTGTACACCGAATTTATATACAACAAGACCAAGAAGCGACCCGTTTCGGTGGTATCAGCAGGTCCAAACCACCTTCTTCAAGCTTTACATTAAAACGTGATCCAGCACTTTAAAATCTATGTATAAAGAATATAATATATAAATGTATGTATACATATAAAATCAAACATATCACAACAATATTAATTTAGTGCACATAAACATATTTATCCTTTATTAAAACCATGCATTAAAATTTCATGAAAAAAACAGGAAAAGAATCCTCCCAGTGTCTAGTGGCCAACAGGTCCCGGACTGCACTGGATAAAAACTCCTATTTTTAAATAAGGAACAGTCAAAACTAATATTTTTCCTGGGATGATTTTATCACTACTTCTATCCTCATATTTCATCATAAATGCTGCCACGTACCTCAAATATCTGAACATACGGCCTATCACAGTCTGATAAAATGTTCCATTCACTAGAAATCGGCCAAAGGTGCTGCCCTGCAATCCAACATCAAGGACATTATTTATAATCATGAAACTCTCAAACTTAATAGTATGAGCTCTAATCAAACGCTTTAAGGAAATTGTTTTAATTTTTATTATTACCTTTATCGATGTTCAAATAAACTCCCTCTCAGGGCCAGGATTTAAGTCAATTTCCTGTTTGTCAATACTCTTTAGTTTCAAACTTCCAGTTTATTTAGAACATTAACACCTATAAATAAAAACCATAATCTCAATCATGTGATTCTCTTTTTTTGGTAACAACAGATTTAAAAAGGCTCTGAACCCTGACAGGAAAGCCTATACCCCACTCCTATCTGGCGGCTTCTCTTGTTGTTTACATCATTACAATGCTATAGCTTACTAATTTCATACATGATAAGCCTACTTTTATATGATTGATACAGACGCATGACACCCGTTAGAATTCATACAAGGTACCCATATCGAGCCTTTAGATATAAATGCTGCCCACTAAAATAAAAGATAAGTACAACTTAGAGCATTCACATACCGTGAATACGTCAAAACTTGCTCAACTATCGAGAATACGGTGGTTCAAAGTTAAACTAATTTGCAAAACACACCGCACATATTCCTCACATCAACTGTAGCTCCACTTACCGGGATTTAAAATCTCCGTGTCTTATATAAATCGCCCGTCCTTGTAGGTTATGCGTAACCTCCCTGCCTGCAGTTTTATACTCTTTCCGATCATCTTAATTAGTCGCGCCAAAACATCCCCAATACTGAAGAGAGAGGACGGACTACCGTACTTCCCCAGCACTAGAGAGTAAGGACGGACTGCCCGAAGGGGATTTATCACGCCATCTTTAAGTGGGGGAAAGATATCCCGTACTCCTATAATAAATGGCCATATAAATAATTACAATTTGCCAATAAAGTGAAACGCCACATATATCATGCATTGTTTCAATATTTCCTTAACTATTATAAAACAATTATTATAAATTCTATTCATGCCCAATCTAAAAATTATATGTAGAATTAGTCATAAATCTAAAGCGGACATGCCAAAAATATATAATCATATATACATATATACCTTCCCCTATCTGGGACAGCAAAAGAGCCATAATTTATTTTGCTCAAATTAGGGTATATGTGAAGAAATAAAACTCATACTGCTATTTTGAGTAACATCGAACAAACATTCTTCCTGTGCTATTCAAAAAATCAATTAAAAATCACGTAATGACTATTGTAATCAACTATAATTTCCACCTTTTAAGAAACACGGTCCTGAACAATCCTCTCTTGGATTTCTGTCTGTATATATGCAATATAAACCATGCTAGTATCGCTAATTTTAAAGGGAGTGTTCAACTCACAACGTCTTTTACAGTTATGTCTTAGCATTTAGTTGTGTTATAGCCAATCTGTTTAAACATTCTAATTTACAAAAACCATAACATCTAAAATGCTATCGCTCCTACTAAGAAGATATTACCAAATCAATTAATTAATCTTTCCCATTCTTCCCTAGTGTTCAAACCCTGTCTTATAGTGTTCAGTATTGAGATATACCACTGTTCTCTCGATTTACGTTTTTCCTCCATATTACCACCTCTCTTGTTCATGGTGACTTTTTCCCGAATGAACCATATAAACTCTGTCTCTTTGTGGCCACGATCAATAAAATGGGACACTAGCGGAGCCTTACATTTCTTACTTTTAATCGCTGACTTGTGTTCAGCTAGCCTTACCCTCAATTCTCGACCAGTCTCGCCTACATAGGCTAGGCCACAGGGACAGCGCAGGAAATAAATTACATTCTTGCTACGACAATTTTTAACACTATGTGCTCTTACTGTTCTGCCGTTATGTGTTAGTTCTTTAGCTACCAAACATTGATCACACATCTGACAATTACCACAGCGTGTGTTTCCTTTTGCAACAGTGTTGTCTAACGTCCTTTGTTTATTTTTAGGTTCTTCTCTATACGTGTGAACTAACTGGTTACGTAAATTGGTATTTTTCTTAAAAGCAAACAGAGGCTTTTCCAATTTAAATTCTTCCTGGTCATTTAATATATTCCAATGTTTATTTACCAAGTTTTTTATTTTATTACTCAAATTGTTAAATTGGCTGACAAACACTACTCTTGACATCTCCCGTTCCTTTTTGGTTTTGTTCAGCATCGCATCGTGGTCATAAAACCTAGCCCTTTTAAACGAATGGGATATGAGTTTTTTAGGATACCCTCTGTCCTTTAGTTTATTCTTCAATACTTCTGAGTGTTCATAAAAGTCATTGAGATCTGTACAGTTTCTCCTTAACCGGAGAAACTGGCTGAACAGGATATTATCCTTCTGTGACTTTGGGTGGAAACTGGAGTAGTGGAGTAAAGTATTTTTGCCATAGGCTTAGTAAACAGTTCCACCTCCAGTTTGCCACCCATTGCTTTTATTGTAATGTCCAGATAATCCACCCTATCCTTACTATAGTGTGCCGAAAATTTTAGATTCTCATCCCCTAGATTTAACCAGATGAGAAACTCTGACAGAAGCTCAGTGGGCCCATCCCAAATAAAGAACACATCGTCAATAAAGCGATGCCATTCAAGCACATTCTCATAAAAAGGTGCAAGTTCATTGTAAATGTGACGTTCTTCAAAATCACCCGCATATAAACAGGCCAGACTGGGGGCACAGGTGGCCCCCATGCAGGTCCCTTTCCTTTGACGGTACAGTTGATCTTTAAAGAGAAAAATATTATTAAAAAGGACCAAATTAGTACACTGGACAATACATTCTTTATTGGCTCCCTCCATATTAGAACTTTCGAAAATCCTATCAATAACATCAACAGTTGCCCGCTGGGGTATATTCGTGTAGAGAGACTCAATGTCCAGAGTAACTAGACACTGAGTCTCTCCCACAAATGGCTTATTTTCAACCAAACCAATAATGTGAGATGAATCCCTCACATAAGATTTAAGCTTGCTCACTAATGGCTTAAGAAAGAAGTCTATGTACTTGCTAAAAGGTTCGAGGAGCGAACCCAAACAACTCACAATGGGTCTCATTGGGGGATCAAGGCTATTTTTATGGATTTTAGGCAAACCATATAGAGCTGGGATCTTCGGATTCTGGTTATTTAAAAATCTGAATTCTTCATCACTAATCAAATTTTGCTCTTTAGCCTCCCCTAAAAGGGCAGCACATTTCCTATTCAGGAACACCAATTCACACTCACTTACTTTTTCATAGTGCTCCGGGATGTCTAGTAATTTAAACATCCTATTATCATAATCACAGCTATCAAATATCACCACCCCACCCCCTTGTCGGCGGGTTTGATGGTGATAGTAATATCCTCCTTCAATGTGCTGATCGCTATTCTTTGCTTTTTATTGAGATTATTTTGTTGGTGACAATCTTTTTTGATGATATCATGAATCCCTATTTCTACTGCCTTTTCAAATATATCTATGTTGCTACCAACCTGAGCTATCGATGGAGTAAACGTTGAATTCGGTTTAAAACCCGTTACATTACTTGAATCTCTCGGTGGTCTATTCTCAAAGAACCTTTTCAATCTAATCTTCCTAAAGAACATTCTAAGGTCTTTTTCTAATTGAAACTTATTAATCCTTGTGGTAGGAACAAAACTAAAGCCTCTACCTAAAACCTCAGTTTCTTGATTATTAAGAGTTCTTCCAGATAGATTGATCACAGGAATTTTGTCTAATGCCAATATTTCTGGCTCTTGGTCCGTATGTATTCTTGAGGAGGTTGGCTGCGTGCTTGTTGAGGTCTTGTTTGATTTCCATTGAACCGTCCTCTCCTGTTTTTTTGTTGCTCTAAAAAAACTCCATACTCTTCACCATGCCCTCTTCCATGGTGTTCTTCTCTACTGCCTTGTTCTTCCTCGCTGCTTGACCCTGAGGTCTCAGAAAACGTGACTCCCTTTCTCCCTCCTCTAACATATCTCGATCTTTTAAAGGGGTTCCTGGCCCATCCCTGATCATTTTTTTGGTCATAATAATTCTCCTTCAGAAAAGGGTAAGCCAGCTTGTTACTGAATCTATTGATGTCCTTTCTTAATTTATTATTTTTTTTATTTACTAAATAATCCCTATAGCCAGCCACATCTCTACTAATCTCCTCAAGTTTTAATTTTGCCTCCTCTACAGCTGTTTGTCCCCTTAATTCAGCTTCCAATTTTTCTATTGCTTCTTTTTCTATAATTATAATTTCATATGCAGTCTCAAATATTAACAGCATCCAATCCCGACTGCAGCGATTGGAGATCTGAGACCAAGTTTCAAGGAATTTCTTATGTTCCACAAACACACCAGGTTCATTGCGAATTTGCAATCCAATGGGAATCACCCCAGATTTAACATATTCTATTAAAAAGTCCGCATGGGCCTCTGTTCTAATCAGTTTCTTTTTAAGATTTACTAAAGTACCCCATTTTTCACTTTTATTGGTGATAACCGTAAATTTATTTCCTTTTCTGGTGTTAATGATCTTATTATACTGGTCATCGTTAAAACCAAACGTTTTAAACTGATCCATCTGTTAACTTAACTATGATGGATATCGCGTTAAATACGCCCCACAAGAACTCTCCAGTCACAAGGACCGTGCTTAGAAGCTCCAGAAAGATAGAGAGTGGTCGTACTTACCAAAGGGACAGCACACCAATTGATACTATGTCTAAAAAGAATTCCCTTTGGGAAACCACAATAGTGTACTTGATCAGTCACTCAAACACCTATTCACACAGGAACTGTACCAAAAGCCAAAAGTCAAATATATGAATGGTTTATTCATCAAATAAATGCAGTAGATTAAAAATGATTCGAAAGGAAGAATCAATAAGCTCATAAGTTAAAATACAATTTCATCAAGAATTATTACACAATGTGCAGCAAAAACATTTTTCACACAATACACAATCACTATAAGGCTAGCATTAATGATCCATTAAAAATATAATTGTTTTCCAGATTACAACAACAACACCAATAGTGTACACCGAATTTATATACAACAAGACCACAGTCAGCGCCACGTGGTGGTAGGCCTGTGACAGCCGCAAGGCCTCGGGTGCCACTAACCCTGTGCAACCCCAGTCAGCGCCACGTGGTGGTAGGCCCGTGACAGCCGCAAGGCCTCGGGTGCCACTAACCCTGTGCGCAACAACTCATGGGCCCTTCATGATTGAGCCCTGTGGAACGTCCGTCACCCAGTCACCTCCGGCAGTAGGGAATGTGACGTTGCCGGACCCTTATATTGGCGGGGTCACATGGCCTGTGACGCCTGTGCCGGATGGGTGTGGTGTGTGTGCAAACCTGCCCTCAGGGAGTGGCCGTGACATGCTGACAACTAGACCAGTGACCTGCAGAGCACTAGCGTATAAACCTGCGACATGTAGCTATGTGGTTCCCCCTCGGAGCGTAAGCGGAGTGGTCTGGCCTGGCGTATGCCGAACCAGCGCAGGGCTTGCAACAATGACTATGGGGCTCTGGGCGTGGTTCAGTCCATGTCCGAACAAGGAAGTGACTAATGCGTGTGTCCCTGTTGTAGTGTCTACGGCACCCGGAACGCAATCGGCAATGTAGCGCACTGTGACTGGAATCCCACTAGATGAGCATCATTGACGTTAGGGGGAATCACTGACCCTACATTCATCCACACATTCATACTTGAATGATGAAAGACATGACACAGCAGTGCGTTTCTGAATATTTAATGCACATCCAGTGGAGTTTTGCAGCTGGAGCAGTACAGGGCCATGCCAACCCCACTTCACAATATGGGCCCGTGGAGGGCCAGCCAGAGTCCATCAGGGAATGACAAGTACAGCGGAAGAGGAAGAGTACAGTCCGCAGTCTGGTCACCGTGTCATTGGTCAACAAACAGGATATGGCAGTCCATGTCGCGGTCCAAGGTGAGTGCATCAGAGTGTATCGGGGGTCAGTGGAAGGTCATGGGGCCATGTGCGGCACCAAGCAGCAACAGGCCAGGTGGCGGAAATGAATGCTAGTGCCTCTTCTGAACCCAATCCCATCCACGTCCTCGTCCTCGGATGTGTGCTCTGCCTAACCTGTGGGTGTTGCAGTTCCGGCTGCAGCACTGTGTGCCACTGACACATCAGGGGCCGGAGGTAGATTCTCGGCCGCACTGTGTGGCAGTGACACATCAGGTGCCGGAGTGGAAATGTCTGCCGCACTGTGAGGCACTGACACACCAGGGGGCGGAGTTGTGGATGGTGTAGGAGCAGCAGCATTCATCTGCGCCACTCCTTGTGGCAGCAATGGCATGATGAGGATCTGCAGGGCATGGTAGATCCCAGCTACATTTTGCTGATGTGCAGCGGTGGCTGCCATCCTTTCCGCCTCCATCCGCACCATGTCCTCCATGAGCCTCCGCATGTGTGCCAGCTCACGGCTGAGATCACTGGAGCCACTCTGAGCAGACAGGTGTTCATGTCTCCGAGTCATGACTCCAGCGATGTCAGCCAGGGCTCGTTGGAGACCATGGAGCGGCCTGTGGGTGTCCATTAGGGACTGGAGGTGGTCCCTGATGGTACTCAGACACCCATGGTTGGCGTCAAGTTTGGTAGCCATGAGGTCGAACCCCACCCGCACCTGCTCAGCCATCTCCCTCTGGCCCTCCAACACACGGCGTTGGAAGGCCATGTGTTGTTCGTGGGGGTCCTGTGAGACAGCCGGGGTTGTGGATGCATCCTGCTGGGTGGTTTGTGGAGTGGGTGGGGTCTCCTCGATGCAGCTGGGATGCCCTGATCCTGGAGGTGATTGGCGGATGAGTTCCATGATGTCTTGGAGGGCTTCGGTGTTGATGCTGGTGGTGTCCTCCTCGTCATCAGTGAAGAGTGGCTGGAACTGCTCTGCAGGAGGTGTTGACGGTGCCTCTGCAATGTGAAGGGAGATGCTGTGTTACATTGTGTCCACATGTACCTTTAAGGAGGAGGAGCCAGCCCAACATGGCCACTCGGAGCTGATGCTCCGTGCTGAACCCTCTTTCCAACTCCTTGAGCGGTTTCCCCACGTCTTGTTCTCCCGCCCAGGACATCAATTCCCATACCGGAATACAGGCTGGTTACCCGAAGCTCATTTTCGCCCTTCTCCGATATAGCATTGCGGAGAAATGAGCCGTAACGTTCCCCACTTGGAACAAGCTAAGATGGCGCCTGAAGAGCTGAGAGGACGCGCCTGGTGCTGAAAGAAGTGCACCGTGAGACCTCCGGCCGCCATTCGCACCCAGAAATCAACTCCCCTAACACTTTAACCGCATCGCGTTTTGAGGGCCAACCTCTGCGGGGATAATCATCTTGACGGACTGGGCGCCGATTATGAACGGCCTCTGAGAGCAAAGGTGAGTGTTCCGCCCGCGCCGGTGAGAAGTGGCGCGCTACATCTTCTCTTTGCTTCGTAAGTGCTGCCACGCTGAGCGGGGATCCATCTGACCCCTTACTTAGCTTTAGTACCGGTGGTATCTTAGTCCCCTTTCGCCCCACCCTTGGATTTGGGGAGGATCCCGGTGAGCTCATGGAAGCGGGCGCCTGAACCTAAGATGGCTGCCGGAGTAGGGTCGGCTCGAATCAGAGACACTGTGTCCAAATGTGGATCGGATAAGCAAGGAAGGAACTGTCCAAAGGGTGATAGGGGCTGGGACTGAATCTCATGCTGGGCTTCCTAGAGCCCCCCTTTTCAATGTGGCTACCCCCGGACTTTGTGATGCAGTAATCCTAATCTGGGCTGAGGTCTGGAAGCAGTGCCTGACCTAAAATGGCACCTGAGCCAGGGCTACTCGGCGATCCCAGATCCCTACATCCGGCGATCCGGGAGTGGGATGGAGGATGAGGCAGTTGGCGCCTCCCAATTACACCGGGACTGATGCCTCTCTCTGGAACTACGAAGATGCCCCACGGGCTGTAACTATATTTGTGTGTACTTACCGCGGAGACTGAGTACCCTTGGCCGCTGCCCGGTGGAGCTGTCCTATGCAGCTAAAGCGGAGTCTGGCTCTGGTTCACCCCATTGGCCATCACCTACCCAGCCGGACATCGGACATTGATTTTCACGGCTCTTCACGGCTCTATCTGTCTCTTCTCTTCAATCTACTTCTACGGCCTGTTTCCCCTGAGTACCTTCCCCCTTCTGATCTACCTGACCCTGTCCGATTGCCTCTCTCCTGCTTACCTTTTCCCCTCTACCCTCCACCACTCCTATGACATGTGTCTTGGTTATGCTATGCTCTAATATCTTATTATTCTGTTAAGCGTTTTTCTCCCTAGCATTTACTGTTAACTGTAACTATAACAGATGTAACTATGTAAAAATGTTCTTATGCAATGTCCTATCTCATGTAAAGCGCTCTGATACCTTCGGGTCTAGCCAGCGCTATATAAAACTTTTTAAATAAAATAAAATATGTAGCCGCATGGTACATGTTCACATTCAGACAGCATGGCAATGTACATTGTGACAGTCTGTAGATCAGTGCCATGATCCAGAGTCATGGTGGGTGTGCACTGTGCTCTGCTTGAATGTGCATGTGTGCCATTGTGGCCATCTCCCCCCGTCCCCCCAGTCCCTGGTCGTTACTCACCCTGTTGCTGTTGTGTTGTGTTATGTCGAGCAGTGTCCGCTCACCCAACTCCTGCCACGGTCTCCACACTGATGACTGTCGACACCAGCTCCTCCATGTCATCCAGCTCCAGCTGTGGCGCTGGGCTCCCACCTCCAGTCTGCATTGCTGCCTTCTGGTTGCCTGCGAGTTTCTCCTTGGTTTTCCGCTTGATGTCAATCCATCGCCTCTTGACCTCGTCCATTGACCTCTTGTGCTCTCCGACGGCATTCACCTTGTCCACGATGAACCGCCATATTCCATTTTTAGTGCCCAATGACACATTGGAGGTGGCGAACAGTTCTTGATGGTGTTCCATCACCTCCGTGACCAGGATCCTGTTCTCCTGCGGACCGAACCGCCTCTTCCTCTTCTTCTTGTCCTTGCCCTTCCCTGTCCCCGAGGTCCCAGGTTGGTCGTCTGGGGTGCTTGTGGGGTTCCGCTCGTCCTCTGCGCCTGCTCCGGATGCCTCCATGGTGCTTCGGTGTTGGTTATTTTGTGTTTGTGTGTTTTTTCTCCTTTTGTAGTGATTTTCCCGCCTGACGTGTGTGTATTGCAGGCCTGGCGCTGCTTTTCGCTGATTTCCTCAACGCGGTTTGGCCCATCGCATTTTTTTTGCGGTGGGGTTTAGGTTTTTATCACCGTCGCGGGTGTTGTATCGTGGACATTGTCCACGTTTTCAGGAGACTATCGCATGGTACCGCCGTGTTGTGAATTCCACGTTAAAACAGGGTTATTTTCCCGCGATAGACTGCGATGTGTGAAGTTGCGTTAACATTTTCTGGGGATGTTTAGCGCACATTCTTGTGAATATCCCCCTCAGTGTTCTGTTTTCTCCCTACACATTGAGAAGCTTGTGAGGACCTATCACTGCTTCTGGGTATTCCCCAGAAGAATTTAATTTAACTGATGGTGCATCTGCCCTCTGGGGCACCACAGGAGAGATAAGCAAATTTTAAAGCCTTATGGGGAGTACTTTCAGGCTGATGGCTTTTGTTGGATGTGGCTGACCTGTGAGGAGTTCCTCCTTACCTGCACAATCTTCCGATAGAGACCTGGGCTGCAGTGGCATTAGTCCCCCTGCTGAAGCCTCCACCCGCAGTGTCTCTGCTCCCTGGCCTTTTCCTTCCCCACAGGGCTCAGCATCTCTACCAAAGTTTGCAAAAAGCATTCTGTGGCAAATCTGATTGCCAGCATACAGCCTCAGTTAGGCATGTGGTGTATCAGCAACACTGTAGGTCAGAGTTAACTTTTCCTAATTTTTTCCCAAAGAAAGTTTTACGCCTGATTACTGTTTTGGTACACAGTTCTTTAAGAAATATGGAAGCTTTCCCAGTTGAAGATGGATTTTTTAACTTGTTTTTTTCTTCTGGATAACATCCTGTTTCAGAAGTATATAAGGGGGTCCATTTTGATTCTAGTTGAGTCACAATTGTGTTTTTATTGGTTGCTTGCTCACTGGATGTTGTATTGTAATTAGCAATAATGTGCTGGATTCCTTGTTAACCACCCCCTTCCCCTTTTTCCTGTTAGATTTATACCTCTTCCTTGTCCATTGTATTTCTTCCTGTTTCCTATTGGTACATGTGCGTGAGCTTACAACGTGGGGTGGGAAACTTCCTAAACTTGGCGATTCTAACAGGACACATGCTGTAGAGATGTGGGAGTGAGAAGACGTGAATGAAAGTGCTCCTGACTAATCTCCTCATTTCATGGAAACTGTTGTCTGCGCTATAACACTGGACTCACCTGGAATACCCATGTTTCTCGCATTCCTGCATTCCATATTTTGTTTCTCACATTTATATTTTCCCTGGGCAGTAGAGGGTTTTTTTCTTGACTCCATTTTTTCCCTATCTGTTGCGGTAATTTCAGACTACCAGTATAATCTTGGAATATGGTACAACTGCTGGAAATAAGAGGCCTGATCTTCAGACAAAGAGAGTCCTTCACGCATCATTAAGAATACCAGCTCATGATATGAGCAGCGTTGTCTACTTCGCTTTTCTTTCACCTTTTTTCCTAAAGTGTATGTCCCTGCTCTCCTTAGGCATCTGTAACAGCCCATACTATCTACTGCCAGGCTGGCTGATTCAATAATGACTGCATGGGATGCTCCAGTGATCCATGTAGTCTCTAAGAAAATTTGGTATGCCTATTACTCATTTTGTGGGCACTGGACAAGGAAGCTGCTCGATTTTTCTCTCCCACTCTTAATGTGAGGAGTTGAAAAGAGAGTGTGGTGGTGACTTTGTGCTTGGGGGGCATCGCTGCTTCTTGGGGCTACTCCAGGCATGCCAGGGGTCTCCCTGGGCTGATCGACTGTCACAGTGATTGCTCTCTTCTCTGAAAGGAGTATTTCAAAGATAGCACAATGCCACTTAGGCTCCCAAAGGCATCCAATACCTCATGGGTTCCCAGAGATGAAAAGTAAAGCTTGCTTGAGGTTTAATGATGTGGTGGGTGCCTCTGACTTTCTATGCACCTGTACTTACATCAAATTTGTAGCGGGAGATTGTGCTTTCCACTGGTCCACCTCTGAGTCCTGTTTCAGAGAGCTCCAGACATTTTCTGTATCCTCCCAGACAGGTCATGGCACAGTGTCTGTCCTCTAGTCTCAGCAGAAAGGAAGGATGGGGTTAGTAGCTCCCGTCAGGAAGACCTAAAACATAGGTATGAAAGAGACAGATGATTCCTCACACAGCTCGCAGTAACACCACATGGGGAAGAATGAAGCCGGAGGGGACAGGGAATGCCCATCGTTTGAAAGGGACATCTGTCTCCCTCCTTCCTGTCACAAAGCTGTGGCCTACTTCAAATGACCTCAGGAATGTTCCTACAATCTACATCCCTGTCTGATAGATTCTCTCCATCTTGTGCACCATGCCTACACAGGTGATTCAAAATGGATTCCTGTACCCATACTGTGAAGCACTACAGTTACACTTCATGTGCACTACAATCTACACACGCAGCGTGCACCATGAACAAATTTGCTTTGACATTTATCAAGACATGGCACACAACATTTGTAATAATGTTATTCAATTATTCTTTAGCATTGATTAAATCCTGAAGTATATTTTGAGATTAATAATTTTGCTAAGAATTATCATGATTTATAATCCTTTGAAGAAAGGCTGTTGCAGCTTTTTTAGAATCCCATGTTTTCTGGAATTATACAAAATCTCACAAGTGCCTAGAGCAAAAGTGTATACATTACACTTATTATGAATTCAGGTAATAAAGATATCATTAAAATAAATAAAAATGTAAATTTTGGAGGTTCAGCATTCTTTTTTAATCAAATGGAAAAGAATAATTGAATTTCTATCTACCTAAACCTTTCTTTTATCAATATTTAGGTGTAAGAAAGAGACCATAGAAGCATGGAAGTAGAGAACTAATCTCAGAAGTTATGTTATGCTAGGTTTTTTTTAAGCGCTCAATTGCCCAATGGGCGTCTTGGCGCTAGCTGAAGGAACCACAGTGAGAGTAAACCCAGGAGAAAGTATCAGCAGGACCTAAAAAGCCAAGGGGCATATTATCAAGAACGGCGTTATAATTATCGCCGCTTTAGCGGCAGAAAACTGCCGCTAAAGCGGCGATAATGGGCTTGATAATATGAACTTGAGAATTCAATAGAAGCCCATGTTGACACCAGAACATGGGCTTCTATTGGAATTCTCAAGGGCATATTATCAAGCCCATTATCGCCGCTTTAGCGGCAGTTTTCTGCCGCTAAAGCGGCGATAATTTTAACGCCGTTTCTTGATAATATGCCCCCAAGTTTTTAGAGCTTTCCTAAAAGCAAACAGATTTGGCATTGATTTGATAAAAATGGGAAGTTTCTTCCAGGCTTTAGAGGCACCTACAATGAAGCCCCAACCGCCCCAGGAGGCGTGCCTGTATCTGGGTACTGACACCAGCTTAGCCAAGGCAGATCTCAAAGCCCTGGAAGGAAGGTACCACTAGAAGCTGTTTATAAAAAACTCAGGGCCATATTAGCAAGAAGCTCGTTAAAATTATCGCCGTTTTAGCGGCAGGAAACTGCCGCTAAAGCAGCGATAAGGGGCTTAATAATGTGCGCTATAGAATTCCAATAGAAGCCCAGGTTAGATGTCCTGCACATCTAACCTGGGCTTCTATTGGAATTATATAGCGCATATTATTAAGCCCCTTATCGCCGCTTTAGTGGCAGTTTCCTGCCGCTAAAACGGCGATAATTTTAACGAGCTTCTTGCTAATATGCCCCTCAGGGCCTTTGTAATGCAGAGCTTTATACACAATGCGGAGGGCCTTAAAAAACACTCTCTGTCTTACTGGAAGCCAGTGTAGCTTCCTGAATTTTTTTTCCCCAGAATGAAATCTAGGAATTTTGAATAAAATCCTAGCTGCCGCATTTTGTAACGTCTGCAATTTATTTAACACCTGTTTATGGGCGTTTAGGTACAAGCCGTTCGCATAATCAATTCTTGACATAACTAAGGAGGTGACTACTGTTTCTGTAGATTGCTAGAAATAAAGGGGAGAATCTTTTAATTAGTCTCAGGCTGTAGAAAGCAACCGAAGTGACAGCTTTGGCCTGATCTAACAAGGAGAGCGAGTCATTAATATTTACTCCCAAATTTTTAGTTTTCCTGACTGGAACGGGGAGAAGACCTAGCTCTGCAGGCCACCATTCCGGCGACCAGAAGGAAGGCGAGGGCCCAAAAATGAGCACCTCCGTCTTTCCAGAGTTCATGATTACAGCTAAATTACTGTTCATCAATTCTAGATTGAGAACCTGGCAAGGCACAAGAAAGGACAAACTCACCTTTATATGGATCACGTAGTCTCCAAGAATCAGAAAGAGCTATGTTATTAGCACCTGTTTTAAAACCCTTCTTGGTACTGTCTCGGATATAATTACACTTTTAATTTCTATGTAGGAATGGATAAAAAGATGGGTACGGCCATAATCTCCTATAGGAACAACCTGGTTCCAGTCAATTATTTGGATCATTATATGGTTCCAAAAGGTAGGATTGTTTCATACTGGGCCATAATTATTCAATATTGAAATTTGAACTTTCGTTACCAAAACATTTAAGAGAACATCTCCCCTTGGCATTACGTGCCAGTAAGTCAACTTCAACATAAAGGAATCATTGAGTATTGCAACCTCTTCCCTCAGGCAACCCGACAGAGAATAGAAACCCTTGTCCATCCATTGCCTTCTAAATGTAAGGGATTACATTTCTCCGCAATAAGTCACATGTGGAAGAGCTATTGATGCATTCGATTCTGAAAGGTGAGTCAAAACGTTTTACCCAAACCCATAAGGTTTTAAGCCATAATATCAAACAATAACACTTTATTGGAGAAACATAATGTTTCCTGCAAGACCAACAGCAAAATTAGGAAGAATGAACACATAGATTATAATATGTTGAGCGACAAACAGCAAACAACATGCTCAGGGCCGGACTGGCCGTAGCGGGCACCGGGCGTTTCCCCGGTGGGCCGCTAGGTTGGGGGCCGGTTTTGGGCCCCAGGGGGCCGTTTTTGTAACCGGGGGCCGAAATATCGGCTCCCGGTAACCAAGTCGGGCGAAACCGGGCCTAGCAACCAACTCGGCCCTCCCCCCCAGGGGGGCCGACGAGCTGTTTGCCAGGGCCGGTTTCGATTCCCAGTCCGGCCCTGAACATGCCAGCATCATAAAATGAAGATCAAAAAAGTGGAAAACAAATTCGAAAGAATAAAATGACAATTAAAGAACAGTTCATAAATGCAGACTCCATATGCACTTAGTGACTTAATAAGACATTGAGGGCCTGATTTAGAGTTTGGTAGGTGGGTTACTTCATCACAAATTTAGCAGATATCCTGTCTACTTTATTAGAAGTGCCATAGTATTATCCACCTGTAATAGGCAGGCACGATATCCATTACACTGTGATGCAGTAGCCTGTCCACCAAAATCTTGTGACATGGCATCTTTCCTGGTCATAATATGTATTACACATAATTAAGAAAAGAGAACTTCAAGGCGTGATAAAATCTTATTTAGCTGCAGCATCAGAGGTGCACATAGTGTCAACTTTACATCTCCCGATGAACAGTTTTAGCTTGCAATTTTCCTGAGATGTTATAGTTTGACCAATATGGATGATTATAAAAAAAGTATTTTCAGAGTAGGTATGTAGGCCAGGGCTTCTTTCTTGTAGCTGCTTTAACTCTGGCCAGATCCTTAAAAATATACATCTTAGCACCCAGGTCAGTCAATTGTTTCTATTCCTTTGCAGCATTCACAACGTTTTGCAATACTATAATTCCAGTCTACATGGACTGGATTTAGGATGCAAGGACGGTATTGACATCTTTCTTGGAAACCACAAATAGCAAATTTAGACGTCTAAGGGGGTCATTATGATGACGAACGGACTGCCACCGCCAGCCGTGCGGTGGCGATCCGTCCGTCACCAAACATGCAGTGACCGCCCGCCCGATTCTGATGGCAGGCTGATCCACACTGCGACCCTGGCGGACGGAAAGACCGTCCGTCACGGTCCTGCCACAGGCAATCGGACCGATTGCCTGGATGAGCGGCCTGCAGGCATAAAATGGTGGCGGTGCCTAGCAGGCACCGTCCACCATATTATGGTGCAGCCTTTGAGCCAGCCTTTCTGTGACGGCAACACCATCATGAAAAAGCTGGCGGAGGTTCTGTTTGGGGGCCCGTTGTGGGCCCCAAAAGTGTTGGGGGGGTGTATGTGCACGGGGGTACCCATGGTTCCCCCCTACATTTCAGTGCACCAAGTGGCAGGCACCGGGTGGTGCCTGCCACGTAGTGCACTGAAATGCAGGACCTGCATTTTTAACATTGCGGCGGGTGCTGCTGTCAGCAGCACCCGCTTCAATGTTAAATATGCAAGATGCGACCGCCATGGTGACGGTCGCATCCTAATGTGGTGTGTGGAACCGCCGCATGTATTGTGGATGGTCCCGGTCACCACCACGATGGCGGATGGACTCCAGTCCGTCCATCATCGTAATGAGCCCCTAAGTTCTCAGATGAGTGTCCAGAAAAATAAAAAGATAAAAACCTTTGGGTGCAGGAGAAATCTACTGGGTTTCATTCAGGGACTTAAACATGATCTTTTTCATAATATTGGTTACATGTGCTGCCGTAGTATATACTCTAAAAGCACTCTTCCTCATTAGGCACTGACAAAGCTATGAAAAACCAAAACTACTGCAAAATAGCAGATAGGCTATGTTCCTAACATTAATATTATCCTTTTATGGGTGCCTAAACTAAGAGGTAGCAGCTCATGATATGTAAGAGAACCCATCATATGCAGTCAGGGCCAGCTCTAGGGCGGTGCGATCGGTGCGACCGCACCGGGTGTTGATATCGGGGTGGAGGCGTCATTTTTGAAAATGTGTATTAACATTTTAAAGCACCTGCTGCCTCGTTCATGGCCTCCAGCAACTTTCAGACATCAATTAAAATGTCAAGAGAAGTCCGGCGATTAATCGTCTTCCTGGAAAGAGATCAGAGGTTTGTCTAGTGGAAGTTTTGACTCATCCTAAGGTAGCGCAGAGGGTTAAAATGCCTGCTGCTAACAACGTGTACCATGCAGATAAGGAAGTGCATATAATGTAAATAGGTCAGTGGGTTACTGCTTCTGTAAGAGAGCTCCTTTTGTTAATTGTTGTTTATAAGTCAAAATCCTAATATAGAACATTGAGCTATTAACTGTCACCCTAGAGCTGCTGCAAACTGCAAGGTATATGTTAGAGCTATATGTTTTTTTGCCCAGTCTTTCATTATCCGAATCTTGTGAAAAGGGTTCATTTGGGTAGAAAACAATTCTTATTATGAAAGAGAACCCCTAACAATGATGCTACGTTTTAAATTCTGAATTTGTGCCTTTCCTGAATAAGAACTTCAACTATATTGCCTACCAGTATTGATGACGTCACTCCTACACTACACCTTGTAGTACTGTCTGATGTAACATTTCCTATACACTGATTTACACACATATGATTGTCTCTGTGCAGTGTGTGTGTGGTGTAAAGTGCTATGACACCTTACACTGGTATGAGTGGTGCTATAAAACTAAATGAATCTGAGAGACAGTGGTTATGGAGACTTGAGAGGCACTGTTAAAGGGTGCTAGTGAGGGAATCTGTGGCAGAGGTGGTCTTTGGGGGGAGGGCGCCAACAGACATTGTCGCACAGGGCACCACCAGCGCTAAAGCCGGCCCTGTATGCAGTGTTAGAGGCATGATCTTCATACAGTAAGGTACTTAAAAAGATGTCTGGAGGGCAAGTGGTATTCAGTAATAATATCATACTTCCAGTTCCTTGAGCTGTGCCCACAGGCGTGAACACACTGGGATAGTTCGGAACATTCGTGTTTTTGTTCCTACTGCCTCATTTATGTCCATTTGTGGCCTACAGGTAATGATTTACAATTTAGAAAAACACCACCCTCCACCACATACACTTTACTAATGTGTGCAAGAAACAGATGAAAATATCCTTGGAGATATGTAGCCCTTTAAAATATTATGCATTACATAAATTAAACACTTTCTAATCATGTTTAGTTACGTAACTTACATTACCGTAGCCTGCCTACATGCAGCCATTTTGAACTCAGTATCCATGTTGTCAATATCCAAGCCCAATCCCTTTGTAATGTAAAGAGTTTAAGCAGTTTTCTGTGAGGCAGCCATCTTTGATTTTTCTCCATTGTATTGTTTTCCATACATGTGTGCTCTTTTTAGTTAAAGCAAGCACAAGGAGATGATGGACGGAGTGCTGAAACTTTTCAAACACTCACCCCCAGTCACAGATCTGGGTTGAATCCATCATCATTCTTTAGCTCACCTTGTCACCCCAGTTCAGACACAGCCATATGCAAATCAGTCTTGACCCTGTGCCTCATGGGAACAGTCCAGACCAAACTTCCAAGCCATGTCTTCCCTGGACCGGAATCAAGCAACCTGGGACCGGTTTCAGGCTAACAGCCCTCATCAGCCAGGCTAGCTTGAGTCCAGTGGCAAAGTGAGCAAGGGACCCACGTCTGGGCATACCCTGCCAACTTAGGGCGAACAAAGCAAACACAAGGAGATGATGGACGGAGTGCTGAAACTTTTCAAACACTCACCCCCAGTCACAGATCTGGGTTGAATCCATCATCATTCTTTAGCTCACCTTGCCATCCCAGTTCAGACACAGCCATATGCAAATCACTCTTGACCCTGTGCCTCATGGGAACAGTCCAGACCGAACTGCCAAGCCATGTCTTCCCTGGACCGGAATCAAGCATCCTGGGACCAGTTTCGGGCTAACAGCCCTCATCAGCCAGGCTAGCTTGAATCCAGTGGCAAAGTGAGCAAGGGACCCACATCTGCACATACCCTGCCAACTTAGGGCGAACAAAGCAAACACAAGGAGATGATGGACGGAGTGCTGAAACTTTTCAAACACTCACCCCCAGTCACAGATCTGGGTTGAATCCATCATCATTCTTTAGCTCACCTTGCCACCCCAGTTCAGACACAGCCATATGCAAATCAGTCTTGACCCTGTGCCTCATGGAAACAGTCCAGACCGAACTGCCAAGCCATGTCTTCCCTGGACCGGAATCAAGCATCCTGGGACCGGTTTCGGGCTAACAGCGCTCATCAGTCAGGCTAGCTTGAATCCAGTGGCAAAGTGAGCAAGGGACCCACGTCTGGGCATACCCTGCCAACTTAGGGCGAACAAAGCAAACACAAGGAGATGATGGACAGAGTGCTGAAACTTTTCAAACACTCACCCCCAGTCACAGATCTGGGTTGAATCCATCATCATTCTTTAGCTCACCTTGCCACCCCAGTTCAGACACAGCCATATGCAAATCAGTCTTGAACCTGTGCCTCATGGGAACAGTCCAGACCGAACTGCCAAGCCATGTCCTCCCTGCACCGGAATCAAGCATCCTGGGACCGGTTTCGGGCTAACAGCCCTCATCAGCCAGGCTAGCTTGAATCCAGTGGCAAAGTGAGCAAGGGACCCACGTTTGGGCATACCCTGCCAACTTAGGGCAAACAAAGCAAACACAAGGAGATGATGGACGGAGTGCTGAAACGTTTCAAACACTCACCCCCAGTCACAGATCTGGGTTGAATCCATCATCATTCTTTAGCTCACCTTGCCACCCCAGTTCAGACACAGCCATATGCAAATCAGTCTTGACCCTGTGCCTCATGGGAACAGTCCAGACCGAACTGCCAAGCCATGTCTTCCCTGGCCCGGAATCAAGCATCCTGGGACCGGTTTCGGGCTAAAAGCCCTCATCAGCCAGGCTAGCTTGAATCCAGTGGCAAAGTGAGCAAAGGACCCA
This sequence comes from Calotriton arnoldi, assembly GCA_963921515.1. Taxonomy (NCBI): domain Eukaryota; kingdom Metazoa; phylum Chordata; class Amphibia; order Caudata; family Salamandridae; genus Calotriton; species Calotriton arnoldi. The sequence continues at coordinate 369,434 of CAWUFW010012533.1, forward strand.
CGTCTGGGCATACCCTGCCAACTTAGGGCGAACAAAGCAAACACAAGGAGATGATGGACGGAGTGCTGAAACTTTTCAAACACTCACCCCCAGTCACAGATCTGGGTTGAAGCCATCATCATTCTTTAGCTCACCTTGCCACCCCAGTTCAGACACAGCCATATGCAAATCAGTCTTGACCCTGTGCCTCATGGGAACAGTCCAGACCGATCTGCCAAGCCATGTCTTCCCTGGACCGGAATCAAGCACTGCGATTTCATGTTCTGTCCATTCAAATTGAGGCTTTAGATAAATGTTTTCGATGTGCACCCATTTTCGTATGTGTCATTTCTTTGGGTCATAACTTTCTTGTCTCAAGATAAGTGGTTTTGATGTCTCAGAGAAAAGTGATGAAATAGAGATGTATTTGGCATTTCTTTAATCCAAGTCCTCGTAAGGAACTTGCCTCACGTTCTCTAAATATCCAAGTCCCTGTTAGCTCAACAAAAAGATCAATTGGAGGACCAAGGTTTGATGATTAGGATGGTGGATAAATTGTAAGGTTTATTGGGTCCAGCTTGAGATGAGGAAATTAATTGTGTCTGTGTAAAGGGAAATTTGGTAAGTCTAACACTGCATCAGTTTTCTGGTAGCTTGTCGGATGGTTTGTTATATTTCATATAGGTACCCTGATATAGGTCTAGGTAACATCATAACCCTTCACCTACATTCTCTCCTATACTACATACATAAGGGATTTGAAGGACTGACCTTTTACCCAGTTGCAATACTACACACAAGTACGTAGGGTTTTTCCCTGGACACTGGCCTCATAAATTATGCATGAGGATTCTTAGTTTCTTGGAATCACAGCAGGACCATCATCTCCTGCATAATAACTGTGTATAAAGTTCATTCCCGACGTCATCCTAAGTCCGACACTGGCACAGCAAAGTAGAACCCCCTGGGGATACCTTAGGGTATATAAACACCACATCTTGCTGAGATAGGGAGAGGAGATCACGACTTCCATGCCGACACACTGACGCAAGACGCTGAGGTTCCTGCATGCAGATACTCCAGCTCGCAGTGGTCTGACATCCCTTGCGGGGTGTTCCACTTGAGACCAGAATGGGGTCCCGCAGTCTCACATCAGGTAATGGGGTTGGCTTTATCCTAGAGGGATTCTTGGCTTTACACCTACTCACATGCTAGGTACACTTAGGTACATCTAGTTAGGGTGCATCGTAGGAGTACGCATTTTATTGCCATGTATTCTATATACTTGCCTGTATTTATGATTTTAGCAAAATGGTAGAAACTTACCACCTGTTTACTTTCTTAGTGCTTCTACTCATTTATTTATGCTGCTGGTGATTGCAGTGCACTTATTTTACGCTAGAATAACGACTGTTCTTTAAATACTTATTGAAAACGTCCCAACCGTTTATTCTGTGTATCTCTCTGAGAACAAGTGAGCACGAGTGACTGAGCGAAAAGTAAGTTACTGTTTCCACGGTCCTGAGGGATCAGGGTTGTCATGTTTGATAGTTGCCAAGAACTATTCTCTCCTTGGTAAGAGGAGGTTATAGTGGCATTGCGAGCTAGCTGGTACACAGGCCAACATACCCGGTGGGGGTGTCTGGAATCAGTCTGGACACCAGTCCCGCAGTGTATGTTGTCTAAACGTGCAGATCCTATATAGGTCTTATAGGAACTACACGACATGGCACCCAACATTGGTATTGGCACTTATTTAACAGTCAAATCTGAGTAGTTCAGTCATGCTATTCTCAGAGACCCCTACTCACATTTCCACAGAGACGTCTGGAGTGGGAGGGAACAAAATCCTCCGCAGCTGAGTAGGAAAATTCCTATGTATTGGCTGTTGGTTTAATCAAGCTTGAAGGATACAGTGTTCCTAATTGTGCTTAACACCTTATCTCATTTCCCTTGAAACGCTCTCCTTTCTAAAAAATAATGACTGAGCAGGGAGACGTAGATAAAGGGAATGCACTAAACTTCACAACAGAAGAAAATGATGCAGATGCAATATATATTGCAGAGAATGTTAGAAATGCCGTAACCCTAAAACTAGTAGCATATGGTGTTACAATTAGGGGTGGGCAAGTGACTTTCGTGATTGAGGCACACAACTCATTTAGAACAGAGGAATTCTACTCATGGATTAGATTCCCGCAGGCAAATGCTTTGACAAAAACATTTCACTACTGTGTCGAAGATGACATACCAAACGAATATAGTCCTTATGAGGACATTGAAATTCCACTAACTTACCACGAACATTTTTACTGGTTTAAAGGCGCCCTCCCCTATACAAGAAATAGAGTAAGACTCGGTCCGCTCGGACAAGACGGAGCAACATGGCCAGTACTAGCAGCCTACACACCACATCCTGACATTGATACAATGCCAGAAGGAGACTTACTCGTACAGCATAAAGAATTAATAAGACTTTACAGAAAGATGACACAGTTTGTGAAGAGAACACTCACACTTCAGCCAACACCGGCTACACAACCAGGACCAGTCCAAAATAATACAACCAAAATTACACCACAAACAGTGCACGCAGTGATGGGTAAAATGCCCACTAAACGTGAACAAAAGCCCTTCTGGATAGCACAAAAAATAACACAGCTGGAGGCAGTGTTTCCACACACTGGTCCTAAGGAAAAGCATAGAATACTGACAATTTGCTGGCTGATGGGGATAGCTCCCTCTATAGAAGATTGTACTTCTTGGGGTACAGTTTTCGCTGCAATATATACCAGGACTCATGTTATCCCTTCTTTAGCAGTAATACCATATGTGTTAAGACAAATACAGAATGAGTATGGAGCAGAACCTGCTCTAAACTTAGGGATAAAGTTGTTAAATAACTTCGCCCAGGTATCTGCGATAATATTAGCAAATATTAAAGGGGAAGCAGCATCAGTGGCAATAGGCCAACGTCTGAGAGATTTCACTCCATCACAACAGGAGACAGAGCTACCTAAAATAATTGAAACTGCTTATGCAGAATTAGGTAGAGACAGTCTGGGAGCTAGACCTGTAAAACCTCAACTAGTGGGAGGTACAGATAAAGAACAGGCAAAGCAAACACCCGTTTCTTCCAAAAAGAAATGGGACAATAATAAACAGCAAAAGAACAGATCTCACTCCAGGGGAAGATCTCCTCAACAGGAGCCCCCAGAAAGGAGATATAATCTTAGGAATAGAGATAACATTAAAAAACCTGACAGGTATCAGGACACTGATACACGTTCCTCTCGTTCTTTTCAGGGTTCATCAAAAAAATTGCAGAGGGAAGGACGGTCAGAACAGAGACAAGAAGAGCGTACAAAGCCCAGAGACAGGCAATGCACTTCGGACTACGCTTCAAAGAAAGAAGAAAATCCCAAAGCAAAACCTCAATTTAAAAAGAAGAAGGTAGCAGGTCTCAAAGTTAGACATGCCACAATTCTGAGGACTAAACTACTGAATGGGGAATGGGCTCTGACGATGCTAGACAGCGCAGCAGAAGTAACAATAGCTCGCCGGAACCTGATGGAATTTCTGGTAACAGCAGAGTTGAGTGAGTATATCACGGTGGAAACACCTGATACTGGGGTGAGTGTCCCACACAAGTTACATGAAATAACACTCCAAATGGAGGGGGACAAGCCGAGACAAGTTAAGGGTCTCTTTTGGGAGAAACTGACTTCTGGCTATAACATCCTATTAGCAGAAAGAGATTGGCCGCCTACTTTTGTTATGGAATGCCCAAAGGGGGAAACTGAAATCTTTCCAGCTTTCTCCGACCTAGTCCCAGCACAGCTAAGACATACATATGCGCAGGAGTGGGTGGTAGTCCTTGGTCCAGCATTATACCGCAACCACGTAGGGTGGGATGAAGCGTCACCCCACCACGTAATTCCAATAAAAACAAACCCAACTCCACAAAGACAGTATCCCATAAAACAGGAAGCTAAAAAACAGGTCAGGGAGATCTTAGATCAACTTGAATACCAAGGTGTAATTGAACCATGCACCTCATCAATGACTAATCTTTTGTTTCCCATAATGAAACCCGACAATTCATATTGTCTAGTCTTAGACTATAGACACCTGAACTCATGTACGAAAACATTTGCAGTCCAGAATGCACATAGTGCCGCATTAATGAATAACATTGTGCGGAAAAAATACAAAGCAACATTAGATATCTCAAATGGATTTTTCTGCCAAAACATAGCGCCTGAAAGCAGATATTTGACAGCCTTCTCAGCGCTAGGGTCCCAGTGTCAATTTTGTCGACTCCCCCAAGGGTATAAGAATAGCCTGGGGTTATTCTCAAGGAGGGTAATAGAGTTACTACAGAATTTGGATGCTGAAGCATTATCCTATATAGATGATATTTTTCTAACCGATGATGACTTAGAGGAACACTTGACCAGGGTGAGCACCATAATTTTGGGTTTAGCCTCTGAGGGCTACAAATTTAATTTAAAAAATCGAAAATAGCACACCTTAATGTCCTATTTTTGGGATATGAGCTTTCAAGTGAAGGCAAAAGCCTAGCAGCCCACTTTTTAGAAAAGTGCGCACTGCTACAACCTCCAAAAACATTAAAAAATTTACAGTCCATACTAGGATTTTTGAATTTTGGCAGAACATACATTTTGGATTACGCAGAGAGGGTAAAACCTTTCTACGACCTAATAAGACCTGACTTTTCAGTCAGACAATGGACACAGGAATACACAAATATCCTTCATTCCCTACAAGCTGATATGATATCATCAAAACACTTACAGACACGCGTAAACGTAGGCAACCTGGTGATCCGCGTAGTCGCAGGTCAATCAGGGTACACTTACTTAACCTTCAATGAAGGTGAAACGGTACCAATTGCATATAAATCGCATTTCTACACTAACGCTGAAATGCGTTTTGCACCCACAGAATAAATTCTGACAGCAGTACAGACTGCTGTAGTGAGAGAAAGAGCACTGGCTCAGGGGAAACGAATAATTGTCGTGACCCCGGTACCAGCCTTAGAGGCTGCCACAAAGGCAAGCATCCCAAATGCAAAAGCGTTACATCCAAGATGGATACAATGGGCTAATTCTCTCACTGAAACAGATGTAGAATACAGATTTGACCCTAGTCTGAAAACACAAGCATTCCTGCAATATGAACAAGAATATCCTCTACCAAATGAAATAATGCCTCTAGATCGGTATGAATACATAATTTATACTGACGGATCTGCTCAACCGGCCATAGGGAGTAAGCAACAATACAGTGCAGCACGCGCTATTGTAAAAGGTAGGATGCAGGACGGCAAGTTCCATCCAAGCTGTACAAAAACGCAGTCTCTAGGAGACTGCACGGCTCAGTTGGCAGAATTAAAAGCACTACTACTGGGACTGATAAATATGGATCCAGAATTCCCCACACTAATAGTGTGTGATTCCTTTTACTGTGTCCAGTCGTACAACGAATACCTCCACTATTGGGGACAAAATGGGTTCAGAGATTCAAAAGGTGGCACAATCAAACATAGGAAACTATGGGAACAGGTAGCAGAGTTGAAGAACGAACTACCAAGGGCTCACGTGATACATACACTGAGTCATCAACGTGATGGCGTTCACGTTGAAGGGAATTCATTGGCTGATGAAGCCGCGAAGGGGGCAGTACGCACTGCGTCCGTAGCTGCAATCACCCGGTCAGAGAAATACGGGCACAGTACAATGGGGCAGCGAGGGGCACAGAAGGGAAAATGGGGAGACAAAAGCAAAGAAATACGGGCACCGAGGCCACAAGCGGAGGGGCGAGCTTACCAGCAGCAGCAGCGGGCGGACAACACAGGCGGAGCTGTGTGGTGTCTATAGCAAAATCTGGAAAATCTCCCAACAAGAAGCTGCAGAGAGATTAAGAGAAATAGATAGAGTTAACCTGGAAAAAGGCGTTAGCCATAGTTGACAATGGTATGACTACATTAACATCCAGGATATATTCACTGGGCAACATTGTATCTTCTGCTATCGATGTAATAGAACAGGATTTGTCCATATTGCAACACGGACAGTCGCAGTTACGTTCTATTATTTTATTAAGCTGGACTCTGCAGTCATTGCACACTGGTTATGTGCCTTGGGATTTATCAACATTACGTCATTATTTTCCGCAAACAATCTAACAGAAAAACAGATGAAGACGGCATAGAGGGGAGCAAAATATACAATGCTGCTTATTGAAAAACTGGATAGGTTACCCTTTACTGTGGCAGAGTCACCGTCCACAGAGTGGTTAATCCACGGCCATATAACACTACAGGTTGCAACTTTCCAGTTTCAATATTGCCTAGAACAACAGGCAGGCAGATATGAGAAGATGGGTAAGGAATTCATCAGGGAATCCTGGGATTTACCATACAGATTTCGATGCAGGAGTGGGGATCTGGAAGTGTTTCTAAGCGGAACTAGCTGCGAGAACGCTTTAAGTGAATCTCTCATATGCCAGGATATTATGCTACACGGGGCTTGTAATGGGTCTGTGGCGAACATGTCTTGTCATTTAAGAGGTACTCCGGCAGCTGTGATTAATCCGGTATTCAGGCTTCTCTCGAATGGGAGTTACTTGATGCTGAATGATCAAGGTTGTTGTGGGATGCTTCCGGGCATCGCATATCTAGTCACTGTGAGCTCCAGGCAGTCAGGGAGGCGCCGTTATGGCCTTTGCTAAATGTTTCCTTTATACGGTTTGATACTCTGAGCAGAATGAAAGCCAAGCTTTTACAACGAACCGTGCCCTTAACCTCCGCCCGGGAGACTTTTGATCTCCAGATCGCAAGGTCCTCGGCTGCGATACAGGCACTTAGACGTACAAACTGCCCCTTCCATTTCACAGAAATGGTAAGTCGTATCTTTAACATGTCTGATACGATGGGTATTGTACACCTATTTAAGACCATAGGTTCCGGACTGTTAAGCACCTTTCAGACGGTCCTCTGAGTTATACCGAACTTTATACACTCCTTCTTTGGAAGCATTTTTGGAGGGCTTTCCGCTGATCCTGTTTCTAATAGCAGGAATCCTGATTGTTACCTTTCTGCTACGCAATGGACGTCCCAGCCACCAAGGAGATAGCAACAGCTCTCCTGGAGCGTAAATACCGTGATCGCATGGTACAACATCTTGGCACACCTCGCCTACGGGAACTGAGCACCTCTTGGTTCCTGTCGTTTAGACCAGTCTGGATAGACTGTGTCCTACCTGTTCTCCGATGCCTGTTCTGCGGAGAAGAATGCATGTTGGACCTCTGTCTGACACTTCCATCGGTTGCGCCACTGGACGTTGATGCCTTACTGGACCCGATAACGGGCCATGTTCTGCAGTGTCCTCAGCGCATTCCCATGTTGTTGCCAGCATTATTAGAGGCACCACAGGTAGTTTCTGCTCCTGTTGGTATGGTCACCGGCTCCTCCAACACTCAGGCCTTGGATGTGGCACTGGCTGCCCCGGCACCTGCTGCAGGCAGTACGGAAGATCATCTGTGCTCAATTGACTTTCTTTGTGAGGTGTTACAGGGATCGTCAGCCGCGTATGCAGACAGCAGCAATGTTGCGTCTACCAGCAAGGACACATAAACATTTGGCATATCGCACACTGGAAAGACTTAGCTTTTTAATTTTTTTCTTCTTCTCGAAATTCCAAATTGAAACCTTTTTGACCTACACGGCTTTCAACTGCTTGTAGTTGTTTGGACTATATAAACGGACACTTTAGAGCCACTACTTGAATGATTCTTTTAGTAGAACACTTTTAAAGGGTTTTTTAACGCTTTTTAACTTCTATTAAAAATGTTTTTATTTGTTGCATACAAACCTCTAGATGCCTTGGTAGTACGCTAGATTTTAGTAACGTCGTCCAGTCGGATGAGGAGTGGGTGTTATATTTCATATAGGTACCCTGATATAGGTCTAGGTAACATCATAACCCTTCACCTACATTCTCTCCTATACTACATACATAACAGATTTGAAGGACTGACCTTTTACCCAGTTACAATACTAGACACAAGTACGTAGGATTTTTCCCTGGACACTGGCCTCATAAATTTTGCATGAGGATTCTTAGTTTCTTGGAATCACACCAGGACCATCAGCTCCTGCATAATAACTGTGTATACAGTTCATTCCCGACGTCCAATTAAGTCCGACACTGGTACAGCAAGGTAGAACCCCTGGGGATACCTTAGGGTATATAAACACCACATCTTGCTGAGATAGTTAGAGGAGATCAGGACTTCCTGGCCGACACATTGACGAAAGACGCTGAGGTTCCTGCATGCAGATACTCCAGCTCGCAGTGGTCTGACATCCCTTGCGGGGTGTTCAGCTCAAGACCAGAACAAGGTCCCGCAGTCTCACATCAGGTAATGGGGTTGGCTTTATCCTAGAGGGATTCTTGGCTTTATATCTACTCACATGCTAGGTACACTTAGGTACATCTAGTTAGGGTGCATCATAGGAGTACGCATTTTATTGCCATGTATTCTATATACGTGCCTGTATTTATGATTTTAGCAAAATGGTAGAAACCTACCACCTGTTTACTTTCTTAGTGCTGTACTCATTTATTTATGCTACTGTCTACTGGTGATTTCAGTGCACTTATTTTACGCTAGAATAATGACTGTTCAATAAATACTTATTGAAAACGTCCCAACCGTTTATTCTGTGTATCTCTCTGAGAACAAGTGAGCACGAGTGACTGAGCGAAAATTAATTTACTGTTTCCACGGTCCTGAGGGATCAGGGTTGTCATGTTCGATAGTTGCCAAGAATTATTCTGTCCTTGGTAAGAGGAGGTTATAGTGGCATTGCGAGCTAGCTGGTACACAGGCCAACATACCCGGTGGGGGTGTCTGGAATCAGTCTGGACACCAGTCCTGCAGTGTATGTTGTCTAAACATGCAGATCCTATATAGGTCTTATAGGAACTACACAACAGGTTAGTTTGACTAATTAAACTAGGATATGAGGAGACATGGTTAAAATGGTGTTTCTAGTAGCTTAGAAGAAATAGTAGGGTTCTGACTAATGGTGACATTGTGATTCGATAAAGACTGAAATAAACTTGTGATCACAGACGTATTATGTCATATTGTGAAAATTGTACGTCTATGTTGTATTGAGTTTAGGTCCATCGAGGCCTAAGTGAGTACGGGTCCGTCGAGGCCTGAGATCCCAGGATATGCGCCTACGGGTGGGTCTTAGTTTGGCATACACTAAGTATGTTTGTCTGCTGTTATGTCAGTACTGTGCATGAGACGTTGTTGCCAGTACTGAGAAAGGGAACTTTGAAACATGACAAGTTGGAATTGTTGAGGTTTCTTCAGAAAGTGCACCTGGAGAGATCTTGAAGATTTTACTTAAAGAGCGTGAAATTGCGCTGGCCGAGGTTTCACTGGAAGCGAGTGAGGATTTTCTGAATGAGTGGGTATCTATAATTCATTTAGTGGAGCAGACAAAGTTGTTTTATGATTGAATTTGTTTTGTGTGAAATTTGTTTTGAAAAGACGAAAGAGGAAAAGAGGACGAAACCGTTTGTGAAGGGAGGGTCAGTTGCAGTGAGGAGGTAGACTGACGTCATACAAGTGCCGCGCTGGGATTGGTGGTTGGTGTGAAGCTACGCTGGGATTGGTAGTTGAGAACGAATAGCGATTGGAGGTAAAATCAATAATACGGAAGAGAGTCTGCAGGAATAAAGACAAACTGCATTGAAGGAAGGAAATCATGAAATTCTTTAAGCTATTATAGGCTTTGATAGGTAAAGATGAGCCTATTCTTACTAGGGAAGGAGTTCCTGGAGCTCCAGAAGGTACACCTGCATTGCAGATGCCGTTAGAGAGAGGATTTCACACTTGTATCTAGATGGAGAATTGGGTAAAATGTACTGAGAAGGATGGTCTCTTAGCGTTTCCACAGTATGGGACATTTAATGTAAGGATTTTAGAAAAATTGAGGAGACAAATGAATTATATGAAACCTTGGGGCATTTTATCTAAAAAGTGCGCTAAACATCGCAAAGTGTGTTTAACGAGCACTTTTTTATCGCCGGCTATCGTCGGAATAATTTGCCATGCTAACGCTGTATTAGCGACATTTAGCGCTATGGCGATAATTATTCCAGCCATAGCGGTGTTTTCCATGAAACATCGCTGGTTTTCCAGCGATGTTTCATGGAAAACGGCGATAACCTTGCTGATACGACCCTGTGGTCGTATCAGCATAATCCACCCCCATGTTAGATATGGCTAACACCTGCTAATTGCAGGTGTTAAATAAATAGGCGATGACCCCGGTTAGCGCGACTTTTCACGTCGCTAACTGGGGCCATGGCCACCTTGCTAATAGGCGATAGGCCTGTTAGCGGGTGTTTCCCAGGTTTGTTCGTCGGGAACGCCCACTTTGCATGTCATTAGCGATAAATATCGCTGACATGCAAAGCGGTAAAAACACGGGCGCTAATGCCCGAAAACTGTCTCTAACTGCTGTTAGAGACAGTTTGCTGATAGGGCGATAAGAATATCGCCGCTTTAGCGGCAAAAAGTGCCGCTAAAGCGGCGATAGTGCCCTTGCTAATATGCCCCCTAGTCCTTGACCCATGCAATATGAGGCTCTTGAAGAATGGGAACACAAAGCCCATAGAAGAGAAAAAGAGAAATGTTAGGGGAAATATAGAAATACGTCAAATCGATATGTAGAGGCAAAATGGGATTCCCAGCAGAAAATAAGGAGACAGGATGTTGCTTTGGGTGCACAAATATATCCTGTAATGGTAGCTGAGAATGAAGAAGGGGGAAAGTGTAATGAGAAAAAGAAACATATTGAAGAGCCAAAAGCCCAAGTACTCATGACAGATGAGAATCTGGAGGATATAGATGATGAATTATTGAAATAATTATTACTAAATAGACCTCCACTTTATCATGAAGAGCAGAATAGTTCAGGGATGAAACAGTTTGTGTGTTTAACGCCAGAAGCCCCACCTGCGAAGTTAGACCCAGCCTACAAAAGTATTTTCTTGGATGGAGATCAGACTCCTGAGAGAGCAGGTTTTTCAAATACTGTTATGACAAATAATCCAGATGCATTATCAGTGCCAGTAACCATAGGTCCGATTGTTCCTTTATATCAAACAGGACGAGGAATTTCACAAGTTCATGCAGTAACAGTTCCAACTGGGACAATGGGGGAAACCCATTCCTTGCATAAGAGGAGTTAGAAGGCGAGAGATCAGGGAGCATTATGTACACCAGGAAGAACTGAAACCCATGAGAGTGGGGTAGAGATGAATTATAGAATGAATTCCACCATGGAAGGGGGAATAGTGCCATTAATAGGCATTTCAGAAAACAGTCTTGAAACACCAAGTAGAGATCAGCAAATAATTAATGGAAGTGTTTTGCAGATGGAAAATCAGAAAACAAGTTCACAGGTAATGCAGAGGGCAGGAGAAACTAGTGGAGAATCTCAGAGATCAGAAACGAGCACATCGATAGGGCCATCACCTGAAGAACTTGATGATTGGATTAAATATATAGCTCCGATTGGTGGTGTACAGAGTAATGCAAATCAAGACATGAGCATAGATGTAAGCAAATTTAAAGTGGAACTAGAAGAGATGATATTAGGAACAATCAGTCCAGAGAGACTTGCGAAATACCGTGATGAGGAATTGCTATTTATGTGCAAAGATATAACACGAAAAGCTAGAAGTACACATGAAAAATTTGCTGAGGTTGCACAGAAATATGGAGTGGATGTAGAAAAGTCTAAAGCCTTACAGAAAACATATTGATTGGATTTCAGCGATAGAGATTTGGAGAGTTTGAATCCTTCTGGAAAAAGACTGCAGATTAAGGAGTTATTAACTACTTTAAAGCCATGGGGAGAAGTAGACAGGTGGGCTAAAAAGAAGGACGATGCGGCAATGGTTCTGCCTTTATACCTAATGATAGAAAAGGAAAAGAGTGAGGCAGACGCAATTGCATATCCCATGAGAGAAATATCAGGAAGAGGGTATGTCCATGTCTCCTGGAATAGGCAGGATATTTTGTCTTTTACGAATGATTTTCCAAGATTGAGAGAGATGCTCGTCGAATGGTATAAATAAGTGAAAAGCTTTGCGAAGGTTTCAAAGGTCTTGCTAAAAGATTTAGATGCTTTATTTGATATTGTGGTTCCAACAGATTTATGGGTCGAATGTAAAATTGCTGTTGATTGGCCAGAGACAGAACCTGCTCGAGATCCAAAAACAGGTGCACCATCAGTGGAAGTGATGAAAAAGTACAATCAGGTCATTACGTATTTGAAAGGGAAGATTTCGCTGAAAGAAACGGATTGGAAATAGACAGGACTACCCAAGAATTGAAAGAGCCAGTTCATGCACACTACGGGAGACTTTTACAATCGTTCAAGCAGTATAGTGGAATTGAGAATGTGTCAGAAAAAGATATGGGACTTTTTGTGTATCGTTTTGTGTATGGTTTGAGGTCTCAATTTAGTGCCATGATTAAGCAACATTTAATTTCTTGGCAGAGTAAGTCCATAGATGAAATACTTTGTTATTCCAAGTATTGTGGAGACGATATTGATTCAATCAACCAACTTTATTCGGTCATATGACCATAAAAGGACAATGTACATGTTAGTTCATACATATCAGATTTCAAAATTGGATAGAATATAAAGTGCATTACAAGTTCATCAGATACATTATTCGATTGATTGCATCCTAAGGTTAAAAATATAAAAGGTAAAATAGTAAAAACATGGACTAAGCTTCAGCCTGAGATAAAAACTTAATTCATTAATTAATTATGTGCTGGAGGCCCTCTACCAAGTTCACCTCAAAGCACGTAGACCACGTTATTACAGGATCCTCTGGCTGTAACCACTCTAACACCTCAATACTGGGGACAGTCGACCAAACTAGCGTGTACATTTCCATTGTGAACTACTTCGCAGCAAGTTCATACAGTGATTTTAAAAACAGAAGTGCATAGTTAACATACTTCTCCTCTTTGCAACAGTTTCCTCCTTATGCCCTACATATGGCCCAAGAACTTTGCAACTGAGCAAGCTATCACTTGTCTTGGATCAGATCTTAGTATGCGCAAGGCTTCAAGGTGATCACGAGTCCCCAGTTGTTTACATAGGGGTGTGAGCCATTTTGCTCTAGGCCAAGAGTAGGCAGGGCAAGCAAATAAAACATGCGCAGGTGATTCGAGTAGTGCAGTGCAGAGTGGGCAGGACAGCAGTACTGCGCTAGTGTTGCACCACGAGCCAGTGTGTGCATTGAGTGGGAGCGTGCTGAACCTGAACTGCATATACTGTTTCCTGTCCAATGGGGATATGATAATATCTAATAAGGGTTCCAGGAGGGGAACGAATTTGAAATCTATGAACTCGTTACATAACCAACCCTCACTAGACTTAGCAGCAGCTTGGAGGGAGACCCAGCCCCAATACTGCAGTTTTATTTGGGCTTTAGTGAGGAATGATGCTGGGTTCCTATTATCCCATAGGTCCACAAGCCCTATGTTGGCTAGCAAGTGCTTCAGATTCTTTAAGCACCCTAGTTTATTCTGCTTATCTAATAAAATCACTTCTCCTAGGACCTTGGCGTAACAGCTTAGCTCAGGAGTTGCCCATATTCTCTGCCAGAATAACACTGGGCGGAGCTTAGCCTTGTCGGCAATCAATTTCTTACCCAGATCTAACCTTAGGGGGTGAAAAGGGGTACTCTGAGGGAGTTGTACTAAGCTCCTCATGAATTTATTCTCCACTCTGGAACGGTCATCCATCCTGTCAAAACCCCACAACTCTGTTCCATAGAGAGCTGCACTCACTGCTCTAGTTACATAGATCTGTAAAGGTGCCGCCACTGGTTTACTGAAAGAAAGTCTCTGTTCTTTGCTCAAAACCCCAGCTATTTGAGACAGTTTCAGTGAAGATTTGGCCACTTGGGGCTTCCACGACATCGATTCGGATAGAGTAATTCTGCTCTCTCCAGCGGAATACCGCCCAGGGTTGGTCTCCCCTTATAAGACTTGTGGAGATTAATCATCAGAAACTTGGTTTTAGAGGTATTAATCTCGAGACCGCACGTATTACAAAAATCTTTGAAGTAGGTGAGCAATTTTTGGAGTCCCCTGGGGTTTTTGAGACCAGCAGGGTGTAGCCCGCGAACAGCAATGTCGCAATCCTATCACCCCCCCAGCATTGCTGCATCGGAAGGATCTTGTTGCATGTTTTGAATGACATTATTCATCATAAAGTGAAAAAAGTGTCAGAGCTAAGACGCATCCTTGCCAGACGCCCCTGCTGACAGCTATAGGATCGGTGAGCTGTCCCTGGTAACCCCAACAGACTTTTGCATGGAGGCAAATTACCAAGGACAAAATCTCTGACGGCATCCACATGTTTGCTAAACATTGCCACAGTTTTTGTCTGGGAACAGGGTCGAATGTGTTTTAAGGTCAGTAAAGGCCACGTACAGGCTTCCCTGACCCATGACCAGGGTCTTCCAGGAGAGTAGAATAAATGAAAGACCTGGTCAATTGTTCCCGTCTTGGCTCTAGAGCCTGCTTGGAATGGGGATAAGATGTTATTCTCACTGATCCAGATCTGTATCTTATTCAGTAGCACTCGACTGATCCCTTTCTGGATTGAATCAATGACGCTGATCGGTCTATAATTGCCGAGGGACGATCTATCGCCTTTTTTTGAAAATCGGAATCACCTCTGCTCCTTTCCATGACGGGGGTACTGGAGCTCCCGCTGCAATAGCATTAGACTGGATCAGAATATAGGCCGACCAGTTTTCCTTGTCATATAAAAACAAGTCAACTGGAATACCATCGGGTCCAGGAGCCTTTGCTTGGACAATTATATTAATGGAGGACTGTATTTCAGTGCTGGTGAAAAACTCCTTGGGAAAAGTCAAGGGCAGGGCAGGCTGGGATTGGCCTAGACCTAGGGACAGGGGATCTGTGTACAGAAGTTTGAAGTGATCGTGCCAGCCAGAAATTGCTATGGTAATGGCTGTTTGTGGGGGGCCTCTTGGCGTCCCCATGGATACTAACTGCCAGAACAGCTTAGAGTCTTTGGCGGCGCATGCCTCTCCAATACGCCACCACCTATTATCATCCCACTCCAGTTTGGCTCTTACTTGGGCTTTTTTGTAGGACCTTCTCAGGTCTCTTACTGTCTTTATTGGATCACTGACAGAATATCGAGTACCAGAATATCGAGTTACAGAAATATCGGGACATAAATATCGTTGTTAAAAACATCGAGCTCCTATCTTCATAATGGTAAGTACAAAAATATCGAAAAAAACATCGTTGTTAAAAATATCAAAGTATAAAATATCGTTTTTTTATATGTATAAAAAATAATGTAAAATAAATTAAATAATACATTTAACTTAAAACTTTTTTAGATTTATTTGTAAATTTTAACAATTATAAGTAATAAATGTAATTAAAAAATAAATTAAACATACATATATAAAATGTAGTATATATATATATTTACTTAAAAATAATTAATACATAATAATTTTAATCAATTATAAAATGTTACAAATATATTAAAAATTATAAATAAATATATGTATACATACACCTGTAGCATAAAAATTATTTAAAAAAATTATATTATAAATTAAAATATTAAAATATTAAATATTTTTTAAACCTACATTTTACACTACATTGAGTGCAACAGTAGGGAAACTGTTGGCTAGCGTAGGGGAAAAATTACAATTCCCACTGCAGCGAGTGCAACAGTAGGGAAAGTGTTGGATAGCGTAGGGGAATAATTTACTATTCACACTCCAGCAAGTGCAACAGTAGAGAAAGTGTTGGATAGCGGAGGGATAAAAATTACTATTCCTACTCCAGCGAGTGCAACAGTAGGGAAAGTGTTGGATAGCAAAGAGGAATAATTTACTATTCCCAATCCAATGAGTGCAACAGTAGGGAAAGTGTTGGATAGCGGAGGGGAATAATTTACTATTCCCACTCCAATGAGTGCAACAGTAGGGAAAGTGTTGGATAGCGGAGGGGATAAAATTACTATTCCCACTCCTGTGAGTGCAACAGTAGGGAAAGTGTTGGATAGGGGAGGGGTAAAAATTACTATTCCCACTCCAATGAGTGCAACAGTAGGGAAAGTGTTGGTTAGCGGAGGGGAATAATTTACTATTCCCACTCCAATGAGTGCAACAGTAGGGAAAGTGTTGGCGAGCGGAGGGGATAAAATTACTATTCCCACTCCTGTGAGTGCAACAGTAGGGAAAGTGTTGGATAGTGGAGGGGATAAAATTACTATTCCCACTCCTGTGAGTGCAACAGTAGGGAAAGTGTTGGATAGTGGAGGGGTAAAAATTACTATTCCCACTCCAGCGAATGCAAGAGTAGGGAAAGTGTTGGATAGCGGAGGGGAATAATGTACTACTCCCACTCCAACAAGTGCAACAGTAGGAAAAGTGTTGGATAGCGGAGGGGATAAAATTACTATTCCCACTCCAGTGAGTGCAACAGTAGGGAAAGTGTTGGATAGCGGAGGGGTAAAAATTACTATTCCCACTCCAGTGAGTGCAACAGTAGGGAAAGTGTTGGATAGCGTAGGGGTAAAAATTACTATTCCCACTCCAACAAGTGCAACATTAGGGAATCTGTTGATAGTGGAGGTGTAAGAATTACCATTCCCACTCCAGTGAGTGCAACAGTAGGGAAAGTGTTGGATAGTGTAGGGGTATAAATTACTATTCCCACTCCTGCGAATGCAGCAGTAGGGAAAGTGTTGGCTAGCGGAGGGGTAAAAATTACTATTCCCACTAAAGGCTAAACTATGGGCATGTATGTGCGCCACATGGCACTTTGAAAAATGCCAAAAAGTGCATTTTTCAAAGAAATCGCAAATTACCACCAACTGGTGGTGGTAATTTGCGATTTCCAAAGGCAAAATCGCACAACTTGGGTGCTTCAGGAATTGCATTTAAGGAATCGCAATTTGCGATTCCTTAACTGAATTAGCAGAATAGGGAATCACAAATTTTGCGATTCTCTATTGTGCGAGGGCCTTTTAGGATGATACATCCTAAAAGGCTTTTTCCCGTTCGCAAACGGGCCGATTCTGAGAATCGGCCTGTTTGCGAACGGGAAATAGGCTTCATACATATGCCCCAAAGGGTAAAAGAAAGGCGCAGGGATAAAGACAAAGTGACAAGACACTGTTCTGAAGTTACCGCACAAAGCCTTATGATACAGAGCATTCTATCCCAAAAAAAATGCGTACCTCTAGATCTGAGATGGAAAATCCAAATCAATCTTCACTAAGGCCTAAGCTTATATGTGATTGCTTTTTAACCGCTTTCATACTAATCCTCGTCTTGTTGTTGATAATACTAAATCTACCTCATTATGTTTATCCTAATAGACATACTAATTTACATGTGACCACAACGACTGAGAAGACAAAAGTGCAAGAAGGAGTGGTAATAACTAATTATTTAACAAGTACTGACTTACACCATGATCGTTCAATTAACGATTTCTCACTAAATGTGTTTACTAAATTGTTGTATGAGTACTTCAACACTATGGATGCGAGAGATTGTTATGTGTGCATGCAATTACCTAGTTCTGTGTCTGAAGGGGTGACTTATCATCACCTACCTTTAACATATGGTATATCTTATAGTGTACTAACAAGGTTTTTTATTGTAAAGGGCAATTTTTATATTATTATTCAAATCATGACTTGGTTTTCTCAGAAGTTCCAGTTAAGAAAAATGTAAATGTAGTACCAGATGGATGAGATGCTGAAATAATGGGGGACTTTTTCCATCCTACATCATCTATAGATACTGTACATGCGCATCAACATAATCTGACTTGTGCTTTGCATAGTCTAGAAATTGAATTTTTAAATTCAGTAGAAGATCAGCAGGAGGACATAAAGAAAAAATCTGAAAAACAAATGAAAACACCTCCATGGGCACATAGGGAAAGTGAATATAAAAAATGGAGAGACATACGCTGCAATGACTCTAGATTGGCAACATAAAGGAAAGTTTTGCATATTGAGACGCAAAACAGAACATAACAATAAATTCATTGGTTCCAGTGAATGTGAGCATACCTTCCTACTTATGGGAGATTGGGGACTCTATTTAGCAGAACTAGACCCTGTATTTCCAGGAGTACACTTTGTAGAAAAAATGCCTATTATAAATTACCTAGACATTGGTATGGAAGTTGTTATATGGGAATAGTGTTTCCAAAAATGTAGCATGTAAATGAAAACAGTGGAACCAATGAAGGAAAACATACACGCTTTAAGAGAGGAATAAGTGCTGCTGAAATTATGGGGGATATTTTTGGAGCTATAATACTCTCAGTTGGGGTAATATTAAATTCACACAAAACTCCAAAACTTTCAACAGTAGTAGATCGATTATCGACGGATACTGCTGGTGGATTTTTAGTAATTGATACAGAAATGGTTGCTATCAGATCTATGGTTTTACAAAATCGACTTGCTTTAGATATACTCCTAGCCAAAGAAGGCGGAGTCTGTCACATGCTGAAAGTTCAACAGTGTTGCACTTATATCCCTGATAAAAGTAATGATTTTAAGGGATATATCAGCAACATTACTAATCTAGGAAAAGAACTAACTGAACTGAAAATAGATGGTGCT
The DNA here is from genome assembly GCA_963921515.1 of Calotriton arnoldi. NCBI lineage: Eukaryota > Metazoa > Chordata > Amphibia > Caudata > Salamandridae > Calotriton > Calotriton arnoldi. The sequence goes on from CAWUFW010012533.1 coordinate 388,209, forward strand.
TTGGAGAAAATTGGAAAAGAATTTTCATCTGTGGGAAATTGGTTTGCAGCACTGGGAAAAAGTCTAGTGGGAAAAATACTAACACTACTATTAACAATTGCTATTGGCTTGATAATAATATTACTAATATATCGATATTGTAAACGTAGATGAAATGATGAAGAAAATAGAGGGCAAAAAGAAATAGAGCAGAAGATGAATTAAAAGATAGAAAATGTGGTTTTTATGATGACATGAAAAATCTGGAACAGGTTAGACTGAAACAAATGAAGACAACTGCATTCTAATGTGACATCAGAATATGATCAGATGATAAGATAAGATTGTGTGATGGCTTGATTCGCCATCAAAGGGGGAATTGATGGAGTGCAAATGTTAGATGACGTCTTCCTCTATGGATTCTCCCTTTCAAATGAGATTACGATAATTATTTCTTGATGAAAACGTGTAAACTGGGTAAGCTGAAAAACGTGAGATTTCATACTATATCGTAAAAGCATGCAGAAGTGTTTGAAACATGAGAACGTCAAAATGTAAGCAAGGATAGAGAAGAAACAATGATATTTACTGTGGATGTAAACACGTGTTTTAAGAAACAAACCTTAGTTAACATAGAGATTGCGGTGACTATAACTTCTAATATGTATAAAAATGAAATGATGTTGTGTAATAAAGCTCCTGAAATGATTAAAACGCCTAATTTAGAAATAATTGATAGTAAGAAAAACTGCAGCTTTCTCTAACGTTATGTGATAAAAACGTGTATTTCAGAGTGACACGTTAATATTTGTTTTGGAAAATGATGGACATGCAAAAGATGTTAAAAAGAAGTTTTTTAGTAGTGGCTAATATTGACATGTAACTGCTTAAGAAGAATAGTGATTGAATTAATCAAGAGAAGTCAAAATACAATTATTGATGTGTGATTTATAATAATCATAACGTGGTAATGATTCCGCGAAATTTAATGTAGGCCTCAGATGCTTTTTCTTTCTTGCAGAATCAAGCTGAAATAGTCACTTTAGACGCTGTGAGAACTTTCTGTGACATTTCTTTTCTGTATTCAACAACAATGGGTTCACTTTTGATTTAGCAACATTCTTGACAGAAATGTATCAATATGAATGCAAACCCAGGGAAAGCGCCTGAGATCGGACAGATTGTGAGTAAAAGGGAAGTTTCTTACTTCTGTGGAAAGGATGGACATTTGGAACTTAATGAATTTTGCAAAAGTATTACTTAATGCTTCCGGATTTCTTAGTGAGGTATTGTTGACACCATGAACAGCCCACCCTGAGCAACCAATGGAAAACATATGGGCTGATGGAAAAGATACTTTGTGGGCGTAAACCATGAACTTTTGGAAGTATAATTGCCCCTTGGAAGAGGAGTCGGGCTGGCTGTCATTTTTCCATTTCCTGCCTGGCATGCTGTCGGACTGAACTTTGATTCCCCCTCAAAGCCAAACCTTTGAACTGAACTTTACTGACTGTCCTGAACCTGCACTTTACCTGCTGGTAATGTTGAGCAGGAAATAACCTTTTGACTGATTTTTTCTGTGGCACGCTGTGCTGCAGTTCTGATTTGGCCAGATCCTTATTGAAGACGGACTATATCTCAACCATATTTGGTTTGTATGATATGACAATTGAATCTCAAACTTCTATTGTTTCTCTCTCTCTAGGCAACCAGCAAATGATCATCATTGAACCTGCCTTGTAATTTGTGGCTATTTGCACTATTGCACTAATTATCAAATATTAAATCTGATATGAAGTGTGATTTCATGTTCTATCCAGTCAAATTGAGGCTTTAGATAAATGTTTTCCATGTGTAATCATTTTCGTATGTGTGTCATTTCTTTGGGTCATAACTTTTTTTTCTCAAGATAGGTGGTTTTGATGTCTCAGAGAAAAGTGATGAAATAGACATGTATTTGGCATTTCTTTGTTCCAGGTCTTTGTAAGGAAATTGCCTCACATTCTCTAAATATCCAAGTCCCTGTTATCTCAACAAAAAGATCCATTGGAGGACCAAGATTTGATAATTCGGATGGTGGATAATTTGTGAGGTTTATTGGGTCCAGCTAGAGATGATGAAAATAAGTGCGTCTGTGTAAAGGGAAATTCGTTAAGGCTTTTGCTGCATCACGGTGCTAGTGGTCACGGTGCAAGCAATGGCATCCATCGAAGATCGGCGGTCGATGGAGCTGGTGTCGGTGGGCCGAGACTGCATTGTGGGACAGGGTGGTGCTTCCTGTAACTTATGAGCAGTGCCCCCAAACCACGGAGCAGACAGTAGCAGCGATGTCAGCTGGCATCGGTGGCATTGCAGAGACCGGGGCGGTGGAGTGAAGCTGTGTGGAGTGCTGTGCCCACAGGTCGCGGTAGAAGCATTGGCTCAGTGGCCCCAGCGGACGTCATCGTCGGTGAGACCAAGGTTGCGGTACAAAGTGCACGGTGCTCTTTGCGATGTCTTCAGGTCACGCAACTGCCGGCAGTCTTGGTGATGCCGTCAGATTGTGGTTTTCTTCTGTGGCAACTGGAACACGCGATCCCAGAGGCAGTACCCAGTGGCAGGCGAAGGCTTTGCTGTTCCTGAGACTTCTTGAACAGGGAGCAAGCTTTACTTCAAGCCCTTGGAGATACTCAGAATAAGAAATTGTAGAAAGTTCAGTCCAGTCCTTTCACTGCCCAAGACAGAAGCAGACATTGTAGGCCAACACAGCAAAGCACGCAGCCAAGTGGCTGTCCCTCCTCACAGCTTCTTTGGCTCTTCTTCTTGACAGGCTTCTTGATCCCAAAGAGTTCCAAAGTTCTGGGGTCAGGGCCCCAATATTTATACGACATTTCCTTTTGAAGTTCTGGATACTGCTTAAGAAAACTGTGCATGCGTGCACGCCCGCGCATTCACATTTCTCGCAAGAAATGCGCATGCGTGGGTGTGCAGTTTTCTTAAGCAGTATCTGAATGGTGAGGAAGAGGAGGAGGGCAGCCCGGGTACGCCGCGGTAAAGAGGTAAGTGTTTTTTAATTGTTAAATTACTGCTAACGTATAACTTAAATAGGGGGGTGGAGGCGGGCGGCGTAGCGGAGCTACACGGAGTGCCACGGAGTTTGTTGCCAACTCCGTGGCACTCCGCGTAGCCCCGCTACGCACACTACGCCCAGGGTTACTATAAACATAAGCAGTGTCTAATTTCATGGTCAGTTTATAGAAATGTCCAACAATCTCCAATGTTTTAGTATCAAGCTGACAATTCAAATGGTTCAACAAAGGAACTTCTTAAAAAATTTAAATCATAATTAAACAATAATATTGGAAATTACCCTTGCCATAGAAAAGACTAATCAACAAACTATACGACATAGCATCAGTTAGAGGAAGATGGTAATACGTAATACCCTCTACAGTAGAGGAAGGCAAATGCATACTGCCAAGCCAGGTCCTCCCTGGACTGGAAACAAGCATCCTGGGACCGGTTTCGGGGCATCACCCCCTCATCAGCCAGGCTAGCTTGAATCCACAGGCACAGTCTGGGCATACGCAGCGCACTTAGGGCGAGAAAGCAAAAGACACACAGATGATTGACGGAATGCAGAGCAAATCAAACATTCACCCCCAGTCAAGAGATCTGGGTTAAATCCATAGTTCTTTTGCTCACCATGCCACCCCAGTTTAGACCCAGCCATATGCAAATCAGTCTTGACCCTGTGCCTCATGGGAACAGCCTAGACGTGGGTCCCGTGCTCACCATGCCACTGGAGTCAAGCTAGCATGGCTGATGAGGGGTGATGCCCCAAAACCGGTCCCAGGATGCTTGTTTCCAGTCCAGGGAGGACCTGGCCTAGCTGTTCAGCCTAGACTGTTTTCATCCAGAATAGGGTCGAGACTGATTTGCATATGGCTGGGTCTGAACTGGAAAGGCATGGGGAGCAAACAAACGATGAATTTTTGCCCATATCTCTGTACTGGGGTGAGTGTTTGACATTGTGCAGCATTCTATCCATCAACTGTTGTTTTTGCATTTGTCACCCAGAGTGGGACAGGTATGCCCAGACGTGGGTCCCGTGCTCTCCATGCCACTGGAGTCAAGCTAGCCTGGCTGATGAGGGGTGATGGCCCGAAACCGGTCCCAGGATGCTTGTTTCCAGTCCAGGGAGGACCTGGCCAAGCAGTTCGGGCTGGACTGATTCCATCCGGAACAGAGTCAAGGCTGATTTGCATATGGCTAGGTCTGAACTGGAAAGGCATGGGGAGCAAAAAAACGATTAATGTTGGCCCAGATCTCTGTACTGGGGTGAATGTTTGACATTGTGCAGCATTCTGTCCATCAATTGTTCTTTATGCATTTGTCACCCCGATTGGGACGGGTATGCCCAGACGTGGTCCTGTGCTCTCCATGCTACTGCAGAATAGATAGTCTGGCTGATGAGGGGTGATGCCCTGAAACCGGTCCCAGGATGCTTGTTTCCAGTCCAGGCAGGACCTGGCCTAGCAGTTCGGGCTGGACTATTCCCATCGGGAACAGGGGCAAGAATGATTTGCATATGGCTGGGTCTGAACTGGAAAGGCATGGGGAGCTGAAAAACGATTGATTTAGGCCCAGATCTCTGTACTGGGGTGAATGTTTGACATTGTGCAGCATTCTGTCCATCAATTGTTCTTTATGCATTTGTCACCCCGAGTGGGATGGGTATGCCCAGACGTGGGTCCAGTGCTCTCCATGCCACTGGAGTCAAGCTAGCCTGGGTGATCGGGGGTGATGCCCCGAAACCGGTCCCAGTAGGCTTGTTTCCAGTCCAGGGAGAACCTGGCCTAGCAGTTCAGGCTGGACTGTTCCCATCAGGAATAGGGTCAAGACTGATGTGCATATGGCTGGGTCTGAACTGTAAAGGCATGGGGTGCAAAAAAACAATGGATTTAGGCCCAGATCTCTGTACTGGGGTGAATGTTTGACATTGTGCAGCATTCTGTCCATCAATTGTACTTTTTGCTCTTGTAAGAGCCACCACCTCGGCCACTTGTTCTGAAAACACTCCTTGAAGCCATGAGGCTTCAACCTCACCAGAGTTTGTACGAACAGCATAAGCAGCTCTCAGGCTTCCTCTGTGGTCTTGCAAGCAGGAGCCATCAACAAACAGAACATGATCAGATTTAAGTAGTAACTCATCTCGTATTGCTGGTCTTGGCTTGGTGCATAATTTAGTAACATCGAGACAGTCATGTTCATCAATATAATTTCCAGCAATCAGCAACAAATTAGCAGGATTTAAAGTGATACAACATTTAAGGGTGATACCGGGCCAGACAACTGTTGGTGAGTTGCTGCATGCGGGTACAGGTTAACAATTTTTCCATTGAATGGGGCACATGAACTGTGAGTGGATGACCCATGACAATAGTTTCACAACGCTCAATGCTGACACCCACAGCTGCAACTTATTTGAGACAACCAGGCAATGCTGCTGCTACTGGGTCAAATGTAGCAGATAAATAAGCAACCAGCCTTTGACTGTTGCCATGTAACTGTGTAAGCACTGAGAGAGCCCAGCCCTCACTTTCAATGCAGAAAAGCAAAAACACTTTGTTGTAATCAGGCATTCCTAGTGCTGGGGCATGGCAGGACTTTCACTCAGTTCTAGGAAAGCTTCCAAGCAGATGTCACCCCAAGGTACAGTATCAGACCCATCCTTGTGCGTCAGCCTCTGTAAAGGCTTGGCCACTAGGGAAAAGTTGGGAATCCACTGATGACAGTTGCCCACTCTTCCCAATAACATCCTGATTTCTCTCTGTGTGGTTGGTGGATTCATTTTCAGAATCGCCAAGATTCTTTCACATGACACATTCCGTTCTCACTTCTCAATGTGATGTCCTAGGTACAGAACTTCTTTCTTACAGTACTACAACTTATTTGGGGACACTTTTGTCCATTCTCATCTAAGTGGTTCAACAGGGCAATGGTATCTGTCTTCCAATCTTCCTATGTGTTCGACAAAGGGGATGATGGACGGAACGTTTGAGCCAATCAAACACTCACCCCCAGTCAACTGATCTGGGTTTAATCCATCATCATTCTTTAGCTCACTCCACCACCCCAGTTCAGACATGGCCAAATGCAAATCAGTCTGACCCTGTGCCTCATGTGAACAGTCCAGCTCGAACTGCCAAGCCATGTCTTCCCTGGACCGGAAACAAGCATCCTAGGACCGGTTTCTGGCATTCCAGCCGTCATCAGCCAGGCTTGCTTGAATCCAGTGGCAAAGTGAGCAAGGGACCCACGTCTGGGCATACCCCCGCCAACTTAGGGCGAACAAGCGATACAAAAGGGGATGATGGACGGAACGTTTGAGCCAATCAAACACTCACCCCAGTCAACTGATCTGGGTTTAATCCATCATCATTCTTTAGCTCACTCCACCACCCCAGTTCAGACATGGCCATATGCAAATCAGTCTGACCCTGTGCCTCAAGGGAACAGTCCAGCCCGAACTGCCAAGCCATGTCTTCCCTGGACCGGAAACAAGCATCCTAGGACCGGTTTCTGGCATTCCAGCCATCATCAGCCAGGCTTGCTTGAATCCAGTGGCAAAGTGAGCAAGGGACCCACGTCTGGGCATACCGCCAACTTAGGGCGAACAAAGCGATACAAAGGGGATGATGGACGGAACGTTTGAGCCAATCAAACACTCACCCCCAGTCAACTGATCTGGGTTTAATCCATCATCATTCTTTAGCTCACTCCACCACCCCAGTTCAGACATGGCCATATGCAAATCAGTCTGACCCTGTGCCTCATGGGAACAGTCAGCCCGAACTGCCAAGCCATGTCTTCCCTGGACCGGAAACAAGCATCCTAGGACCGGTTTCTGGCATTCCAGCCGTCATCAGCCAGGCTTGCTTGAATCCAGTGGCAAAGTGAGCAAGGGACCCACGTCTGGGCATACCCCGCCAACTTAGGGCGAACAAAGCGATACAAAAGGGATGATGGACAGAACGTTTGAGCCAATCAAACACTCACCCCAGTCAACTGATCTGGGTTTAATCCATCATCATTCTTTAGCTCACTCCACCACCCCAGTTCAGACATGGCCATATGCAAATCAGTCTGACCCTGTGCCTCAAGGGAACAGTCCAGCCCGAACTGCCAAGTCATGTCTTCCCTGGACCGGAAACAAGCATCCTAGGACCGGTTTCTGGCATTCCAGCCGTCATCAGCCAGGCTTGCTTGAATCCAGTGGCAAAGTGAGCAAGGGACCCACGTCTGGGCATACCCCGCCAACTTAGGGCGAACAAGCGATACAAAGGGGATGATGGACGGAGCGTTTGAGCCAATCAAACACTCACCCCAGTCAACTGATCTGGGTTTAATCGCATCATCATTCTTTAGCTCACTCCACCACCCCAGTTCAGACATGGCCAAATGCAAATCAGTCTGACCATGTGCCTCATGGGAACAGTCCAGCCCGAACTGCCAAGCCATGTCTTCCTGGACCGGAAACAAGCATCCTAGGACCGGTTTCTGGCATTCCAGCCGTCATCAGCCAGGCTCGCTTGAATCCAGTGGCAAAGTGAGCAAGGGACCCACGTCTGGGCATACCCCGCCAACTTAGGGCGAACAAGCGATACAAAGGGGATGATGGACGGAACGTTTGAGCCAATCAAACACTCACCCCAGTCAACTGATCTGGGTTTAATCCATCATCATTCTTTAGCTCACTCCCTAAGTTGGCGGGGGTATGCCCAGACGTGGGTCCCTTGCTCACTTTGCCACAGGGTCAGACTGATTTGCATATGGCCATGTCTGAACTGGGGTGGTGGAGTGAGCTAAAGAATGATGATGGATTAAACCCAGATCAGTTGACTGGGGGTGAGTGTTTGATTGGCTCAAACGTTCCGTCCATCATCCTCTTTGTATCGCTTTGTTCGCCCTAAGTTGGCGGGGTATGCCCAGACGTGGGTCCCTTGCTCACTTTGCCACTGGATTCAAGCAAGCCTGGCTGATGACGGCTGGAATGCCAGAAACCGGTCCTAGGATGCTTGTTTCCGGTCCAGGGAAGACATGGCTTGGCAGTTCGGGCTGGACTGTTCCCATGAGGCACAGGGTCAGACTGATTTGCATATGGCCATGTCTGAACTGGGGTGGTGGAGTGAGCTAAAGAATGATGATGGATTAAACCCAGATCAGTTGACTGGGGGTGAGTGTTTGATTGGCTCAAACGCTCCGTCCATCATCCTCTTTGTATCGCTTTGTTCGCCCTAAGTTGGCGGGGGTATGCCCAGACGTGGGTCCCTTGCTCACTTTGCCACTGGATTCAAGCAAGCCTGGCTGATGACGGCTGGAATGCCAGAAACCGGTCCTAGGATGCTTGTTTCCGGTCCAGGGAAGACATGGCTTGGCAGTTCGGGCTGGACTGTTCCCATGAGGCACAGGGTCAGACTGATTTGCATATGGCCATGTCTGAACTGGGGTGGTGGAGTGAGCTAAAGAATGATGATGGATTAAACCCAGATCAGTTGACTGGGGGTGAGTGTTTGATTGGCTCAAACGTTCCGTCCATCATCCTCTTTGTATCGCTTTGTTCGCCCTAAGTTGGCGGGGGTATGCCCAGACGTGGGTCCCTTGCTCACTTTGCCACTGGATTCAAGCAAGCCTGGCTGATGACGGCTGGAATGCCAGAAACCGGTCCTAGGATGCTTGTTTCCGGTCCAGGGAAGACATGGCTTGGCAGTTCGGGCTGGACTGTTCCCATGAGGCACAGGGTCAGACTGATTTGCATATGGCCATGTCTGAACTGGGGTGGTGGAGTGAGCTAAAGAATGATGATGGATTAAACCCAGATCAGTTGACTGGGGTGAGTGTTTGATTGGCTCAAACGTTCCGTCCATCATCCTCTTTTGTATCGCTTGTTCGCCCTAAGTTGGCGGGGGTATGCCCAGACGTGGGTCCCTTGCTCACTTTGCCACTGGATTCAAGCAAGCCTGGCTGATGACGGCTGGAATGCCAGAAACCGGTCCTAGGATGCTTGTTTCCGGTCCAGGGAAGACATGGCTTGGCAGTTCGGGCTGGACTGTTCCCATGAGGCACAGGGTCAGACTGATTTGCATATGGCCATGTCTGAACTGGGGTGGTGGAGTGAGCTAAAGAATGATGATGGATTAAACCCAGATCAGTTGACTGGGGGTGAGTGTTTGATTGGCTCAAACGTTCCGTCCATCATCCTCTTTGTATCGCTTTGTTCGCCCTAAGTTGGCGGGGGTATGCCCAGACGTGGGTCCCTTGCTCACTTTGCCACTGGATTCAAGCAAGCCTGGCTGATGACGGCTGGAATGCCAGAAACCGGTCCTAGGATGCTTGTTTCCGGTCCAGGGAAGACATGGCTTGGCAGTTCGGGCTGGACTGTTCCCATGAGGCACAGGGTCAGACTGATTTGCATATGGCCATGTCTGAACTGGGGTGGTGGAGTGAGCTAAAGAATGATGATGGATTAAACCCAGATCAGTTGACTGGGGGTGAGTGTTTGATTGGCTCAAACGTTCCGTCCATCATCCTCTTTTTGTATCGCTTTGTTCGCCCTAAGTTGGCGGGGGTATGCCCAGACGTGGGTCCCTTGCTCACTTTGCCACTGGATTCAAGCAAGCCTTGCTGATGACAGCTGGAATGCCAGAAACCGGTCCTAGGATGCTTGTTTCCGGTCCAGGGAAGACATGGCTTGGCAGTTCGGGCTGGACTGTTCCCATGAGGCACAGGGTCAGACTGATTTGCATATGGCCATGTCTGAACTGGGGTGGTGGAGTGAGCTAAAGAATGATGATGGATTAAACCCAGATCAGTTGACTGGGGGTGAGTGTTTGATTGGCTCAAACGTTCCGTCCATCATCCTCTTTTGTATCGCTTTGTTCGCCCTAAGTTGGCGGGGGTATGCCCAGACGTGGGTCCCTTGCTCACTTTGCCACTGGATTCAAGCAAGCCTGGCTGATGACGGCTGGAATGCCAGAAACCGGTCCTAGGATGCTTGTTTCCGGTCCAGGGAAGACATGGCTTGGCAGTTCGGGCTGGACTGTTCCCATGAGGCACAGGGTCAGACTGATTTGCATATGGCCATGTCTGAACTGGGGTGGTGGAGTGAGCTAAAGAATGATGATGGATTAAACCCAGATCAGTTGACTGGGGGTGAGTGTTTGATTGGCTCAAACGTTCCGTCCATCATCCTCTTTTGTATCGCTTTGTTCGCCCTAAGTTGGCGGGGGTATGCCCAGACGTGGGTCCCTTGCTCACTTTGCCACTGGATTCAAGCAAGCCTGGCTGATGACGGCTGGAATGCCAGAAACCTGTCCTAGGATGCTTGTTTCCGGTCCAGAGAAGACATGGCTTGGCAGTTCGGGCTGGACTGTTCCCATGAGGCACAGGGTCAGACTGATTTGCATATGGCCATGTCTGAACTGGGGTGGTGGAGTGAGCTAAAGAATGATGATGGATTAAACCCAGATCAGTTGACTGGGGGTGAGTGTTTGATTGGCTCAAACGTTCCGTCCATCATCCCCTTTGTATCGCTTTGTTCGCCCTAAGTTGGCGGGGGTATGCCCAGACGTGGGTCCCTTGCTCACTTTGCCACTGGATTCAAGCAAGCCTGGCTGATGACGGCTGGAATGCCAGAAACCGGTCCTAGGATGCTTGTTTCCGGTCCAGGGAAGACATGGCTTGGCAGTTCGGGCTGGACTGTTCCCATGAGGCACAGGGTCAGACTGATTTGCATATGGCCATGTCTGAACTGGGGTGGTGGAGTGAGCTAAAGAATGATGATGGATTAAACCCAGATCAGTTGACTGGGGGTGAGTGTTTGATTGGCTCAAACGTTCCGTCCATCATCCCCTTTTGTATCGCTTTGTTCGCCCTAAGTTGGCGGGGTATGCCCAGACGTGGGTCCCTTGCTCACTTTGCCACTGGATTCAAGCAAGCCTGGCTGATGACGGCTGGAATGCCAGAAACCGGTCCTAGGATGCTTGTTTCCAGTCCAGGGAAGACATGGCTTGGCAGTTCGGGCTGGACTGTTCCCATGAGGCACAGGGTCAGACTGATTTGCATATGGCCATGTCTGAACTGGGGTGGTGGAGTGAGCTAAAGAATGATGATGGATTAAACCCAGATCAGTTGACTGGGGGTGAGTGTTTGATTGGCTCAAACGTTCCGTCCATCCTCCCCTTTTGTATCGCTTTGTTCGCCCTAAGTTGGCGGGGGTATGCCCAGACGTGAGTCCCTTGCTCACTTTGCCACTGGATTCAAGCAAGCCTGGCTGATGACGGCTGGAATGCCAGAAACCGGTCCTAGGATGCTTGTTTCCGGTCCAGGGAAGACATGGCTTGGCAGTTCGGGCTGGACTGTTCCCATGAGGCACAGGGTCAGACTGATTTGCATTTGGCCATGTCTGAACTGGGGTGGTGAAGTGAGCTAAAGAATGATGATGGATTAAACCCAGATCAGTTGACTGGGGGTGAGTGTTTGATTGGCTCAAACGTTCCGTCCATCATCCCCTTTTGTATCGCTTTGTTCGCCCTAAGTTGGCGTGGGTATGCCCAGACGTGGGTCCCTTGCTCACTTTGCCACTGGATTCAAGCAAGCCTGGCTGATGACGGCTGGAATGCCAGAAACCGGTCCTAGGATGCTTGTTTCAGGTCCAGGGAAGACATGGCTTGGCAGTTCGGGCTGGACTGTTCCCATGAGGCACAGGGTCAGACTGATTTGCATATGGCCATGTCTGAACTGGGGTGGTGGAGTGAGCTAAAGAATGATGATGGATTAAACCCAGATCAGTTGACTGGGGGTGAGTGTTTGATTGGCTCAAACGTTCCGTCCATCATCCCCTTTTGTATCGCTTTGTTCGCCCTAAGTTGGCGGGGGTATGCCCAGACGTGGGTCCCTTGCTCACTTTGCCACTGGATTCAAGCAAGCCTGGCTGATGACGGCTGGAATGCCAGAAACCGGTCCTAGGATGCTTGTTTCCGGTCCAGGGAAGACATGGCTTGGCAGTTCGGGCTGGACTGTTCCCATGAGGCACAGGGTCAGACTGATTTGCATATGGCCATGTCTGAACTGGGGTGGTGGAGTGAGCTAAAGAATGATGATGGATTAAACCCAGATCAGTTGACTGGGGGTGAGTGTTTGATTGGCTCAAACGTTCCGTCCATCATCCCCTTTTGTATCGCTTTGTTTGCCCTAAGTTGGCGGGGTATGCCCAGACGTGGGTCCCTTGCTCACTTTGCCACTGGATTCAAGCAAGCCTGGCTGATGACGGCTGGAATGCCAGAAACCGGTCCTAGGATGCTTGTTTCCGGTCCAGGGAAGACATGGCTTGGCAGTTCGGGCTGGACTGTTCCCATGAGGCACAGGGTCAGACTGATTTGCATATGGCCATGTCTGAACTGGGGTGGTGGAGTGAGCTAAAGAATGATGATGGATTAAACCCAGATCAGTTGACTGGGGCTGAGTGTTTGATTGGCTCAAACGTTCCGTCCATCATCCCCTTTTGTATCGCTTTGTTCGCCCTAAGTTGGCGGGGGTATGCCCAGACGTGGGTCCCTTGCTCACTTTGCCACTGGATTCAAGCAAGCCTGGCTGATGACGGCTGGAATGCCAGAAACCGGTCCTAGGATGCTTGTTTCCGGTCCAGGGAAGACATGGCTTGGCAGTTCGGGCTGGACTGTTCCCATGAGGCACAGGGTCAGACTGATTTGCATATGGCCATGTCTGAACTGGGGTGGTGGAGTGAGCTAAAGAATGATGATGGATTAAACCCAGATCAGTTGACTGGGGTGAGTGTTTGATTGGCTCAAACGTTCCGTCCATCATCCCCGTTTGTATCGCTTTGTTCGCCCTAAGTTGGCGGGGTATGCCCAGACGTGGGTCCCTTGCTCACTTTGCCACTTGATTCAAGCAAGCCTGGCTGATGACGGCTGGAATGCCAGAAACCGGTCCTAGGATGCTTGTTTCCGGTCCAGGGAAGACATGGCTTGGCAGTTCGGGCTGGACTGTTCCCATGAGGCACAGGGTCAGACTGATTTGCATATGGCCATGTCTGAACTGGGGTGGTGGAGTGAGCTAAAGAATGATGATGGATTAAACCCAGATCAGTTGACTGGGGATGAGTGTTTGATTGGCTCAAACGTTCCGTCCATCATCCCCTTTTGTATCGCTTTGCGAGTTAAAAGCAACGTCCTTATCATGAGTATGAAAATCAATGCCTTTCGAGGTACAGTACATTGTGCAATTTAGTTTGCACACAAGATCACGCCCTAGCAGATTTACAGGACTCAAGTCACACAGCACAAATTGATGATTCTTCTGAAAGGACCCTATTTTTACAGGTACTTCTTCTGTTACTGGGCTTGTCATTTGTTTATTTGCAACTCCTACAACATGGATTCATTTTCCCGAGAGGGGTAGGTTGGGAGCCTCTGCTTTTCTAACAGTAGAGCGGATAGCATCCGTGTTGACTAGAAATTATACGGGGTGGCCATTCACCTCACCTTCTACAGATGGACCACTCTGGTCTACCTCTAAAGTTGCGCCAAGCACGCAATCCTCCTCCCCTCTCAAACACTGTCATTGAGACGTATCAGTATTGTTACACTCAAATGCTTCTATCATAGGGAACTGTTTAAGGGTAGCCTGATTAACAAAAGGATTTTATTGACATTCTGGACTTCATTCGTATTAAATTAGATAACATTTACATTTTGATGTGGCATTGGGGCTTGTGGAACATGCATCACAGGAGCTTGGGGTACATTAAAGTTTTGCATTCTCTGCCTCTGCACACTCTGTATCTGAACAGGATTATTATTTTGGCATTGCACATATCCATTATTATGAACCTGATTCCCAGCATTCAGATGACATTCTCACTTCCAATGCTGTAAATGTGGCAAGAATTCAACATTTTCTAAGACACCACATCAATCTCAGTAGTAAGGTCAATTGGAAACACCACAACCTCTACCCTGCTGTTGAAACTCATTTCCACCTTACATCATAGGAACTCCCTGATGTTGCACTCCTTGCATAGAACTAGCATTCCCAACAAATGGCTGGTTTTGACCTTGCTATGCGGCTCTCATCTGTACCACTAAACGTCTCCTTCAGTTTCTTGCCCTTCATTTCCAATTCATCACTACAATACTTCGCATACATCAAGATCTCATCAATTGACTTATTCTGCCAACAAATCAGATGCTGCTGAATCATCATGCTAATTTCAGATCTCGATCCCTCCACAAATATGAACACAAAATGTCCCATGACTTTGACTTCAATAGTCTCTGTACTACTGTACTGTTTAAATGCTTGCAACAGTCTCTCATAGTAAGACTGTATTGTCTCCATGGACCCTTGGGTTGTTCTATCTATCTTGAGCCAATCAATATCTTTAGGGGATACCTTCGATTTTAAAAATGTGATCACCTCCTGATACTTTTTCATCACTAACAGAGATGGAGTCTTTGTCAGAAGATGTCTCATTGGCTCCCTATAAGGCCATTCTACAGATACTTTATATCCACCCACAAATCACACGGAACTACAATGTCAAGCAAGGTATTTAAATCTGTCCACAAAACCTTTGATACTTTCACAAACCGATCACCCTGTTCGTAGCACTCCACTGGCTTCTCTCTCAATTTCAGGAAATCATATATGAATAACGCAAGATCACACCTACTCCAAGGCACATAGACATAACCTCCACCTGGCACTTCTATCAATGGAAAATTTGATGCACCCTCTTCGTCTCCTATAAATGAGGCAGCTCTACTTTCGTTTCTTTTGTTCTTTTTTTCACCCATCTGCCTTCCCACCTATCCAGTTCACTACACTTTCGGATATGGCCAATTAATTCCTGAATTTGTCATTTCATTCCTGGTATTCTCCTGCTAGTGATGTCTTCATCATTAGAACATAAGCAGAAACAACGGTTCCTGTGGCCAAATGTGAACAATGAGCAGTATAGGTACGCACAATGGCAATAAACAGGGGTAAGGTGGATGTCCGAGAGAGATATAAGACCATATAACACAGTATACTTGTAAGTTCAGAAAGTTTATATACATAAATCATCACAATTATATTCAACAAGGTGCATGGTGTCCCCAGTGAACATGGAACCTACATAACAATTCGTGACATATTGTGACATAAGAAAATGGTTTCCAAAGTGAAAATGTCGACCATCGATTAACATAGAATGAACACAACCTTCTAGTATAATAACAGAGACTGGTGAATGGTTCGCTTTAGATTTTGTCAATGACGTTTCAACCCTGTTGGCAATAAGGGGTCTCTTCAGGACCTAGCAATGCAGGGACATCTGAAAGAAGGAATTGCTGTCAGAGTGACAATGGTGCACCATAAGGAAGTGAAGGTAATGGAAGGGTACTCACATGGGACCCAGCCGGGCACCCAGTGAGGGGAAAAGACTGCCAGTCTTGGTACGTGCTCGTGTTGAGTAACTGCATCAGTTTCCATGGACTACACGTCAATACGTGTGGAATTATCCGCAGCAATTATCAGGAAAGTACACAACAGTCCGTGTGGGATGAACGTGTATCGTATTGTAGAGTAATGATGACTCGTACGGGATGAGGAAACACACCCATGTGCGTCAGCTACGGGCTGAATTCTGGAGAACAGTGCGAGCCCGTCTGCACTTGTGGATCATTAGAACATGCACAGTAACTTTTCTGCAATGTCTTAGTCCTATCCAAATCAATTTCTTATATCTGAGCCAATTTGGACAACCTTTCAAAAACCTGTCCAGCACACTTGGTAACAACTTTATGCATAAATAGGAGTTCATTCTCCTGGTATGTATCTAACCAAGATAAATCAAGAGTTCCAAGTATCAATTCTTCTAATTCCACTTTATTCTCTCTCACTGGAGACTGAACAGTCCCTCAGTGGGTCCTGTGCTTCCACCTTCACCGGGGGTTCTAGTTGCTTGAACCAGTCATTGAGTTCTTGGGCACTAAGACCTGGTTGTACTGCAGGAGTATTAAGTATTGTCCCTCTTGAGGAGGTGAGAGAATTTGTATTTGGTGGGCAATTCTAAATGATCATGTCAGAAGTCAGTGACCCTAGAGTTATCAGGGCTCTGGGTGTTCTCTGGCTATTAGTTGGAGGTACATTATGAGTGGGAATAAAGAAAGGAGGTGCTCTTTGAATAAACCCTATTGTCATGGAAAATCCTGTTTGATTCAAAGTTGTATCTGCACTTGCAGCACAAGGTGTATTTACTTGTGTCAGAACCGAAGAAACTTGAGTAACCCTTCTCATTGTCGGGCCAGCAGGAGTGTTACCTGAGGCACCTATTTCAGTAGGAACAGCCAAAGTATGTGTTGTGTTTCCTGTCGATCCAGGATTGTACAAGGGAACCATGAGACCAATAGTGAGTGGGACAGTCAATGCATCTGGAGCATTTAAAACAGGGGTATTTTGAGGGGGGCAATCCCTGGACCCTCTCTCTTCTGATTAGAATTTGCGGTCACTGGTGCAATAGGCATCCCAGTACTGTCATTAGCATGTGCACCACTCGTTCCATCAAGCTGGTCTCATTATATAGGGGCGGATGACTCGTCAACAATTCATTCAAGAAATCATCATTAAATTCACTATCACTGTCATCATTTACATCTTCTATGTCATCTGTCTGTCCCTTGTTATGCTTTTCCTTTCCTTTGCATTTCCCAGATTCTTTGTTTGTCTATAAAGGATTTAGTTTAGCTCCTTCTACTATATCAGTTCTCCATCTCTATTGTTTTGCATCCCACCCAGCATCTGCACAAGTGCATACTGCCTTTCTGACTCTTCCCTGATATCTCTGTCTTTGTCTAACCTGAGCTATGTGTGCCCAAGAATTGAGTGCTTCATATTTGCGGGCCTAGGAGGTGGCTTCATGTGATATAGCATTCTCCTCAAGGGTTCAATGACTCTCAAATTAAAAATACCATCGTGTTGACACATTGGTACACCTTCTTTCTCTGTGATCTTGTGCCATTGACTAAGCCACATACATGTGTGAAGCCATATGTTTATCATCATATAGTGAACCCAATTGTTAAACTACTTGGTTATTAAACCTTTTACAGAGATGGGTAACTGAATAGGCCAGGTGAATTACACTTCATTCTGCGTGGCCATAGCTTGGATTAGGTGTTTATCAAAATCTGCCGCACCCAAAAGTCACAAAAAGCTGATGAGCAGTGCTTTATACAGCTCTACATAAATGCATGTTTTTAAATTAAGAAAGCGTCTGATACAAGTGCATATCCTGTTTAAATGAAGTTAGAATATTGATCTTGGCACACAGATTATTAAAATGATTTGCCCCAGTGCAGGAAATGAGGGGGATCGAACCGCATTCAGAGCCGGCAGCTATTGTTAAGCCAGATCAGGGCTGGATCCAGACAAATATGCAGATTTTGCCCTTTGCCCGGGATTGCCCAATTTTGTCAAATGGGGACACTGGTGAAACCTCCTTATTTTGGCTCTACAGTGGTTAGCAGCCACATCTCTTCCGCACTCCTTTTATTGACCACCTGATGTCTATAAAAGCTCACTGGATGCACTGTATGGAGTAGCACCAATTCTGGATTTACACATCCGACAGAAACCCTTAGAGACATAAAGCAAGTGCGCCCATTGTATCGAACGCGGAAGGGTGAAAGTCTGAGCACACTGATAGTGAGTCTAACCAGGAGGCACTTGGATCCTAACTGAAGGCACCCAACCCACTGCACTATCCTACTAACCTGCTACCAATGAGGACTTTGCACCCCGCACAGTAAACTCCCAAGGGAGCAAGTAGGGTTGGTGATAAAGGGGAGTTTTTTCAGATTCCCACTCAAGCCCCCCGCCTGAAATAGAGCGCCGGGCTCTGCGGCCATCGAGGAACACCTACCAAACCTAGACATTTCTGAAAACTAGACACCCGAGGGAGTCCAGGGAGGTGTGGCTTGCATGGATCCCCCAACGTTTTCTTACCCAGAATCCCCTCCAAACCTCAAATTTAGCTAAAACAATTACATTTTCCTCACATTTCTGTGTGGGATCACCGTGCCGGCACAAATGTCCTACCACTCAATGTTTCCCTCAGTCCCCTGATAAAAATGTTACCTCACTTCTGTGGGTAGGCCAAGGGCCTGCGACAGGGAAGGGCCAGAAAAGTGTAGAGATTGAGGGGGCACCAAAGCGTGTCAATAAGGGCAGGTTTTTTAATACGTTTTTAAGCTGAGTATGCTTTGGGCACCCACACAAATGACCCTTGAACAGGACCAAAGACTCATCCACAGCTATTTCTTCCCCTGGAACATGGATCCCTTATTATCAATCTAAAAAATGATCAAGAACAGGCCGAATCTTAAAACAACTGTCATAATCAGGGTGGTCTCAAGGCAACACAGAAGCATTATCAACAAATTCCAGCATCCGAAGACGAAGCAAATACCGATCACGACTAATGGTTGCAGGAAATATAGCCGTTGCCATCAAGGAACTAGTAGACCAATATGAATACAGCGGCGGCTTCCTTATCAAGCCCATCAAAAAAGTTAACCCCAAGAACTTCTTCAACTCATCCAAAATTGTGTTAGTCCGCTGGGTAGATCTAGAGTGGGGCTTAAGTCTAGGACTGTTGTCCCTCATATACTGTTCGGCATACAAATTAGTGTGGTCAACAATCTCATCCAAAAATACATCATCCATAAACAACTGAAAGAAATTTATAGGCAAAAAAAAGTTTTTAGTATTCACTCTACATCCTGTGGCACCACTAAAGTCAGGCAACGCCGGCTGAACTATATTTGGGGCAACCCAGAGATCAGCTCTTCCAATGGGAAGCCTTTCAGACCCAGGCTGCGATCCAGATGCCTCTTGCTGCACTATTGGCACATCAGTGTCCTCCTCTAAAAGAGGCACTTCCTCTGTACTGAGAGTGACTTCATCATCAGATGATTCCTCTTGGACAGAAAATTCACTGCCAGAATCCTGGACTTCCTCAGATGCAGAATCAGTCTCATAATCATGGTCAGAGGAAGACTCGAAAAGCATAACAACAACCTGCAGACCGGTAATCGTGTGAATAGCCATAATCCTTACTAAGAAAAGTAACTTGACAAATAAATCAAAAATACCCAACACTGTAAAATAAGTAATAAACATAGTGTGGCTTTATCAAGCGGAAAGTAAAACTACTGGTAATCTGAAAGGAAAGTCAATCAATACAAAGCACACAAAGTCCTATATACTGAAAAACAATATCTCTCACTTGCCAGAGACAGCTAGAGCCACCAGCACCTACGTGCACAGACACAGCAAGCACCAACGATATCCCCCTAGAAAAGAAGAACAATGAAAATTGCACCCAAGACAGCACAATATACATCGTGCACAAATCCAGAGAATTTCGCACACAATAAAACAGAAGCTAAATATGCTGCTATTATTACAGCATTTACAAAAATCACGTTCATGCATGGAAATGATACTCATTTACAGTAAACAGTAAACAAACGTTTTCTTACCAAACACATGCAACTACGCAAACTACAGATCTGCCAGTGCCGAAACTGCAAGCAGGAGTCGCAGCTCAGGAAATCAAAAGCTTTGTACTAGAATAAAAAGGAGCAATAAAACATTACAACACAAATGCAAATGATGACAAGAAATAAAACATTTAACATTATAAAACCCTGTCTGTCCATCACAACCCAAATGCCAGCCACACACGTCACCAGCCAGAAAACAGTTGACACACACAGCAAGCAAAATCCCCAGTTCAAACACACCATCAGCCAAATGCTGTTGCACACACACCGCCAGTCCAGTGCTAGTCCACACACACCTCCAGCCACACACACCACCAGCCAAATGCCAGTCCACAGAAACACTACCAGCCAAGCGCTAGTCCAAGCACACCATAAGGCAAGCACCATTCCACACACACCGCTAGCCAAGCACTAGTCCACAGACACCGCCAGCCGAGTACCATGCCATGCACAACGCCAACCAAGCGCCAGCCCATACACACCGCCAGCCAATCGCCAGTCCACACACACCACCAGCCCAATGCCAGTCCACACACACTGCCAGCCAAGCGCCAGTCCACGCACACCGCAAGTGAAGCACCATTCCACACACACCGCCAGCCTAGCAGCAGTGCACAGACATCACCAGCCGAGTGCCAGTCCACACACACCACCAGCCAAGCGCCAGCCCATGCACATCACCAGCCAAGTGCCAGTGCACACACACCACCAGCCAAGCACCAGTCCACACACACCGCCAACCAAGCGCCAGTCTACACACACCACCAGAATACACCCACCACCAGCCAATCGCTAGCCCACACACACCAAGGACACATCAGCGGAACTCCAGTTCACACACTCACACACACACATAAACCTTACCTGGTGTCTAGTGGTTTTCTGCCCCTTGGGGGCAGATGGGCCTATAAATATGGCCAATATGCCCTCAAGGGGGCAGAAATGGCCAAAATACATGCCCCAAAAAAGGGAAACGGCCCTTGCCAAAGGCGGCCACTCCCCGACATAAAAATAGATAAAATCCCTGGTAACTAGTGGCTTTCTGCCCCCCCCCCCCCTTGGGGGCAGATTGGGCATAAAAAAGGGGCCGATCTGCTTCCAGGGGGGCAGAAGGCAGGCAGAACATTGCCCGAATAACCAGGAGGGACCCTTGCCCAAGGGGCTGATCCCCAACATATAACTGGTAAAATCCCTGGTGCCTAGTGGCTTTCTGCCCCCCATGGGGACATATGGGCTCAATAATATGGCTGATATGCCCCCGGGGGGCAGAAAACAGACAAAACATGTCCCCAAATAAAGGGGAGCGACTCTTGCCCAAGTGGCCACTCCCCAACATATAAGAAACTACAATCCTTGGTGTCTAGTAGGCTTCTGTCCCTCAAAATGGCAGATCGGCCAAAAAATGGCCGATCTGCCCTCCGGCGGGGTCACCCCCTGTAATCATTATAAAAAAAATCCCTGGCTTCTAGTGACTTTTACCGCCCGCCCAGCGGGCTGATTAAAAAAAATTGCAGAATTAGGGGGGACGTAAGACAGGTAACATATGCCCCCAGGAAATGACCCTTGTCTAAGGGTTCGCTCCCGAAAAATGCAGAAAATAACATCCTGGTGGTCTAGTGGGTAGATTCCTACTCCACGATCGTGGCGCCAGCCGTGATCGTGAAGCAGGAATCCACTCAATACAGACGCAGGTCTGTATTCCTATGAGAAATGAGAGAAGGACTCATCAAAACATGGTCCTCTCCCTGGATGCGCTGGAAGCAAGTAGCTTCCAGCGCGTACCCGGCTGCAATTGATGACGTCGGCGCACCATGAGCGCGCCAACGTCATCAGATCGCTGCCATCCATGGTGGGGGGGTCAAAAGGGGTGGCGCCTGGAGGGAGCGCCAGTGCTTCCCCTATGAGTAGGTGCTAAGAAAGAAAGGTTCCATCCTCAGCACAAGAGCACAGTGGCTGAGGACGGAACCTTTCCATCCTCAGCACCGAAGGGGTTAAAAGAGGGAGTAAAAAATCCCCACCATTGTCTGGAGAGTGCGGGACATGCCCCCATACTAAAGATACCAGGACCGGAAATAATAATGGAAGACCTGAACTGAATGTGCTGTTTTTGCAAAGGCATCTGCAATGTGACCTGGAGAGTTTTTGGTGCTGCGTTCCATGTACAAATTCGACAAGCGCAAAAAAGACATTTGCAAGGATTTGCAGCAATGCCTACAAAAGAATGAACAAATAGTGAATGTGCAGAGGGAGCAGGGTGGTGGGTGGATTAAAGAGAACGGAAGGAGTGGGGAGAGAGGGGTAATAAGAACAGATGGCCGGAGGAGGGTGGTGGGTAGTGTAAAAAGAACGGTGGCTGGTGATTTAAAAAGAATGGACAGGGTTTAAAAAACAATGGAAAGTGGGAGGAGGATGAGGGGTGGGTTTTATAAATAATGTAGATCAGGGTAGGGGTGAAGGAGAGGGCCCGAGAAGCTAACAAAAGAAAACAGAGTACCTTCAGGAGCCTTCAGTGGAAGGACACTGGCCACCAGAAGCAGTACTTTGGGAAGGCTCCATGGCAGGACGCAGACTCAAAAGCCCAGAATGAAGACAGAGGCGTGGAGGAGACGCTGACCAATAGGAAACAAGAGTGATGTGGAAGCCAGCGTTGCAACACTTTTCACTACCCCCTTCTTGCGTCAACACGGATGCGCTCTATTCACTGGACAGCGCTCCATGACGCAAGTAATGACAGATACGTCTGGAATCCTGACGTATCTGTCTGCGCTAAAGTCACGCATTGCTGCAGTCGTGTCACAACCACGACGCAACTCCAGCAATGCATGGTGCCAGCCTATCCCTGTGGCACTGCGTCACCCTTACGCCTGACATCAGGCAGGCGTAAGGTACTGACACATTGCTGTCCATTAGGGGTGCCCGGGTGTCGGCACAGTTGGATACCCATCGTTTGCGTTTGGGCACTGCGGAGTCATCGTCTGTAAGCGTAGGCATAGTGGTGGTGCTGAGGGAGTTGACGAGACGTACTTCGGTGGCCTTGATCCATCTGCGATGTGTGCAATGATGGCAGTGGTGTACAGTGGGCATGGTGAAAACGTGATGTATACAATGATGGTTGGTCCAGGAGAGTCCGGTGGTGTGGCTGTAGTTGAAGGTCCGGCTGGCGGAGGAGACGTGCTCGACCTTGTGTCCTGCTATGTTGCTTGCTGTGGTCACTAGCTGCTTGACTCTGATGTTGTTGAGCTTCCCCAGGAGGGGGTGTTGTTCTAGTCACTGGGGTTGTCCAGGTGGAACTTGAGTCCGCCGAGTAGGATGCCGTCGTTGGATGGGACAGCCTGGTGAGGACTACAATGGTATCGGAGAATGGGGGTCCATGGCCCGTGTGGCCTGCAGATGAGCATGCCGCAGAGGATGGTTTTGGGGTTGGTCCGGATCTGGAAGTTGAGGTGTTCCATGGTCACCGTTGGGTCATTAGAGTGCGTGGTCAGTCGGAGTGTGCTCCTGTAGGTGATGGCAATGCCTCCTCCTTGATGGTCGTGGTGATCCTTGCGGGTGATTTAGCATCCGTAAGTGATGGCGATGGCGATGTCCGGTCCGGAACAAAGGTTGGTCCTGGCAGGCGTTGTGGCGTCCAGGGTTGATGGCAAGGAGGGTGCTGGCGTCATAGCGGTGGAGTGTCCGAGAGGAAGGGTGCTTGGTGCAGAGCGCATTCCAGGGACAGACGGACGCAGACGGGCTTGCCTATGGCTTGCCTTTGGCATGGGAGACGTCCATTACAACGCAGGCAGTACATCATTAACAATGCAACTCCGACAACGCAGGTACCTTTATATCGCATTTGATTACAACGCATTGTGAGGTCATTAATGGGGTAATTATAAATATTTTGGGTGGGTATGGCTTATGGATGTTGAATCAGGAAACTGGTGTGTGTTTTGTGGTCAGATATGAAATTTGGGCTGTGTAATGGGGTAAATTATGAAAATTGGGGTGTGTTTTGGGGTATATTATGAAAATTGGGGTGTGTTTTGGGGTAAATCATGAAAATTGGGGTGTGTTTTGGGGTAAAATATGGAAATTTGGGTGTGTTTTGGGGGCTCAAAAAGGTATTCCAGGGTTCACGGTTGGGTTTGGGGTGCAAAGGTTAGTTTTGGGTTGCACTCACTGTGTGGGAATAGTGATATTTATGTCTCCGTTATGCAACACCTACTCTACTTTTGCAATGTGCCTAGTATTAGTATGCATTGGAATGGAATGCGATGTTATGGCATGCGTCGCAACTACGAATGTGCCTTTGGCACACGAGTGGTACGCCCGCTGTGCATGGGCGCACAGCGGCCGCCATTGAGAAGTGCTGGGGGGGGGGGCTGGACAGCTGTGAGGTGGTAATGCAGCGATGCAACAGTTTTCATAAATGAGGCCCAAAATGTATGTAATAGAACAGTGGGATTATATAGCATTTGGCACAGCTTGCACAACTAAGTGGGGTCTTCTCAGGAGTGCACTCCCTTCTCCAGTCACATAAGTTGTGCCCTTGAGAAAGACATGAAAGCTCTGGTCGCAGTTTGCTGAGTAGTAAAATACCTGAAGGATGTGAAAACTCCAGGCCTCTACTACAACATGATATCAGTATTGGTCTGGCACTAACGTGTAGTTTAAATGAACTATTTGCATATTGGACGATCATTGTGCATGTGCATGAGGTTTGCCCGATGGCACAAAACTACTGGATTATGTCACAAAATATGTTTTATGTCCATAATACTGGAAACGTTTTCTGTTGGTTAGACAGCCACATGTAGTTAACAGTCAGTGGCAGCTTGCATAGGAGGTGTCAAGGTGCTGCCCCACCAAAACAATATATAGGTGACATGCTGCTCTAGCCTCAGGTAGTGCAGCAAATCAGCTAGAAGAGCTGAAGTGCTTGTCAATCATGCATCCTTCTGCCCTATCAGGAACTGGGCTAGAGAAGGATGGTCCGCCTCTCATACTACCCTGGTTTTGGACAGGATGTTAGCAGTGGGCCTTGGATTCCTCCTCTTGTTTGGTACAGTGTTTGCAGGACGCAGGAGTGCATTCACACCAGGGCCACCCACCGTGCCCCAAGTTTCAATGTGTTTATGTTTAAATGGTTCTTGAAAGGTGAAGTTTTAGATTTAGAAACATTTATCTAATGGCACATCTCTTTTTTTACACAACGTGAAATTTGGTTGCCCCCTGTGCGTGGATTGGACTGTTGTAGGTCAGCGTCACCATTCGAATTATAAACGTGATTTAGTGTTTATTTAAAGTATTTGACGTGGATTATGAGCAGTGTGTGCTTTGGAGTGGAAGTGCTGCTCGAAGTCCATGTGCAGTGCTCACTGTTTTCAGGTGTGAGTTCTTTTCCTTCAGCGTTTGCTTGCCGTAGGTGTCTGCGCACTTCCACCCAATAGACAGGTGTACTGCTTGTTTTATAAGTACCCTCCAGCCCTTAATTTAGACCAACAACGCGTTCTTCATTAACATATTGAATGGCAATGAGAGCCAGATAAAGCGCCTATTCTGTAAACGGGTAAAAGCCTTGTAATGCCATGACTTTTCCAATTCCATCATCGCGTGGCATGGTTTGCTTTTGAATTGTATGATTACCCTATGAAGCAGCTTTCACTTGTATGTTCGTATATTTGTTTGTATGTGGCGCACATAAACAGCGTGTGTGTGTGCGCGTGTTTTCACACGCGTGCATCACACAGCATGAAACGTGTAGCGCTTTGAAAGCAGCACGACAATTCTGGCAAGATCGCCCTGGAGGGCAAGAGTTGCTGGGGAGGCAAATTGCACTGACACCCCTGGCACTGCGTATAAATTAATTTGTTTGAGAGATTACTATAGTGCACAGTGCACAGGGGATCATTTCTGTGAGCCACATTATGAAGAGCAGTGACGAATGCTTTACAGAACTGGCTCTGTATTGCAGCCAGGAGTCAGACAGAATTAACAAGCACCTTTAGAAAAGTCTTTTCAGTTTTGAAGGCCAGTCAGAAATGGAGGGGCATATTCAATAGTAGTTATCGCAGCGTTAGCGGCACCTTTCTGCCGCTAATGGGCCTATCGCTAGGTATCGCCCGCTAACGCACGATTTCCTATCGCCATCGTGCTGATGTTAGCAGCAGTTTTCACCGCCGTTCCCTGATACTATTGCCATGGACACCTTCCTGTACATGAACAAACTATGGCATTTTGCTTTTTCCATGTGTGCTGCACAAGGCAGCACACATGGAAAAAGCAGAAACGAGGAGAAATAAAGCATTTCTCCTCGTTTCGCCACCTTAAGACCAGATTTTTCCTGGTCTTAAGTTTGGTGCTACCTCCTATTTACGCTGCCCTTGTGAATAGGAGGTAGCGTCAATCTCAATGGGTGTTGCGGTGGAGCGCCCACCGCAACACCCACTGCACGCCCCTTTCACGCTAAAAACAGCGTGAAGGGGGCCCTATTCACAAGGCAGTGTTAAGCAGCGTTAAGCCACTTAAGGTGGCTTAACGCTGCCTTGTGAATAGGGCAAAGCCCCTATCGCCACAACGTCACTGAAAGTGACGTTGTGGTAGCGATGGGGGCTTGAGAATATGCCCCGTAGTTTCATAGTAGATATACAGGCCGGGGGGTATTCACATGTACCTATATTGTTTTATTGTTTATTAGGGTGCTCAACAAAGCTATCTACTGGATTCAAGACAATCATATCATATAATTTGTAACATGGATCTAAAATCTTAACTGAAGGCCTTTAGAATAAAAATTGAGGCTGTCCTATTCTCTGAATATGTCCAAGACCCCTTCTATCTTTGAGACTCCCATAAAATTGCTATTGTCTGTAAGATGAGCATATGACGTGTTATTGTTCTTTTCTGCTACAACACTACGGCTTTAGTCGTAATAATAGCCAAAACCTCCAATGGGTTTTGTCTTGAAAATATACAGACTCACTCTAAACGCCAAGAGGCACCCAGCGCTATGCTTTCATAATGCTAAGATTAGTGAAAACACTAATCCGGATAGTTCTCAAAAACCAAAATCTTATCAGACTACACCGTATTTCAGTGGCGTTGGAAGTTGAGGTCAGGGTGGGTGTGAGGGCACACCCAGGTAAACTTGAAATAGTCTGATTGAAAAAAGGCAATAGAAAGGTAATTGGTGTGACTTTCGCAGCAGCTTTTGATACATGTTAAAAGACAGAAATAACTGCTTATATCAGATACAACTGCTTCTATTTTTACCTTGGAGACTTTTGTTTACTTATCTGACTGCAACTTTGCATTTCATTTAAGTTATCGACTATTCTTTTCTTTTCGGACTGCAACTTGATTTCTCGAATTTAATGACACTCTATGATACAGGAGAATGTGAAAGGTATTCAGCTAAGTTTCTTGCACATTATAAATGAAGATTCTTGCTTGTTTTTCAGTTAAACGTCACAAGTATTTTCAAATATAACATTGCATTTGAAACAGAATTTTGAAGTGTGATGGTAGCAGTTTAGTAGAGTCAGCGTGCCCTGGGGCACAATATTTTTTAATTTGTGTGATTCATAAAATATTGAATCGTTCTGATGTTTTATGTCTTAATATGCCCTTTTTCGTTTAAGACGTGAGGCAATTTAATACCGGAACAGCACAGTATTTTGTGACATAATAGATTAATCTTCGAAGGTATTATTAATCTATAATGGCATTTGCCTTTCTTCTTACATATTGTCGCTTTTGAATAAACACGGAAATCTGATTTCCAAACATGTTACCGATTGCCCGCCATATGAGTTTAATCTGAAAACTGTTTTTGTAATGCTGTCCTGCAGTCTCGGTAACATACAAAAGATGTCCCATTACAATTAGCAAACTTCTGGTGGTAAGTGCACAGGAAAAAAATACAAATGCACTCATTAACTGTGTTTCTGTTTGTCATGGTGTATCTTTTTACATATAATGAAACGCTGGAATGGAACACAAAGACCAGCAGAAACTTTATTTTTGTTACTTCACGATTGTGAAGGCCATGTTAATGTGGTTGGAATAACATGGATAAAAGACATCGGCAAAGCCAATGGCTCTCTTATAGGCAAGGCCTATTGGCTTTGCCAATGTTTGTTTACATTACTGTGGGCACTGAGGTGATTACGGCTAGTATTCCTTCATGGCATGGCTACTAACGTAATCTTGTCTAATGTGGTCGCTATTACAACACTGATACTATTAGTAGCTCAGGATGATTTTCATTGATCATAAGTAGCTCTTATTAGAGAAAAGGTTGGAGACCACTGTTCGAGCTATTCTCCGAGCTATCACCCACCAGGATGTAAATAGCTACATACCTGCCATATTTACTGGAACTATTTGCACCATTATTGCTGTGGTCTAGGCACTTCTTTGTTTCCTTTTACTCTGTGATTTTGGACGTTCTCCATTGTACAACATTCTTTTAGTTTCACGTGTGTTATGTTATTTTATGGCTGATGGCAAGCACCTTCTGTCTCTCCTTGAGCTATTATGCCATCTACAAAGCAGGTACATGAGCCAACGGAACTGTTATGCCATTAACTGGCACTCAACGTCTGGGTACAAGTACATTTCTCGTCCTATTCTGTGTTTAGAGAGGTCTTGCTTGGAGTTCATAAATATATTATGTAGCAAATACTATGCATAGGAAGATGTTACCTACAAGTAAACTAATCAAATGAGTAATTCTATTCCACTACTTGGTTATGGTGGATTAAAGAAATATTTTAAATCATATTATTCAATAAGATGCAGAGTCACACAGCACATATTAGGTGACCACAAGTTCCCCGTTCCATTAGAAATATCTATTTCAGATTGCACAATTGCAAGCTATAGCTAATACCATACTCAACGTTTCTTTAGCCAATTAATATACATTTGCCACAACTTACTTCTAACCTGAGAAGCTTCTTTTGGTTAGTAAGTGGCACTCTCGATTCGGCTCACATCACACGACAAGTATTTCCAAGCGTGCATATATTTACCCTGACATTTGAAGGTATCAGACTTGCTTAGGTTACAGTAGTGGCAATTAGGTAATGGTGTTGCTACATATTGAGGACCATATCTATCATTATATAGGACAACGCAGCGAGTCACCTGGCTGACCTCCGTGATAGGGAAAGGGCAGTGATGCGCGGTACTTAACATTGTACAGCGCATCCAGACCTCTTCCCAGCGCTGGAGCACAATGTTCTGCCTAGCGTCAACACAGGCACTCTTGCACCACGGTGCAAGGGTGCCTGCGTTGTTAGCAGGATTGTTTTTGTGCAGGAAGGGGCACCTCCCTGCACATAAACAATTCCCTGAAGTATTTTCCTCTTTCTATGTGTGCTGCACACAGAGAAGGAGGAAACAAACGATGATAAATAAAGATATTGCTCCTCCTTACAAACATTTGTAGGCATGGTGATAACTGAAAAAGTGTGAGCTTGTCTCTGACAAACATTCATGCAACCCCACTAAAATCAAATTGCCAGCACGCTTCACCATAGTACAAATTTTAATCTTAAATATTCAACAGAACTAATATGTTTTTAAAATTTGCTTGAGCGATGATGCTTTTCATGCGTGCATCAAGAGCCATTACAACTATTGAACAAGATGCAAAATGATCTGCAGCATTACTGCTTGCAATACGCATTTTGATAGGATATGTATCGAGCAGCACCATTAAAAAGTACTAGGCCCGTGCAAAAAGATGTACTGGCAAATTCAAACAAACACAGCAATCTAAATGTGCAAATGTAGGTGCCAGACAACAATTATTAAAGTAGATTGGTGCAAAAAGAAGTCACAAAAATATGCACAATCAACCTTGGACAGAGTGTATCTTCTCATGATACAGGATATGCTGTCCTGCCAATGTGTCACTATCTGGTAACACTGGCTCCAGAACCTGAGACGCCATATGGCACAAAATTAGCTCTTAGTCTGAACTGCCTCAAAAACAAGCACTAGGCTATATGTTTCCCTTCCTAATTGGGTGGGTAGACATATAGCCAGTTCTCCGATAGCCCTTATTGCAATGGGCCATTAGAGGGATCTAACCATGGCAGAGTAGTCTATAAGTGTCCGCCCGTATATAAATCAGTCGGGTGGACAATTTTCTTGGTGGTAAGGATACTCCGTAGCCATTGCGGTGAAGTATCCTTACCGCCAAGATATAAGTAAGCCCCTTAGTTACATAATAAAGGCAAATTTAATGATGATTGTGCTCTGTAAAAATAAAATAAGCTACCAACAGTTTAGCCACATATGCATTATATGTTTCAAATAGCACCACTGAACCCCCAACTACACTCTCCTCCACACTACTGCCAAATTGGTGTGGCTCATTGGGTACACTGGTAGCACTCAACACTTTACAGCCTGCATGACTTTAGTATTGTGCTATGAGTCACCAGCACCCCCACTATGAAAATAGTTCCAGCACCATTGCTGTATTTAGAGTTGGTACCTGTGAAAGCAAGAATGTGTCTAAGGACAAATGGCTGGTCATCTGCTTAGGGGAGGAGAAGAAATGAAGCCCCCCCCCCATCTTACCTATTCACTTTACAGAATCAGATCTAAATCAACCAATCAGAATTTATAGCGCAGCAAATCACCTGTCTCAAGGCGCTGGAGTTGCTAGGTGCTCTGCTCACTCGAACAATCATGACTTGCAACTTTTTCTGAGTTCGCGAAGTGATGCAGTGTTCTTGAGGTGCAGGGGAAGGTCGTTCCAGGCTTTGGCTGCTAGGTGAGAGAAGTAGCGACCTCTGCTGTTGGATCGACAGATCCGGGGCAGGGGGTGTATGCGAGGAAAAGGGAGGTTGATCGCAGGTGTCTGGTTGGTTGGTGGAGGATCATTTCTTTTGTTGAGGTATGGTGGTCCTTCGCCATGCAAGGCTTTGTATGTGTAGGTCAGCATCTTGAACTGGCATCTCTTCTGGATCGGGAGCCAGTATAACTTCTTGAGTTGCAGGGTTATGTGAGTCCATCTGAGGAGGTCATGGAACAGTCTTTCTGCTGTGTTTTGTATTGTCTGTAGTCTCTGCAGTTATTCCTACGTAAAGAGTGTTACCGTAGTCCATCCTGCTGGTAATGAGGGCTTGAGTTACTGTCCTTCTGGTGGTGATTAGGAGCCATCTGAAGATCTTAAGGGGCATACATAGGGTGTTGAAGCAGGTGGACGAGACTGTGTTTACCTGTTTCTGCATAGATAACTTGATGTCCAAGATGATGCTGAGGTTGTGGGCATGGTCTGTTGGACTTCTGTCTTGTCCGAGTTGAGCTTGAGACAGTTGTCCTTCATTGACTTGGCGACGTTCATAATACATCTGTGGAAGTTGGTTCTGGTGGTGGGGGGTTCTTGTGACAGCAAGAGGATGAGCGCAGTGTTGTCCGCATGGAAGATGTTGAGTTTGTGCGATCTGACAGTGTTTGCCAGGGGGTCATGTACGTGTTGAAGAGGGTGGGGCTGAGGGACGATCCTTGTGGTACACTGCAGATGGTCTCCTTGGGTTCCGAGGTCAATGGTGGGAGACGGATTCTCTGAGTTCTTTCAGTGAGGTATGAGGCCATCCATTTGAGGACTTCTTCTTGGATTCCGATTTGGTGGAGCCTGTTGGATGTGGTGGGAGATGTTGTTGAAGGCGGCTAACAGGTCCAGAAGGATGAGGGCTGCTGTTTTGCCGCAGTCTTGGAGGGCCCTGATGTCATCAGTGGCTGCTATCATGGCTGTCTCTGTGTTGTGATTGGATCTGAATCCAGATAGAGAGGAGTCCAGGAGGTTGGGTTGTATGATGGAACCACGCATGCCAATACCACGCATGCCTTTACAACGCAAGCGCTATAACAATCCTACCACAACAATTCCAGTATTTACCATGTATGTCTGAACCACACATATGCTTAGAGGTACATTGCACATAGCTTAACCACACATACTGTTACCACACATACCTTTACCATGCATACCATTACAATGCTTATACTGGAGCAAAGTTAGAAAGCACTATTCCAACTATTTCTTTAACATATTTTTTAACAAACCAATATTTTTTCAAAATGGAACAGAATATTTGCATTTGAATCGTGATATTTCACTGTTCAACATTAACAGTAGTTCGTTCCCAAAAACATTTTTCTTAACATAAACGGAATACAGGGTATCCCATTCACAGAGTAGTCCTTGCTTTATTATCAATACTCATTAGATACACCTCGCTGTAAAATGGCTGACATCCTAAGTGACGGACTCGAATATACATCAGTTTGAAAAACCGGCCAAAATAAATGCACGTTCTGTCAGAATCAAACGCTCACTGAAAAATGCTGGGCAGAACATATTTTATTTTAAATTATGGAACACCACAGTACAAACCTTATAAACAGTAATCCACCATTTTGTAGTCAGTGGTACACTGAGTTCCTTCGTGACCACACACACCGTTACGAGCGGAGACCTGTCAGACACAGCCAGTTGGAAATACTGCCATCTAGCGACCAAAGTAGGTATATAATTAATAAAAATGATAAATGATTAATCGTAGAAAATTACCTGAACATGTATTTAGTCAGCTTTTAATTGATATTTTTCAGATTTAGAAAATAATTACTCAAGTGATCTATTGAAGTTCCCTTTGCTAATCCACATCTCCGGAAGGTAAAACAACTTAAAAGTTTCACCAAACTACTAATTTTAAAGCGTTTTTCCGCATTTTTAAAAAAAATGTGCCACTTCAAACTTGTCTCTCACCAGACCGATTCCTTGCCATTTAAAAAAAAAGAACTTACAGTTGTGAGACACCCTACAGAATTACTAACTGCCCTTGTTGCACACTGCCTTGTTTTAATAAAAAAAAAAAATTGATGTAACTGTCCAAGGTGCTATTTCTCAGGGCTGGTGCTAGACAATGACTGGGGGCTAAAATTAGAATTGTTACTCCATCGAGTGCCTGCATCAGGGAAGATGCTCGAGATTGTCTAGGGGGCAAAATCACAATTCTAAAACCACTGTACACTTACCTCAAGGAAGGTGGTGGGCAGTGGTGGGGGGGGGGGGTAAAATTACTTTTGATACTCTGCCAGCTACTTACCTCAGGGCATGTACTGAACAGTGTGTGAGTGGCAAAATAACTATTCTATCTTTGCTAGTCACTTACCTCAGGGAAGGCAGTGAACTGTGACTGGGGACACTAAACTATATTACCTCCACCGAGCACTTAGGTTAGGGCAGGTGCTGGACAGTGGCTGGTTGATATTTTCTAATCTTACTCCACCATGTACTTATCTCAGGGCAGGTGTTGGACAGTCTCTGGGGGATAAAGCTAGTGTTCTAACTCCACCGGTTGCTGGTCGCAGGAAAGGTACGGAATAGCGACTGGGTGGCAAAATTACTTATGTAGGAGCTTGTCTCTGGGAAGGTGCTAAACAGTGGGTTTGATCATAACCACTGCAGGTGCTCGCTTTACGGCAGGTGTTGGACATTGACTAGGGGGGAAATTAGTAATGTATCTCTGCTGAGTACTTACCTTAGGGCAAGTGCTGCACAGTTCTTGGGGAAAAATTACTAATATATCTCTGCTAGGTACTTACTTCAAACCTAGTGTTGAACAGTGCCTGTACATGTGTAACAAATAATTTAACATGCACAAAATAAATGAAATGTTTTAATTTTAAAACTGATATACTGTTCAATCATTCTACACATAGAAGAACAGTTCTTACTCGAAAATCACAAACTGCCAAGTAAGTGTAGGAAATAATACAGAGAATGTAGGCAGTAAATCACCATATGTTTTCAAGCATATTTACAAACTGTATTTTGCTTCATTATCATTCTAAACAGAAAAGAATAGTGTTTGATAATACCAACATCTCCAAAGAATACCACTACCAACTTGAACAACCAACTTCTACTATTTTCCATCAGGAAGCCACAAGACAGAGATCACCAGGTAATAAACTACATACGAAATATCTATTAACCTAACCAAAATATATTTCTTCCAGCCTGAAGAAAACACAATCATTAAAATTTCTAAATACAACCAGGCATTGAAACTTTTCCCTTAGCAAATACACAACTCCAGAAGGTTAAATCACACACAAATATTGCAATGTGTTTGAATTTTGTAGTTTATCTTACAAATTTGATCAAAATGTGCTATTGAAAATTTGTAACTCAACATAACATTTCCTTAACATCATTTTACAGTGTAAGCAAACAATAGGAAGACACTGTGCAGAATATGTCAGGGTATTTTTTGGCACACTGCCCAAAATATACATAAAAGAAATGTAACACTACAAGAGATTTTATTTCAGGGAAGCTGCTGAACAGTGCCTGGTGGACTAAATTGCTATAGTAACTCCACTGAATGCTTGCCTTAGAAAAGGTCCTGGAGAGTGTTTGGGGAACAAAATTACTAGTCCAACACCACCAAGTATTTCCCTAAAAGCAGGAGCTGGACAATATCTAAGGGACAATATTATAATTTTAATACTCTGGATGCTTGCTACAGTGAAGGTGCTGAACACTGACTAGGGGGCCAAATTAGTATTCTAACTCCACTAGGTGCTTTCCTAAAGGAAGGTGCTGGACACTGCGTGAAGGGCCAAATTACTAATCTAACTCCTCCTGATGCTTGCCTAAGGGAAGGTCCTGGACACTGTTTGGGGGCAAGATTTCTTACTCCACGGGTGCTTACCTCAGGGAAGGCACTGGACTGTGTTTGTGGGGAAAATGTACTATTCTAACCCCTCTGGGTGCTTGTTTTAGGAAAGATACTGGACACTACTTGGGGGCAAAATGACTATCCTAACTCCACCTGGTACTTTCATCTGGGAACATGCTGGACAGTGTTTTGGGAACAAGTTTACTATTCTAACTTCAGCAGGTGCTTGCCTAAGGGAAGGTGCTAGACACTGCCTGGGGGGTCAGATTACCATTCTAACTCCCCCTGGTGCTTGACTAAGGGAAAGCCCTGGGCACTGTTTGGAGTGCATAATTACTATTCTTACTCCACCGGGTGCTTGCCTCAGGGAAGGTGCTGGACAGTGTTTGGGGGCAAATTTACTATTTTAACTCCCCCGGGTGCCTGCTTTAGATGAGGTGCTGGCCACTAACTGGCAGCCAAAATTACTATTCTTACTCCACTAGGTGTTTGCCTAAGGGAAGTTAGTGGACAGTGTCTGGGGAGCAACCTTTACAATTACTGCTGTTATTGCTATTATTTGCCAACTAGAAAGAAAGTTACTGAGTATTTTGAAAAATATTAATAAATTGTTAATTGAATTTTTGATATTTTTAAAACAGCAAAGAACAACAGTTGAAGTTACCTGCTTCTCTAAAAACACCTCTAACAAGTTGAAAAACAAAGTAACAATCTATTCCCTCAACAAGGCTCAAAACAGATATCGTCAGGAAATAAACTGCACTTGAATTAACTAAGTTAATCCAATTTTCTTTAATCAGTCAAAAGAGATAGCAAAAATGTTCAATTTCTTAATTTAACAGGGCATTTAAACTCTTCTTTTTTCACACAGCACAGTGATTAACAATGATTTGTTTTCTTTCTCTTAGCAGGTATAGCAACATAAGTCAAACATGCATAAAAACAATAAAAACAAATGGTGACACAATTCTCTTTTACTCTTTTTTTACAGACCTAACAGCAATGTCATCAGCTCGTCAGGCTACTTTCGTGAATTTAAAGAGAGGCAATCGATTATTATAGTATGGTGGCTATCTCTACTGTAAGGAGAGGTTGACTGAGCCCAAGAGTCATTGGAGGTGTGTGCAGTATTTCTCTTCCCATTGCACAGGCAGAGCAATTACTCTGGAAGACATCGTTGTTGGGACAAATGAGCATATCCACTCTGCCTCTGCAATGAAAATTGAAGTACGCGGAAATGTACAACATATTAAACAACTAGCATGCACCTCCAATGAGCCCTGTGGTTACGTTCTAAGGGAGGTAGCCCAAAATATCCTCATACATGTTGCTAGTAGCATGCCCACCATACCCAACCTTAGGAGAACGGTCTGGAGTCAAAATCTGGCAGGTAATCCCCATTGTGTATCCCCCAACCCTATGGAGATATTAACACCCCCTAATTAACTGTTACTTTCTCTGAAGAACCTTTCCTCCTGCATGACAATGAAAACACTCAGAAAAGAGTCCTAATTTTTAGCCACAACCTATAACCTAGTTACTGTGGAGAATAGTCAAATTTGGATGATGGATGGGACATTTAAGTCAACACCCCATTCATTCACTCCAATTTACACTGTTTTTAAAAATAATTATAGGTAATTACTAAATTTAAAATAAAAATTTCCAATACGAATTAATTAATACCCAAGCATTACAATTAATACCTGGTTATTAATACACTTCCCCATCCATTACCCCTAAAACCCTTGTACCCTCTTACTAAAGGTAAGTGTTACAGAGACTTTTAAAAATAATTACAGTTAATTTCAAAATTAAAAATTAATGATTTCTGACTCTTAACAATTAATACCCTGGTATTAAAAATAATGCCTGGGTATTAATACACTTCCCCTCCCATTAACCCCAATATCTCTTGCATCCCATCCCTAAAGGTAAGTTTTACAGAGTTTTATTGAAAGAAGTAAGGACAGAGGTATTTTCTTTTTAATTTCCCAAAACCTTCAAATTTATACCCGGGTATTACATGTAATGCATGGGTATTAATACACTTCCCCACCCATCACCCTTACATCACTTGCATCCCGCCCCTAGAGGAGAGCTTAACAGAGATTTTTAAAAACAATTATAGTTAATTGCTACATTTAAAATGTATAATTTCCGACACCAATTAATTAATACACAGGTATTAAAATTAATACCTGGATATTAATAAACTTCCCCATCCATTACCCCTATATCCCTTACATCACCTCCCCAATGCGAAGTGTAACAGATTTTTGTTTGAATAATTGAGGTTAGAAACAATATTTTAATATATTTTCCAAAACCTATAAATTAATACTCAGATATTAAAAATAAAACCTAATCTAATATAAACTGTATATTTATTAAAAAGTAATTTTTTATTAAAAAACATTTTCTTACCACCAAATAAACCGATAAATTCCTCTATACCTAAAATGTGTGGTTAAGACATGTGTGGTAAAGGCATGCATGGTTAAGGCATTCATGCTAAAGGTATGTGCCTAGTAAAGACATGCGATGTAATGACTTACCCATGGTAAAGGCTTCATTGTAAAGCTATTGCGTGGTTAAGACTTTGTTTTTAAGGACGTTTCCCAAGAGGTTGTGGGATTCCAAGTGTTTGGTGAGTTACTGTCTGATTACCTTTTCAAGAACCTTCACCAGAAAAGGGAGCAGGAAGATGGGCCGATAGTTCTTCAGGTCTGATGGGTCAGTGGATGGTTTCTTTGGGTGGGGCCTCACTTCAGCATGTCTCCAGGCCTAAGTGAAGGAGGCTGTGGTGATGGAGATGGTCAGGACTTTCTTGAGCTTGTCGCCAATCGTCTTGGTACCGAGGTTGAAGATGTGGTGGAGACATGTGTCCTTGGGTGCTTACGAGTGTAGGGAGTTCTTGATGGAGATTGTGGCTTGAGTTGTGAGAGGGTTCCAAAGGGTGAGCAGGTGTTCGGGGTTTGTGTTTGTGGGTGTGAGTAGGCTGATGCTGCCAGCGGTGGGGGATTGGGGTTTGAAGTTCTCGTAGATGGCTGAGATCTTTTCGTGATAGAAGTCCACACAGTTCTTGGGAGGGGGTGATGTCATTCCCGGTGCTGTGGGGTTGGAGAACTCCTTCACGATGGTGAAGAGCTCCTTGCTGTTATAAGTGCTGACTTCTATGTGATCTGCTAGAGCGGTCTTTTTTGTTTCTCTCAGGAGGCGATGGTACTGGTTGAGTGCTGTTTTGAAGGTGCTATGGTCTTTTGTCTTTTCGCTATTATGCCACTTCCTTTCTAGTTGCCAGCAGTTGCATTTGGAGGATTTAGCTCCACTGAGAACCATGTGCCTCTTCTGGCTGGTACTTTGGGTTTGGCTGGTTTGGCGGGGTCGATTGTTTTGGTAGCCTCATGTTCTGGGTCGGGTGATGAGTAAGCTGTAATAATGTTATACTTATTGTCTTATATTATTTTGTATGCTGTATATACTTTTGAGCTAGCTATTGCTTATAAATTTACGGTACTTTGCAATTTGTGGACTCTTGTTCCTTTTGTGACTGAGCTTTCTAACCCATACATTTTTAGAAGGGGGGGCTTAAACTTGACCTTTTTATAAGTAATTTATTTTCTTTTTTTGTGTAGGGCATGTGTTTAGTTTGGTAAGCACTATATTTCTGATTCCCTTCTAATATCAATTCAGCCAGTCTAGATATTTTATAGAGACCTTTTTTGGTCAGTGATGGACATAAATTTTGCGAGACGCTCTGCCAGACAGATCTAAACCCACTAGCTAACCATTCAGGATGAACAAATCAGGGGAAGAGTTCAAACGAAGCAGTTGAATTCTGCTTTATTTTCCATAATTCAGTGGGACTTGCGTCTGGGGCACCACACCCACAAAGATTAAGGAGATTCCTTAACCAATTATTGTAGGCTAATTTAATTAATTTTTGTCAGTCCTAAACATTTTGTGGTATCAGCAGGCACTAATGTGCTTAATAATGATTGTGAGGAAATCCTGATTGGGACAGCAAATAGGAGTTTCCAGGAAAAGCCTGCAACTTAAGTCTCTACTACTGGCACTTTTCACCAGTGAAAACCTGGCAGAATGTCTGTGAGTAAAACTGTCCTGTGCAAGGTAATCGGTGCTCAATTTCCACTGTCACTGGTTAGCCCTCAATTGAAGTACTTTAACTTGAAATCAGGCTAGAAATTCCGTATCTATTAATTACTGAATTCTGCATTATCAGTAATACCAGATGTGATATTTCTGACCCAATTACTTCCAAATACATAAAAAGCAACTAAGTGTCTACTTCAGAAATAATTGATACAGCTGAACATGGGTAGGTTTTCACTGCTCTTGAGGAGAAATTCAAACCCAAACCTGATTCACAAATGCCTAAGGCATACTGCTTTCATTGTGATGATTTTATGAACCTTACGACTGCAAACTGCCTTTTGGAAATTTAGCAGTTGGTGGGAAGGGCTTTTCCAGAAATGTTCAAATATATTTTTGTTCTTTTTCCCTTCATGTGAAAATATTTGTTGATGTGAATGAATGCTTTTGCTCAACAACTGCAAAATGTATCACCTTCAGGTGGAGATTTGGCAAATGTTTTCACAGAGAATAATTTTTGACGAGAATGGAATAAGAGTAGGGATTTTAAATTTCTATTTTTCAAATGCTATATCATAGGGTGAAAATATTAGAGAAATTGATAATATTTTCATTAAAAATAATTCCTTGCAGGTCATCCTCTATGAAAATTGGGAATCTAGGTATATGTTCCCTCACTTACTACATCACCTCCTCCAGGTTCATTTAGAAGTCCATTTAGAAGTTCTAATCAGTGGGGAAGCCAGTGCAAATGTTGTGACTGAAAGGAAACAGGCGTTTGCTCCCATTTTGACCACTAGGTACTGGTGTAATATTTCTGAAATGCCCTGAGCCCAGCTAAACAGGACTCAGTGCATGTGCTCTGACCCTTAAAGTTGTGTATGCTTAATTAGCTTGCCCCCAAATGGCATAGCTCACCTTACTTGTAAGTCTCTAGTATAAGGTACCAGGGGTACCTAGGACTCATAAGTTGAGGTTTATCTCATGGACTGTAGCACTAGTTGTGCAACCACGAGTATGATAAGGTATTTTACCTTGTCATACTCGTGGTTGCACAACTAATGCCACTGCAGACTGGAAAGGCAGTTTAAAACTGCTAACTCGTCTGTGCGATATAAAGTAATGACAAAGCCCAAATCTCCCTTTTTAGTATACATATGTCATCACAAAGCAAGGCCTATGGAACCCTAAGGTGGGGTGATGTAAATTTAAAGGTAGAACATGTACTTTTCATGTTCCAACAGTAAAAACCCTAAATTGTTGTTTTTACTGTGGAAAGGCCATTAGCCCTATTAGCCAGTACAGAGGTAAAGGCTGTTCTCTCAGCTCTGAAATCTTCTGAATGGGACTACTAAAGTTGGTACGGTAAAGAATCAAAAGAACTGGTGCATCAAATCAGATTTCATGGTGAAATAAAATGTAATGTAACTGGTGGGCAAAGTTCAACTTTAGGAGTTGCTACTTTAGCTACCCAAAGTTTCCAGTGCCTGTTTACTGTTGTACACCTGGTTTGTTTTCTTCCCGCCTGGGTAGACGTCCTAACGACTCTCAGGAAAGGAAACAATAGGGGCATGCAATGGATAAAGGTGTTACCTCCCTGCTGCAGGAAGCCCCTTGGTATTGGCCCACAAAGCCAGCTTCAAAGGAGAAACCTCTTTTGAAGGGTAAATGGGAATCACTTGGGAGAGGGTCTGCTCTATTTTTAAGGTAGACTGGCTGGCACTAGGGATAGGGAAGGAGAAGCCAGTTGTCAAACCTGTTTACCAAGGGCAAGTATCCCCCTTGGTAGCCACACATCTGGGTTGGGCTAGGGATCTCTGGACGCCAAGAGAGGGGTTCTGTCATGTTGGAAGCAGTCAGAATGGTGCATCTTTGGGTTGCCAGATGCCACACTTTCAGGGAGTGGTCATCAAGAGGGCGGGAACCTGGTAGGCCATTGGTTACCATCCTCCTCCTACCCTGAGGGCATTTTCTGAGCATCTAGAAAAAGACACCCCTGGCACCCTGAACTCAGATCTCAACTGGACTAGAAGGACTGCCCTGCTGCACCGTGATGCCGGCAAAGAGAGGCTGCACTCTTGTGGACTGCACATGCTGATCCTGGTGGCTAGCAAAGGAATTGGTCTGTGTCTTCTGTATACTGCTTGTGGAGAAGTCGTCTCCGGAGCCCAGCCAAAGCAAGAAGCTCCCAGGGTCAGTTGGCTGACCGCCTGTTTGCAGCACAAAGCCACAACAGCTGAGGAAGCCTGCTGGGGTGGGTTGGTAGACCAAACCCTCAAGCCACCTTCTATCATCGCAATGCAACACCAGGGACCAGGACCTGATGCCCAAAGTTGCACCCAAGTCTGTTGGACCAGGGAGAGTCGTCAGAGTGCAGTTTG
Source organism: Calotriton arnoldi (assembly GCA_963921515.1). Classification (NCBI taxonomy): domain Eukaryota; kingdom Metazoa; phylum Chordata; class Amphibia; order Caudata; family Salamandridae; genus Calotriton; species Calotriton arnoldi. Next base: position 428,994 of record CAWUFW010012533.1, read on the forward strand.
GTAACCAAGAAGATGAGGAAAGGATTTGGCTCTAACTGGGATATTGGGCGACTTGTAGTCCAGTGGCAACTGCACTTCTGCCAGGACAAAGAGGACTTCGAGGGATGTCATTCTCGCTGGCCAGGACAGCCTCGCCGAGTACGTGGACTGAGGAGTAGCCACAGGAAGACGTCCATCGACCGCATCGCATCTGCAGCATCCTTGAGCAGGTTCAGCATCCTGTATCCCTTGCATCAGGACCACTTTCCTAGAAACTGACAGCAAAGAGATAAAAGTGTTGTGTAGTAACTGAAGACTGCTCCTATTTCGGCGGGAAGTGTTTCTGTGAAACTTGAGGGTCCTCCTGACTTGCTTCCTGACCGAGTTAATCGCCTAAAGTAGCTCTTAGTAACAACATTGACACTTGGCCAAAGTATTTCTTGAAAAAGTTTCTAAGTGTGAAATTCGTTACATTTGCTAATGCTAGTTCATGGTTAATTGAAAAGGTGCATATTTATTATAACTTGCAAATACTATATCTCCGGAACCCTCCGGTGGATCTTTTCATTGGGAAGTCTAAAAATACATAAAAGTACACTCTATTTTTATAAACTCACGTCTGATTTCTTGAGTGTCTTGTGAATTTCTTCTTCAATTGTTTGCTGTTTAATTGCTTTACACTTGTTACTTTGTGTAAGCCTTACTGCTCAGAGCCACTGCTACCCAGGGTTGAGCTAAAGGTTTCACAGATTAAACCTACTGGTCCTAAAGGGGTTGGTAAGTGAATTACGTGGTGCGGTCACCAGGGCCGGACTGGCAACCAAAACCGGCCCTGGCAAACTGCTCGGCTGCCCCCCCCCTGGGGTGAGGGGGGGTGCAGCCGAGCAGTTTGCGAGTGCCGGTTTCGGCCGATTTTGTTACAGGGGGCCGTTATTGCCGACCCCTGGTAACAAAAACGGCCCCCCAGGGGCCCAAAACCGGCCCCCACCCTAGTGGCCCACCGGGAAAACGCCCGGTGCCCGCTACGGCCAGTCCGGCCCTGGCGGTCACACAACCACACCATGAAATATCCCCCATTTCCTCACAGTGACTTTGTCAATAGATGCAACATTTTCAAAGTATTTTCCTGGTGCTCTCCTGGGAGCTGCAACCACTTGCGACCCATACATGATGTCCATGAAGTTGACTGACATATCCATTCATAAAATTCTTTATAACCCATTTTTGTGACTCCGGAATTTACAAGCATAGGTTCTGCTTTTTGTATGCATTGCGTTTTACTCATATGCATGAACTGTTTTATGAATTCAGGCCCTATATTCCACAAAGTAAAATGAATGCTTCATATATTGGTTTGGAGCCTAATCAAAATATTTGCCTCCATCACACTCCAGCCTTAGTAAGCAGTGTGACGTATCCGCAATTCTAACGCTGTCAAATATATTTTTAGTACGTGAAAACTTTACCTGAGGGTACAAGAAAATGTTCCGATACATCTGGGGAGTTTAGACAACTTTTACATATGTTTTAGGGTTGCATCTATCTCAGTGTTCCAGCAATTGTCATGAAAGTTTGGGTTATAAAATTCCTTCTGTTTTCTGCTAGGCAATCCTAACTATAGATGCACATGAATTTCTAAAAGCAGCATCTCACTGCTTAATCCATCTAACTTTGGCATGCTTGGAATATATACGAACAGCTGCAAAAGAAAATAACTGAAAGTTACTTTCCTTTCTCTTGCTGCAGTCTCTCCAGGACACCTGGGTTCAGGCAGTACCTGCTGCATCCCTACTTCCAGTGCCGTTGCTGGCAGTTTTCTGCCTGTGGAGAGGACATGCAACTTCCTTCTGGGGTACCACCAGGCAATTGAAGCCAAACAGAGTAAGTCAAGGTAAGCTTTCTAGTTCTCATTACACTTGCACTTCCCGAGGAGGGGGGATGCCTACCTCACTAACTTCTCAAGTGCACACTTGATGGCAACAATACAGACTTTGGGCTCTTCCCCATCAGTTCAAGCACCCTCATTCCATCATTCTTCCCTGTATATAGCACCCTTGTGGAGCAGCAGATCTCTGAAAGATATCATTGTTGAGGCTTCGTAAGCCCACTCTTCATTGTAATGAAGAAAGATAGAGGCCTCAAACCAGTCATAAATCTTTGGACAACCACTAGGCTATTCACCAGCTCTTTAAGACGGAAGGCATCTATCTTTTAAGTGATATGCTCTTTCTCAGTTACTGGATGATCAGACAAGACCTGAAAGATGCCTACTTCTCTAATCCCAACCTCAAGGGTCTCCTACCATTTTTGAAGTTTGAATGGTGAAACCATTTTGTGTCAAACAGAAGCAGCTTGCACACGTAAGAGCGGTGGAGCGGGGTGGGTTGTGGGGTGGTGCAAGTCGACAGACGACGATATGAGTAGTATTAAATAAATAAATAAATAAAGCCACTTACGTTGTGCTCGTCACATCGCTGACTCGGCGATACGGAGAGTGCAGGGTAAGTGGTTTTGTTTATTTATTTAATATTACTTATCCCGTTGTCTGTCGACATCCGCCACCCCCCACCCTGCCCCTCCCACCGCCCTCCGCTCTTACCTGTGCGAGCCGTTACTGGTGTCAAAATGTGCCCGCAAGAGTGTCTATGTGTATGCCTGTGGGCAGGTGTGTCTGCCTGTGTGCTTGTGTGTGTATGCCTCAGGAGGGAGGAGAATCCCATTATCTCGTTGTCACATGTGTCTTCCAGTGGCCATACCTGATGTCTGCTGTGCATTATAGGCATCTGATAGCTTCTTGTGGATTATGGTGGCGATCTTAGCATCTGGTTTCCTCTCCTAGAATAAGGTAAGCTTCATCAGCACAGGGTTAGCATCACTGACATCTGGTGGTCACTCTTAGCACTGGTGGTAACTCTTAGCACCCTTGCCATATGATGGCCTCCCATAGCCTTTTATGTGAGTGTTTGACATCTGTTGGCTATCCTTGGCGTAAGTTAACCCCAGGCTTTTGGTGTCCCCATTGGTATCTGTGGGGCACCCTTGGCTAGCAGTAGCTATTCCTGCTATAGGTCTGATACCCCTGATTTTGGTGACTGCCACTGCTTTCTGGTGGCCATCCCTTTCATATGGCAAGAATCCCAGACATGTGGTGGGAACCTACTGCTTTGTAAGACACCTCTGGCAGAATGTTGGCATACTGGTATTGAATTGCATAGCCCTTGACATAAAATGATCCCCTTGGAATCTGATGGGTAGCCCTGGCTTCTAGTGGCCACCCATAGTGCAAAATGCCCACCATGGGCATTTGGCAGTCCTTTCTGACATATGATGAATATCTCGGACATGTGATGGTGAGGAAATCTGGGCAGTATAGTTTCATGTCGGACAGTAATAAATGTGAGTACATGTTGAAAGTGACATACTGATATTTAGCGACCAATCTAGCATATTTACTAATGGAAAGTGTTAATATTTGGAAAACAATATTGGTTTTTAGAAAATTAAAAGCTTTTAAGATGGGGAAACGACTTCATTTACCAAACTGAAAAATTAAATTGGATTTGTTTGGGAAAATTAGTGCAATTTGAAAGAAAATAACAAGCTGCATGAAATAAAAAAGTAGTTCAATCTCTGCTCTCTCAGACTGTAAGATTTGCCTATCCTTATAAATTACTTTTCCAAATAGATGCTCAGCAATACTAAATAGCCCGGCAACAATTTGAAGGGTCATGATAGGAAAATAAAAGAAGTTATATGTATATTTGCCTTTGCAAATTTTGTGCTGTTTTTATTTTGAGGCTGAAATCCACATACACCCCTTTGGTAAGGTCGGACTTGCTTGACGTACCGTGAACGTATTGTAATGTTTCAAGGGAGCCCCTTCAGAAGAGCATGTAAGATCCATGGCATTTTAGTCAATTATTTGAACTTATGCCGTGTAATGCACTTTTTTGGTTCTACCTTAAAAGATTTCTTCAATGAAAAAAAAACTTCAGTGTTTTGGTGGGGTGGGATCTCGAATTTTAGTGAATTCGCTTCGGGATAGAATGTGGCATAATGGCCAGAGCTGCGGCCTTTAGAACTGGGGAACCAAGGGGCTCATTAGGATGGCGGGTGGACCTGAGTCGGCCCGCCATCCTTGCGGTGTTTGGACCGTCCGCCAGACATGTGGCAGTCGCGCACCACAAATTAGGATGCGACCGCCACCATGGCGGTTGCATTCTGAAATTTAACATTGCGGCGGGTGCTCTGACAGCAGCACCCGCCGCGATGTTAAAATCGCATGTCTAGCATTTCACTGCACCACATGGCAGGCACCACACAGTGCCTGCCACTTGGTGCAGTGAAATGTAGGGGGGTACCATAGGTACCCCCCAAGTGCACCCCACCTCCCCCCGACACAAGGGGGGCCCGCAACGGGCCCCCATACCCAATCCCCGCCAGCCTTTCCATGGCGGCCTCGCCGCCATGGAAAGGCCTTTCTTTTCCCACATCCTAATATGGCGGACGGTGCCTGCTAGGCACCGCCACCATATTAGTGGCCCTGCTCCGCCCGCCAGGCAATCGGTGCGATTGCCACCGGCAAAAAAGCGGCGGACGGACTTTCGTCCGCCGCGATACCCACCGCCATCCTAATATGGCAGTGAGTAAATCTCAATGGGATGGCGGAACGATCGCCACCGCCGGCCTGGCAGTGGCGATCGTTCCGCCATCGTAATGAGCCCCCAGGTTTGAGTCTCGACGTCTGCTCAACATTCTGTGATTCTGGGCAAATCACGTCATCTCCCCGTGCCTAAAAAACATACCAAAATTGAATGTTTTCGTGTGTGATGTAACTGGTGCTCATGTAAAGCGCTTCAGTACCTTCAGGTCTATATACAACCACAAAAATGGCTTTCTCCATTGGCACGTAAAACGTGGGTGTAAATTTGCACCCTACCACAAACTGGTACTTCGGTGTTGATAATATAAAGAGGAAAGTGCTTCTCACAGTGAATCTGGCATTTAATAGTAAGAAACTAAACTTTATGAATAACATTCAACAGAAGGTTACAGTTTGTATTGAACTTCTTGTATTTTAATTAGATGCAGTTCATCAACACATTTCATAATAATGCTGGATGATGTTTTTGCATGCCTTGCTTTGCTTGGGTCAATGCTTGCTCCTGTGGTAATTAACATATGTAATTCATCTCCAGCAATGAACTAGACAATAACAGGAAATGTTAACTACTTCAAAAAACATTATATTTATTCTCCTACGTCTGTATGTTGTATCCACCTAGTTCATGGTATGTTCCATATGTTCTCTAAAGTACCCTAAATGTAAAACAAGGAAACTAAAATGAATTCTCATAAGTTGCATGAAGTAATGTTAACCTGACGATGTTTAGAAGCAACAATGAATCGATCTACTTTATGCTGCAAAGTCACACCATGCTGTAGCAATGTTCAAAAATCTAATCTGCATTTCTCATAAAAATATCTGTCCAAAATAATAGGTACTTGTTTGTTGACTGTGCTGGACATAAGTTGCTCAAAATTCCTGTTACTTTTATTTGTTTTAGAGGTGTATTCTCAGTTTCACAGATTGTGTGATTGCTTTCCATTATGGAATCAGGAGTTTCATTTGTAAGAAGCTCCAAAGTAAGCACAACACTGCTCTTCTCTGCAGTTCTTCAACATAGACCTTGTATTAGGGTTTGTAAATAGTTGTTTTGGAGGTATGTGTTCTACTCTGCAAAGGAGCATCACATTTTATAGAAGGCAGAACCCACCACTCTAGACAGGGCAAGGGTGTTACATGTTGAAGATAACCCCTGCTCACCCCCTTGGTAGCATGGCAGAGCAGGCTTATCCCAGAGGCAATGTGTAAAGCGTTTGCGCAACACACTCACACAGCAGCTACACACTAGGCACACCGCAAAAGAAACTCCACACAAGTTAATATAAAAATAGCCTTTGTATTATCCATAAAAACACATTAGATTACAATCACATATTTTACCGTGCCACTAGGCACTTGTCATGACTTTTACAGGGATTACATAATCACTGGGCCAATCGGGCCACTGTCACCATCATTACAATGAGGTTCACGAGTAACTACTGGTAGGATTGCACTTAGCGTGAAGCACTAGACATAAAACCTGATCAGCAGTGCACCATAGTAAACACTTGCAGCTGTGCACACATCCTGGAATACCATGAGCACATCATGTCCCTCTTAGGCGTAAACTGCACAATATGTTATGCAAACACAACATCTCATCAGTGCCCAATACCTCCACATTACCCGTTATGTGGTAATTCTCCACTCAACGTGGAGCCCAAAAGCCACCGGGCCTCACTTATGGCCAAAGTGGCAATGTCGTGGAGGCTCCTCCCTCCTGCAGGACTCGGGGACCCACCGTCGAGGTTTCATCCCGTTCTTGCCTAAACAGAATGGCCCCGGTGCCCAGTGCAACACACACCCAGTCTCTGCCAAAGAAGCGTGCCCCAGCTGCCCAGCGCACTCAGCATGGTGGGGAGGCTGCTCCGCCCTCGTCTCAACTGGAAACCCCCGCAAAGGGGGGCAGCTGCCTGCAATCGTGCAGGGCTGTTGCTGCAGCATCCACAACACTGCAGCTGGCGTGGGAGCCGTTCTCTAGCCCCCGCTGGCCGAATCCCACAGAGGCTGCTGCCCGCGACTGTGCGGTGCAGCGGCAGAACAGAGACGACCTAACTTGGTCGCCTCGCTGGTTTTCTCTGATGCTGGCTGCCTGTACCCACATGGTACCGCCCTGGCGGGCCCAGACAGAGGAGGCTCGCTGTCGGCTACACACGGAGTGAAGTCTCGTCGACTATTTATGTTTGCTGAGTTAATCATGTTTTGGTGCTTAGAACAATTGACAGGTTTTGCCAATGCTTGTTGTAAAATTGGCAGTATCAGGAAAACCATGTTCCTATTTTTAACCTGCTGTTTCTGCCGTTTTTTTTACACCTGCTATTTTAAAAAGAAAACCGATGCGCGCTAAGAAAACACGCACCGGCATTGTTTCCCTGTTTCCAGGGCAACGCTGGGAGCGGACGACACCTCAGCTGGCTGAGGACGTGATCAGCAACATTGCCGAGCACGTTGCTACAACGTACCAGGCAACGCCCAGGGATTGGTTATAAATAGCCACGCCCAACACACATGCTTCGCTTGGTTTTCTTCCTGCATCTCGGCTGCAACGTGGGAACTCCTCTTCAAGCCGCACCTCCTGCATCGCGTCATCCTTGTCTTCAAGGGATTTCCCTTCCTTGTTCTTTGAGCCGGCTCTAACGAAAGGACAGGAAACGAACAGAGCACAGGACATCACGCGGTCAAGCTAAGTGTTCATTTTGTGATTCTCACTAAGACTTCACTGCGTGTTCAGGATATTGTGTCTAGTTTTTAAAACGCTTTAACCCTTTCTTTGCTTGCTAACAATTCTTGAAATTTGGCACTAACTCTTCTGGCTGAGTTTTTGGATCCTGGTGACTTTGATGACTTTAATTAATCTTTAACCCGTTCAGGCATTTCATGTCTAATTTGCTCTGACAACTTATCAAAACAGGCTCCAGGCTCATTCTCTGTTTTGAGTATAACTTAAGAAGGTGAGAGTTAAAACCATTGAGAGTATTCTAAGTGCAAATCATGATATGGGCATAATAGTCTAATATGTTATCTATATATTGTGTTTCATAGAACCAGTTGTTCTTTTCACACACAAGCCTTTTTGAAAATCATCCTGAGTAATTTTTTGAAACACTAACAACAGATATATAGGACATTGGGGAGGGGTCCTTGGGTTTGTTTAGTTAGTAATCACCATTTTGTCCCTAGGTTAGATGAGTGTTGCGCCAGCATTACCAGAACTCGGATCCTGGCTGGTCCAGGTGGCGGAACGTAGCAGTCTCTTGTGTTCTCTTTGTGTCTCGTCCCAATCCCCTTCCCTCTTTGGACACCTGCCAGGGCTCCTGTTATTCTCAGTAGCACTGGGACGTGTTCAGGGCGGGTTGAGGAACAGTCATCGCCCCTGCAGACGATCCTGGATTTCAGGTGAGTGGCTGGACTCACATCTTACATAAAGCCAAGCCTCAAAAATTAACGTCTGCCTGGGCGATGGATTCTCCCACAGAAGACACCACTTCTTTACAGAATTGTCCAGAGTAGTGATAGGGTTACAACACAAAATCACAGCCTTAAAACAAGATAACCATACATTACATTGCGAATTGCAACGTTACAAACCGCGAGATAGCCCCTGGGATAATACAACTGTTAGGCCCAAACCGGTGATTCAACCACAGCGTTTTAATTTTTCCCCAATGGCTACAGAAGAATCCGGGGTTTAACCCGTAAATATTACAGTCACCACCCCTACACGTCTCCCATTAGCTCAACCTGAGCGATTTTTTGGAGATCAAGCTAAATATGATATTTTCATGAATCAGTGTCAGCTACCATTCCTTTGTCGGCCTTCAGTGTTTCCTGATGATGCCACTAAAGTGGCATTCATCTTATCTTATCTCAGAGGTACTGCAGCCACATGCTCAATTCCGTTTGTAGAACGGGATCACCCAGTATTGCAAAATTTTCATTTGTGTAAAGAAACAATACGAAAGCTCTTTGCTAGACACCAGTCCGTACAAGCAAGTGACAACGAACTGCTGAACTTGTGTCAGGAAAATAAGGAACTGCTATCCTACATCACCTCTTTTAATAGGTTGATAGCAGAAACGGAGTGACCAGATGAAAAGAGAACATCACTTTTTTATCGTGGTCTCCGAGATGACCTGAAGGATGTGCTCTTCCAAATTGTTGACCTCCCCTCTGATTGTGCCGAATTTATTGATTTGGTAGTCCGGTTGGATCATCGTCTGAGTGAACGAAAGGGTGAAAAAACCCGTGGGGAGGTAGCCCGGGTAGTGGTAGTCAAGCATGAAAAAAAAGAACCTTCTAATTCCAGTTCCTCCTCTGATCCCACTGAACCGATGCAAATCGGCAGTGTTATGGGGGACCTTTGTCCAAGGATGAAAAGGACAAGAGACGTCGCCTGAACCTATGTTTATACTGTGGATGATCTGGACATTTCGCTCGAGATTTTTCAGCAAAAAACACTCCTAGAAAAGCGGTAGGCTTAACGGAGTACTTGTCTCCTGTTGTTGAAACTAAGCAGTCGGAAAACTCTCTGGCCCGATAAGGACAGAGGCCCCCTTATCGAGCATAATCGACAACCTGGCCTCATACCACTATTTGGCAAACACCATGACGCCCACACCACGTCACCTCACTTTGATCGTGACTTTGCTTTTTACTAACCAGAGTCGAAAAGTTATACCTATTTTACTAGACTCTGGGGCTACTGGAAATTTTGTGGATATAGGATTAGCTAGAACCTTGAATATTCCTACCATCAAGAAAGATACACCTGAACCTGTACGGGCCGTCGATGGGTCTGAATTGTCTTCTGGCTTGATTCATTATCAGACTGTCCCTTTAACCTTGACCTGTGCGGACGGACCCGCCGAGCAGATCCAATTTGACCTTATTGACACTCCTGTGTTTGGAGCCATATTGGGTATTCCATGGCTCCAATTAGAGCCATATTGGGTATTCCATGGCTCCAATTACACAACCCAAAAATTGATTGGGTCAAACGTACAGTCACGTTAGATTCCACACATTGTTGGCAAAAATGCTACTCAGACAAGCAACAGCCCATGACACCATTACACTGTGCATCTATAATAGATGCTCCAGAACCAGAGGTTGATGAAAAATCTTTAGTCATCCTACCACAATTATACAAAGACTTTCATGATGTTTTTTTCTGAAAAACAGGCAACCCAACTACCACCTCATCGGTCTTACGACTGCTGTGTTGATTTGCTTCCCGGAGCCACTTTGCCATGCAGTCATGTGTATGCTTTGTCGGAACCTGAGACCCGCTACTTGTGCGAATATTTGGATGACTTGTTACTAAAGGGCTTCATAAGGCATTCCACCTCTCCTGTTAGTTCTCCACTCTTCTTCGTCCCTAAAAAGAACCATGAACTTCGCGCCTGTATTGACTATCGCGGAATAAATAAAGTTACGGTAAAAAACAGGCATCCCCTTCCCCTGATACCAGTATTACTAGATCAGGAGCGTAATTCAACCATCTTTACCAAACTGGATCTTCGGGGCGCATATCATCTGATTAGAGTAAAAGATGGGGATGAGTGGAAGACCGCCTTCAGGACAAAGTTCGGTCTTTTCGAATACACAGTAATGCCCTTTGGTTTGTGTAATGCTCCTGCAGCATTTCAATTTTTTATCAACAAAGTGCTGCAGGACTTTTTGGACGTCTTCGTAATTGTTTACATTGATGATATCCTCATTTTTCATCCTCAACCGAAGAGCATATAGGACATGTCCGGGCTGTTTTACAGCATATGCGAGAAAATCATCTATTTGCCAAGTTAGACAGATGTGTCTTTCATGCTAATCGCATTGAATTCTTGGGTTACGTGATCTCCCCCAATGGAATTGCTATGGACCATTCCAAAGTACAGGCCATTTTGAAATGGGAAACCCCCGGAACCCTAAAAGACATCCAACGATTTCTGGGTTTCGCCAATTTCTATCGGTGTTTCATCCCTTAGTTTTCTTCGGTTGTTTCGCCCATCACTCACCTACTTAAAAAGGGAGTTAAATTCCATCGGTCCCCAACAGCGGAAGAAGCATTACAGAAACTTAAAAAACCTTTCACTGAAGCTCCAATTTTACATCACCCAGATCCATCTCAGCACTTTTATGTTGAGGCAGACGCATCCCAAATTGCTGTTGGGGGAATTTTGTCCCAAAGAGATCCTGAATCAGGCCATTTACACCCAGTACCCTATTTTTCTAAAAAACTCTTGCCTGACGAGCAGAATTATACAGTGGCTGAACGCGTGTTATTAGCCATCAAGCTCGCGTTCTAGGAGTGGCGACATCACTTGTTAGGTGCTCGCCACACAATTACAATTTATTCTGCTCACCGCATCTCACAGTTTTATCAAAATGTCAAAGCATTAACACTACGTCAACTTCGTTGGCTTTTATTCTTTAACGAATTTGACTTCGTAATTACATATAGGCCTGGAAAAGAGCAACAGAAAGCTGACACCTTGTAGCGACTTAATCATCCCACCCCTGACAAAAGTATAGATTCACCAAATTCCATTGTTCCCGAGCATAAAATTATTGCTCTCTGTGCACCAAAGATTTCTTAACTCAGGTTCAACAAGCACAACATAAGGAACCTCCACCCCCTCAAACCATCAAAAAAGGGGACTTGTTGCATCATTAAAATTGTTTATACATCCCTACACAAGACTTATGTGATACCATATTGTACTTGAATCATAATGCCGCTTTAGCTGGCCATCCAGGTTCTAAAAAAACTCTGGAATTGTGTCAGAGAAATTTTTGGTGGCCCACATTAATGTCTGATGTTATAAACTACGTCAAAACCTGTCCAACCTGTGCGCAATCCAAAACCTCTCATGTTGCACCTGCGGGATTGTTACAACCCATACCCATCCCACCCGCACCTTGACATACTTTAAGTATGGATTTTGTCATCGGTTTGCCCAAATCCAATGGATATTCCATCATATGGGTGGTAGTGGATTATTTAACCAAAATGGCACATTTTTTCCCTTTGAAACACATGCCTTCGGCAAAAGAACTGACCGACCTATTTGTGCAACATGTGGTCAAAATACATGGATTGCCGACAGGCATTGTGTCTGATCGTGGTCCGTAATTCTTTTCCAGGTTTTGGCGGAGTTTTTGCTCATCCATGAAAATGGATGTCCATCTGTCCTCTGCTTATCATCCTCAGACGGATCGGCAAACGGAACGATTCAATCAAACCCTTGAGCAGACACCACGTTGCTTCATTACCACTTTGACTACGGAATGGGATAAGGCATTACCAATAGCAGAATTTGTGTATAATATCACTGTCCACTCTGCTACCGGAATATCACCTTTTTATTGTTTATTTGGTTACCATCCCAGAATGCTCCCGATAGCACAAACTTCTAACACAAGTCAGGTCCCGGCCGTCCACGATCATCACAAAAAATTATTCCATATCCAGACCCAAGCCAAACAGCATCTAACATCTTATCAACAACAAGTTAAAAAACAGGCTGACAAGCATAGATTACCTGCCCCTCAATACTCTATAGGAGATCAGGTATGGCTTTCACGAAAAATCTGCACATTGCTGGGTCCCGTAAAAAACTCCCAAGATATCTGGGCCCTTTCTCGATTAATAAAATAATTAACCCAGTGACTGTTAAATTGGCTCTCCCTGCGGATTATCAGGTCCATCCAGTCTTTCATGTCTCCCTAATTCGGCCTTATTCCCCCACCACTCGCATAGGCCAACCACTACCACCCGTTAAAATACAAGGAGAATAGGAGTTTGAAGTGGCCAAGGTCCTAGATTCTAAAAAAATACGAGGGATTTTGCATTATTTATTAGCATGGAAAGGGTACGGGGTTGAGGATAACTCATGGGAACCCGCCTCCTCAGTCCATGCACCTCGTCTGGTACGACAATTCCACCTGCAAAATCCCTCAAAACCTCGACCAGTGCCAGGACTTTTGCGAGGGAGGACTGTCAGGAATTCTTATCTTACATGAAACAGAGTGACTTGTAATGTTTGTCAACATCCTTATGGTGATTGTGTTAATCATGTTGCAATATGTATTTAAGTACAGACTTGTTTCTATTTATGTTTGCTGTGTTAATCATGATTTGGTGCTTAGAACACTTGACAGGTTGTTGCCAATGCTTGTTGTAAAATTGGCAGTATCAGGAAAACCATGTTCCTATTTTTAACCTGCCGTTTCTGCCGTTTTTGTAACACTTGCTATTTTGAAAAGAAAACCGATGCGCGCTAAGAAAACGCGCACCAGCATTGTTTCCCTGTTTCCAGGGCAACACTGGGAGCGGACGACACCTCAGCTGGCTGAGGACATGATCAGCAACATTGCCGAGCACGTTGCTACAACGTACCAGGCAGCGCCCAGGGATTGGCTATAAATAGCCATGCCCAACACACACGCATCGCTTGGCTTTCTTTCTGCATCTTGGCTGCAACGTGGGAACTCCTCTTCAAGCCTCACCTCCTGCATCGCGTCATCTTCATCTTCAAGGGATTTCCCTTCCTTGTTCTTCGAGCCGGCTCCAACGAAAGAAAGGAAACAAACGGAGCACAGGACATCACCCGGTCAAGCTAAGTGTTCATTTTGTGATTCCCACTTAGACTGCGCTGCGTGTTCAGGATATTGTGTCTAGTTTTTAAAACGTTTTAACCCTTTCTTTGCTTGGTAACAATTCTTGAAATTTGGCACTAACTCTTCTGGCTGAGTTTTTGGATCCTGGTGACTTTGGTGACTTTTAATTAATCTTTAACCCGTTCAGACATTTGATGTCTAATTTGCTCTGACAACTTATCAAAATAGGCTCCAGGCTCATTCTCTGTTTTGAGTATAACATGAGAAGGTGAGAGTTAAAACCATTGAGAGTATCCTAAGTGCAAATCATGTTATGGGCATAATAGTCTAATATGTTAAATATATATTGTGTTTCATAGAACCAGTTGTTCTTTTCACACACAAGCCTTTTTGAAAATCATCCTCTTACCTGAGTTCACCACTACACAAAGAGAGGTAATTTTTGAAACACTAACAAGAGATATATAGGACATTGGGGAGGGGTCCTTAGGTTCGTTTAGTTAGTAATCACCATTTTGTCCCTAGGTTAGACGAGTGTTGCGCCAGCATTTCCAGAACTCGTAACTTAGCAGTCTCTTCTCTTTGTTTCTTGTCCCAATGCCCTTCCCTCTTTGGACACCTGCCAGGGCTCCAGTTATTCTCAGTAGCGCTGAGAGGTGTTCAGGGCGGGTTGAGGAACATTCATCACCCCTGCAGATGATCCTGGATTTCAGGTGAGTGGATGGACTCACATCTTACAGCTCCTTTCTGCTCGCCGTTCACAGCAGTGGGCCCTGCACACAACCAGGCACAGCTTCTGCCTGGCTTCTGACCTCTCTTGCGGCTCCCTCATTGCTACGGCAACCAGCTGCGGGGGGGGCTTTCAGCCTGTCTTCTCTTCTGGGCCAGAGGGAGCCCCAAACTCGGGCCCACAGTGATCTCCATGGGCAGGAACCGCTCAGAAGGCGCCACTGCACATCCTCAATAAAGAACAGAAGCGCTCACTACGCGCTGCTGGGGGTGCACTTCCTCAATAACAGCACTCCTAAGTAGATCCCAGCAAAAAACCAAGCGCTCAGCCTGTCTCCACCAGGGAGACACGAAACAGGGAACTAGCAGCGCTCCTCTCGCTCTGGGCTCCTCTTTGAGCAAGGGGGGTCATTCACTGCTAAGAAAACAGGTAGCAGGCCAGCACACAGGGTCCTGGGGCATGGATGCAGCCCCTCCAGCAATTCAGCCCACAACACAAAGTCCCCGTGGCGGCTTCTGTTTCAAGTCCTTCCCAGCCCCTCAGTTCCAAGTAAGCTCCCAAAACATGGGGTCACAGCCCCTTCTCTTATAGTCCACAAAGTCTTTGTTCTCTGCTGGCACAGGGCTCTGAGCCCAGTCCAAACCAGTCCTGGGGCACTTTAAAATGTAATTGCCAGTGCACAACACTCCCCATTCAAAGTGCAAGCCCTGGCTCCAGACACACCATAGGGGGGCGGAGCCATCTATGTGGAAGGCAGGCACAGCCCTATTCAGGTGCAGGTGCTACTCCTCCCACCACTCCAAATGCAGACCAGGCCTATTCAGCCTAGCTCTTAGTCGCCCAGGCAGGGCAGGACACACCTCAACCCCCCTAGGGACTGGCTGGAGGGAATGCATATCCCCTCTCCCCCTGTCAGTCAGAACCAGATGGTCAATACACATCAGGCAGGCACAAAAACACATAGTACACAGAAATGCCTACTTCTAAAAGTGGCATTTCTAAATTAGTAATAATAAATCCGCTAACACCAATGCACAGCATTTATCACCACTATTCCAAACATACCAAACAGGAATTACCACTGAAGCACATGTCAGGGAATCCCCAATGCATCACTATGAGAGGGCAGCCTCACAGCAGTGAGAAACCAAATAGGCTGTTTGTCACTTCCAGGACATGCCACACAGTTAAGGCACGTGTCCTACCTTTTACCTACACCGTACCCTGCCCATAGAGCTAGCTAGGGCCTACTTTAGGGGTGACTGGTATGTAGTAAAAGGGGAGTTGCAGACGTGGCATCCACTTTATGTGCCACGTCACAGCGGCAGTAAACTGCGCGCGCAGGCCCTGAAGTGGCAGAGGCCTGAGAGAGGTTTGAAAGGCTACTTTAATGGGTGGCGCAAGTAGCGCTGCAAGACTACCAGTAGCATTTAATTTACTTGCCCTGGGTACATGGGATACCACTGTACAGGGGACTGATAGGTAAATTAAATATGCCAAACAGGTGTAGACCAATCTTACCAAGTTTACCATAAAGAGCACATGCACTTTAGCACTGATTAGCAGTGATAAAGTGCCCAGAGACATAAAACCACCAACAACAGGTCAGAAACAAATGCAGGAAGAAGGCAAAAAGTTCTGGGATGACCCTGCAAAAAGGGCCAAGTCCAACAAGCACCCATAAACATGGAGTAGAATTTTCAGTAAAGACAAGCATGCAAGTCATTCAAAACCTTTATAACAAGAACTGCTGGCATCAATGAGTTTGTAAATGCTGGGGCAACTGACAAGGAGTTGGGCACTAGTAGGTTCTCTTAGGAGCAAGTAGAGTCCCTGTTTTTTGGAAGACTGAATGCAGGACTTCATGTCCCAAATGAGCTGATCAACTTTTGCTTGCATGGGGCAACTGTTATTCCTGAAATGTGAGCTTAAACTAATGTCATATGAGAAATGGCGGTAGTCGTAATACGGCACCCCATGAGGCACTGTCAGCTTTTTCACGGACGTTCATGACACCAGTGAGGGAGGCAAGACCACTACTCTGGGGCCGATTCCGATCTCGGTCGGAGGCGCACCCAATACCATTCGGTCGGGAAAAAAGCCATGCGAATGCCTGTTTCCCGACCGATCCGTACAGCAGACCGAACGAGTAAGTACGATGCGCACAACAGCACAGAATCCGGCCGAGTCGTACTCACCCAATCCAGGTCCTGTTCTCCGACCGAGGCGAATCCGGAAACGCTGAATCGAGTCGCACGGAAGGGAAAACGCTGCTCCGTCCGGCCGAGCAAGTACGATGCGCTTTCCGTACGCGCCGAACCCGTCGCTACGCACGGCACGTCAAAGCATCTGGGAGAGGCGCACATAAGCTCCGATCCGCGCCACAACACGATCCACGGCTACGAGGCGAACACGCCAGCGACGAGGACGACGCGAAGTGAGCGAGGGACGACGCGAAGCAACGAGAAGGACGAACGACACGAACCAACCATGAATCCCTTCGTCCCGATCATACCAATATTCTACATTTACTACCGGAACAGGCACGGACGCGTACGGCGCAGAAGGTAAGTCAGACACCAACCACAAAACACATACAACACGTACACGACACATCACACACACACAGAGGGATGCAGAATTTACTCACACCAGCAACAGCAGCACCATAGGGGCGGGATGCCCATCACCAATGCCACATATGCACACAGGGGCCTGAATGCGCACCACCACCCCTACCCAGGGGGGCCGGATGCCAACCACTACTACCACCCTTAGCCAGGGGGGTGCCTGATGCCCACCACCACTACCACCCTCACCCAGGGGGGGCTGGATGCCTACCACTACTACCACCCTTACCCAGGGGGGGATGGATGCCTACCACTACTACCACCCTTAGCCAGGGGGGTGCCAGATGCCCACCACCACTACCACCCTTACCCAAGGGGGCTGGATGCCTACCACCACTACCACCCTAAGCCAGGGGGGCTGGATGCCAACCACCACTACCACCCTTAGCCATGGGGGTGCCAGATGCCTACCACTACTACCACCCTTAGCCAGGGGGTGCCAGATGCCTACCACTACTACCACCCTAAGCCAGGGGGCTGGATGCCTACCACTACTACCACCCTTAGCCAGGGGGTGCCAGATGCCCACCACCACTACCACCCTTACCCAGGGGGCTGGATGCCTACCACCACTACCACCCTCACCCAGGGGGCTGGATGCCTACCACTACTACCACCCTTAGCCAGGGGGTGCCAGATGCCTACCACTACTACCACCCTTAGCCAGGGGGTGCCAGATGCCCACCACCACTACCACCCTTACCCAGGGGGCTGGATGCCTACCACCACTACCACCCTCACCCAGGGGGCTGGATGCCTACCACTACTACCACCCTTAGCCAGGGGGTGCCAGATGCCTAACACTACTACCACCCTTAGCCAGGGGGTGCCAGATGCCCACCACCACTACCACCCTTACCCAGGGGGCTGGATGCCTACCACCACTACCACCCTCACCCAGGGGGCTGGATGCCTACCACTACTACCACCCTTAGCCAGGGGATGCCAGATGCCTACCACTACTACCACCCTTAGCCAGGGGGTGCCAGATGCCCACCACCACTACCACCCTTACCCAGGGGGCTGGATGCCTACCACCACTACCACCCTTACCCAGGGGGCTGGATGCCTACCACTACTACCACCCTTAGCCAGGGGGTGCCAGATGCCTACCACTACTACCACCCTAAGCCAGGGGGCTGGATGCCTACCACTACTACCACCCTTAGCCAGGGGGTGCCAGATGCCCACCACCACTACCACCCTTACCCAGGGGGCTGGATGCCTACCACCACTACCACCCTCACCCAGGGGGCTGGATGCCTACCACTACTACCACCCTAAGCCAGGGGGCTGGATGCCAACCACCACTACCACCCTTAGCCAGGGGGGTGCCAGATGCCCACCACCACTACCACCCTTAGCCATGGGGGTGCCAGATGCCTACCACCACTACCACCCTTAGCCATGGGGGTGCCAGATGCCTACCACTACTACCACCCTTAGCCAGGGGGGTGCCAGATGCCTACCACTACTACCACCCTAAGCCAGGGGGGCTGGATGCCTACCACTACTACCACCCTTAGCCAGGGGGTGCCAGATGCCCACCACCACTACCACCCTTACCCAGGGGGCTGGATGCCTACCACCACTACCACCCTTAGCCAGGGGGCTGGATGCCAACCACCACTACCACCCTTAGCCAGGGGGTGCCAGATGCCCACCACCACTACCACCCTTAGCCATGGGGGTGCCAGATGCCTACCACTACTACCACCCTTAGCCAGGGGGCTGGATGCCTACCACTACTACCACCCTAAGCCAGGGGGCTGGATGCCTACCACAACTACCACCCCCACTCATAGGATGGACAATGCATGACACAACCAGCACACCACAACCTAGGGAATGCAAGAAAAAGACATCCCCCAACACCATGACAAGCGTGTGTAGACTGTGTCAAATGCCTACAACACTGAACATGACTTTGAACATACAATGTGACCCCCTAGCACATGTGCCACACATATATGTGTGTGGCCCCCACAATGCAAGCAGGCCATGACCATTGTGGCAATGGGGTCCAAACCCCCATCATCACAGTGACCAAAAGGTAAGTGTGGGGTCCATAGCTGAAGCACATTTTGAACAGTGTGGCAATGGGGTCCAAACCCCCATCATCATAGTGACCAAAATGTAAGTGAGGGGTCCATAGCTGAAGCACATTTTGAACATTGTGGCAATGGGGTCTAATGCCCCATCACCACAGTGACCAAAAGGTAAGTGTGGGGTCCATAGCTGAAGCACATTTTGAACATTGTGGCAATGGGGTCCAAACCCCCATCATCACAGTGACCAAAATGTAAGTGTGGGGTCCATAGCTGAAGCACATGTTGAACATTGTGGCAATGGGGTCTAACGCCCCATCACCACAGTGACCAAAAGGTAAGTGTGGGGTCCATAGCTGAAGCACATTTTGAACATTGTGGCAATGGGGTCCAAACCCCCATCATCACAGTGACCAAAAGGTAAGTGTTGACAAAGAAAGAGCTGCAACTGCCAAACTGCATGGATGATTCCTGGTCACAGAACATAAAACACATCAGTGGCAAAGTAGTGCATGTGTCCCATTGCAACATAAATTGGGGGAGCCAAATACTGCAGTGCAAATAAGACATACCTTTGGCCATGTGCAGACAAACAACACCCATGGGGGCTGACACTGTCAACATTCATCAATGATACAATGACAGAAGTGACCATCAGAATGCAGACCCACATATTTGCACCAATGGGCACACAAATGCAGATACCCTGTGGAGACTGTAGATGTGAGGTGAACAGATACCATACCATGGTAGCAATGGGACACACAAACCATGATCATTGTGCTGACCGATGACCTAGGAGTCCCAGGGACAGCAGGGGAAAGCCACCAAACTACATACAGCCAATGGCACACCGAAGATATGCCAATGCAGTGGTGCAGATGCACAAACACAAACAGGCAGACCCACACTGCACATCATACACAACAGGTGAGGGGGGTGCCAGTGTCCCCAGGCAACCACACAACACATGAGGAGACCTGAATACCAATCATACAGATGTGCATACAGTGCCACACAAAGGTAACTCATGGATCCAAATCCCCTATGTGGGCAAGCAGGCATTGTCAGATGAGAGGGAGCACAAATCACACATGTCACACAGGCACGTAGGAACAGCAACTGACACAGCAAGACACAGACACACCACAGCACTACCCCCAGGGCCCCCACAATGTGGTGACCCTGGGCTGCATTACAATCCCACTCTGATGACAAAGCTAAATGTCGTTCACACTGTGAACCACAGTCATGTGTCCTGAGCAACAAACTACCATCACACCTACACAAGCACAAATCAATCAGCATGGCCAGTAAGCCAAGGCCAAGATGGAGGCAGGGGCCTAGCCGGGCAATAACTCTCATCTGCACACACTCAACACCACACCCCTCGACCTCCAACAATGTGCAGCAGTGAAGCACACATGCACTGGTGACATTGCACATGCACCCATGACTATTCCAGGGTGGTGGGTGGGAACCAAGGTGCAGAAACACATCACACATGGCCACTCAACAAGACTCCTGAAAGTCTGACACACTGCACACTACGCTGTACATGGACATGACGGCAATACCACACCAACCAATGGGATCCCAGCCACAGTCACACACCAATGAAGAAGCCAAGGTCACCCACAAAGAACACACATAGACAACAACCAACATTGCAGCCCGGACCCTGAGGAGTGCCAGCAGTCACACACACAACGTGTCACAATCACTGAAAGATAACACAAACTGGAAATCACATGACAGAAGCAAACAACAAGTGCCAAGGGGAAACCTGACTGTGACCCATCTGCGTCTGCACACAAACTCAGCCCTGACAGCAAACTCACCTATGGGTGACACCCTGATGACCAGTAATGTGCTATGCACCCACATCACAGAGAACCCAGGGAGAAGACTTTGGGGGAACATAGGTCAACTCAGCAAGCATCACAAACAGGTACAACACTAGGGATCACAGCATGCACAGCTAAACGGAAGTGAACACACAGACATGCACATACAACACACACCTTGGGCGCAGGCAATGTCACAGGAGTACACACTGCCATGAGGGGACTCCACTCCTGTGTGAGGAAAGCTGTGCCATATGTTGCCTCAGTAGGGCCCCATCATGTCAGCTGAGCACTTGGTCACACAATCAACAATTAGCACCAAATGAGGGCTCCCGTCACATCAGCCTGGTCATGGAAGTGCCAACGAAATCATCAGCACAGATCCAACACACTTGTATAGCAATGTTGCACCGACAACACAGATGAGTCCTTCCCCATTGATGCCCAAACCTGCATGTCCAGTGGAGATGGCCACACGGTCAGGGAAGTAGACGAATTGAACAATGGCAGGCACAACAGATGTGCAGGGGTGGAAGCCACAGATGTGAAATAGCTAATCTAAGTAGGAAATCCCATTGCCAAATACTGAACACATGACACCCTCAGATGCTGCTATGGATAACATGGATACACCACAGGATAGGACACATTCCCCTGGACCACATGGGTTCCTGCACAGTAACACTTCATTATCATGAGACCAAATATCACCATCACTGCAGCAAGGGCATGGTTAGCATCATCAACAACATGTACATCAGAAGCATAAGCACTAGAGAACAGAAAGTTGCTTTATTCAGCATATGTGTGTAATGTAAACAAAGTCCAGAAAAAACACAAAGGCCAATGGCCAGTCCATTGTCAAAGTCCAAACAGGGTGACAGTGGCAGATGTCACCCTACGCATGCCTGCACAAAACCAGGGACAATCCACTAGGAGGGGCAACCGGGGGCAGGCCAGGCACCGCAGGGACAGGATCAGGGCTCACCAGGAGGAAGCAGGGAAGGGGTGGTGGGTGCTGGAGAGCCACTGACAACTGCAGTGGAGGTGTCTGACATGGTGGGTGCCAGCACAACTGGGGGCATGACTCAGATGTTGTGGGTGCCGGCACGACTGCAGTGGACCCTGCAGATGGAGTGGACAGGTCCGCCACTGCAGTGCCCAAGTCAGACAGGGTGGTAGTGGACTCCACTGCAGTGCCTACCACCAGGGGAGGAGAATGGGGAACAGGCAAGGTGGGCTGGACAGAGGGGAGGACACCCTCACCACATCAGTGGCACAGACAAGCGCAGCACGGGGTGTGGTGCCGGGAGAGCAAGTGGCAGGGGGAGAAGGCCGGATCCTCTTGGGGATGGTATATCTGTGGGTGGGGGAACCTGGGGCAGGGTGTGGTGGGGGCACCTGTGGAGTGGGGGCCTGAGGGATGGAGGAAGGAGACCTGGTGCCTGAGCTGCAGGGCGGCGGCGGGGTCTTGCTCTTACGACTCCGGGGGACTTGCGGGTGGGGGCCTCAGTCTGTCTGCGCCTGGGGGAGGGTGTCCGGGGGCGAGGGGCACTCTGCTCCGTGTGGGTGGGCTTCCTCTTCCCCCTGTATGCTGTATCAGCTGGATCGGAGGGGAAGAGGCCGAGGTCACTGAGGAAGAGCCGCTGGGTCTTTGGGGTTGCAGGTGAGGCAAGGGAGGGTGTTTTGGAGGGAGAGGCAACTGAGGACTGCGCAGTGCTCGTGGATGCGTGTGTGTGTTCCAGGGCCCCATCCCCTGTGAGTCTGGTTTCAGTCCCCTGACTGTGCGTGCGTGTGCATTTTGTTTGTGGCGTGTGTGTCTGTGTGCTGGATGTGTGTGTGCTGGTGTGTGCCTGTGCCGGTGTGTGTGTGCTTGGGACGGGTAAGGTGCTGGGGAGTGTGGATGGAGCAGAGGCAGGAGGGGTGAGGGACTGTCTGAGGAGGGACACTGCTGCCGTCAGGGAGGAGTCCATGGACCTATTGCCCCTCTGTAGGTCAGACATGCCCGATGAGATGCCCTCCATGAACGACACCAGCTGAGTCAACTGAGCGGTGTGCGCATGGAGGACACTCAGCATGGCTGTCTGCCCTACATGGAGCTGGCGAAGGAGGTACACAGACTCCTCACTCAGGGCAGCAGGGGACACAGGGGCAGGGGGTGCGGTGCCTGGCCCAAAGGAGACACGCTCCCGAACATGGGAGCCTCCACGGACCTGGGAAATGGGAGCTGATGGGAGGGCGGTGGTGGTGCTGGTGGTGGCGGGGACAGCAACACTAGCTGGGGTGTGGTGGCTGCTGACACCCGCCTCCATAAGGGAGTCATCCTCCGAGTTGCTCTGGTCCTCAGCTGAGGTGGATGGTGCTGAGGACTCCTCGGTGTGGCTCCCCTCGCCCTCCGTGCCACTGGGTCCCTCCGACCACTCCTCGGCTGCTGACCCAGTCTGGCTCTCCGGCTCCTCCTGGTCCGTGGAGCTGTCCCCTTCCGTGGCCGTGGATGTATCTGCAAACAATGGGGAAACAGACAGACATCAGTCACCTGCACCAAACGCACACACCACTGTGAGCACAGCACATTACAGAGCAAGCCCTGGCATCATTAGTTGTACACTGCTAAAAGTGCCCTAACTGAACAGGAGAAGCCAATTGTCAGTCTGATGCCAACCATGGCACTCACATCCCACATGGCCTTGCACCCATCTGTCTGGTGTCTGTTGGATAGCAACACCCCAGTGTGGACACATGCACCAACTACACAGTAGTTGGACAGTGCAGAGGACACGGTGTAGCATGTGGACATGCACACATCACATCTCTTGCCACTGAGTCAGTACAGGTTTCCGGATGAAAGGGACGCCCAGAGTCAAATAGGAAATGCATGTGATGCATACCAGCGACAGACACCATGATGCACCCATGTCCTGATAGCCATCGCCACAATGGTGTGCATGTAGCACATGTCACTCCCCTGCAGGATCACCAATAAGTAGACACATGCCATGGCGGAGGCATGACTGCTAAGTCATACATCACTGTCTCAGTGATGTATGACTTGGCAGCCAGACAACAACACTCTGCACTGTGTCACAATAGTAGGTCATGGGGAATGCAAGTCCTGGAGCTGCACAAGTGCACATGTACATCCCCCACACAACACATCATCTTATCCCTCATCTGTCCAGGTCATACCGATTGGACATATGGGAGACCTGTGACACTACCCTCTGAACCTGAGCCCCTCACAATCTGCTGTGAATGGGGAACAGCTGCCTGAACTTCACATTCGCATACCCCAGTCTGCACGGGCAGCTGATCAAACACCTATGTGACACACAAGTATCGTCTCCTATGGTCACATCTCCAGTGGCATGCTGAGCCCCTACCGAGAAACACCCCAGCAGTCCTGGCAACAAATCCACAGCACACTGACACAGAGGCAGACACCTGAGGGGTCAAATCACTGCGCACAATGTGTCAGCTGATACACGGGAGTGGGAGTACAGAGTGCATTGCATGGCCTGGAGTAGGCATGACTGTCCTGCCCCACATGAATGAGGGATGAGCCCTGGACAGTGGATAGCTGGCTATGTATGTGTGACACACGTAATCTGCACACTCCTGGGGCCCAAACATTGTTCCCACCCGCTGCATGGGTGTGTGCCACATACCCCAGGCACATGTGGTGGCTCAGCTCAGCAAGTGGACCGCATATCAAAGCAACACGCAGATTACATGTCCGAACACAGGCGTTGTGTGAACAATGGACCCACCCATGATGCCCACAACAGATTTAGGGAAACAGATGCTGTCCCCCACCTTTAGTGAAGCAAACTGCAAGGACACAGTCCCAAGTGACACAATTCCCTGAATGTAAGGGCCACACCTGGGTATCAGATGAGGAGTGGGCAGTGCACAATAGAGGGACATGGCTCCTGGACAACATGACTGCTGTACTGTGGCAGTTTAACCAGGCCAGAGGAGGGCACATGGCATGTAATACAGAGTTCACAGTGCAGTCTTTTACTCACCCCCTCCTTGCTGCTGTCTGGCCTTCAGCTGCCCATCCAGGTCTGGAAACACCACCGCCAGGATCTGGAGCATGTGGGGGTCAGGGTCCGTGTTCCGCCCCTCCTGCGAGGAGGCGACAGCTTCAGCTGGACCCGTGCAATCCTCCGGGTCCAGCCCCGAAGGTCCTGCCACCTCTTCTGGCAGTTGCGGATCCGGCGCTTGTAGACCCCCACGGACCGGACAGCCCGGACGATGTCCTTCCAGATCTCCTGCTTCCGATGGGCATTAACCTGTCAGGATGACAAAGTGAAAAGGCCATTACTACACATGCAACATATCCGTGCATGACACAGTTGTATATACATGTCTCAATCACAGGGGCACATGATGTACACAGGCAGTGCAAAGCTGCCCATGGACAGTTTGCCAGAAGTCACTACATGGTATCATTGCATGGGAAGTAAAACCTTGTTCAAATGCACTGTCACTGCACCATACCTGTCCAGTGCATGTCACTACACACTATGGGGGGTGACAACTACTCAGTGAGCCTGCTAGCCAGTGGCGTGCAGACCTTCAGCCTTGCTAGTCAGACAAAATGCACATTCAGAAAGGCAGTGCACAGAACACTCACCTGCTCCCCTGGTGTCCCATACAGCTTGCTGTACTGTGGAAGTAGGCTGTCCAGCAGGGCCTGGTTCTCCTCAAGGCTGAAGGCTGGGGCTCTCTCCACAGTACGTGCCATTGCAGGGTCCAGAGGGGCAGAGACAGCAGCAGTGCAGTGGCAGATGTCGTCCTGGAGCATGTAGTGCAGGCAAGTGAGCTCTCAGGGGAACAGCCAGCAATATATATGTGCTGGAGAGGCAGATACTGTCCCTTGTGTCCAAAGTGATAGGTCCAAGTCGTTTGCATCTTCTGAATCTGGCCAATCCATGGAATAGCAGCACCAATTCACGCCCACAGCATCCTTCAAATCTTCAACTTCATGACATACATGATTTTGCAACATTGTTGTGGGTGACCAACTAAATTTCCAGCAACCGACTCGTTCGAATTTCGAAAACGTGTCCGTTGCCAGGCTAGGCCATTGTCAATGGGTGCGCACCGATCGGTCCATTGCTGATCAACGCGCATAGGGGTACAACGCGTACCCGCACACATTGAATGCAATGGGCGGCCGGGGCACCGATCGGTCCATTGCGGTACAACGCGTACAGGGTACAACGCGTACCCGCACACATTGAATGCAATGGGCCAGCCGGGGCACCGATCGGTCCATTGCGGTACAACGCGTACAGGGGTACAACGCGTACCCGCACACATTGAATGCAATGGGCCGGCCGGGGCACCGATCGGTCCATTGCGGTACAACGCGTACAGGGGTACAACGCTGCACTCGCACACATTGAATGCAATGGGCCGGCCGGGGCACCGATCGGTCCATTGCGGTACAACGCGTACAGGGTACAACGCGTACCCACACACATTGAATGCAATGGGCTGGCCGGGGGCACCGATCGGTCCATTGCGGTACAACGCGTACAGTGGTACAACGCGTACCTGCACACATTGAATGCAATGGGCCGGCCGGGGGCACCGATCGGTTCATTGCGGTACAACGCGTACAGGGGTACAACGCGTACCTGCACACATTGAATGCAATGGGCCGGCCGGGGCACCGATCGGTCCATTGCGGTACAACGCGTACAGGGGTACAACGCGTACCTGCACACATTGAATGCAATGGGCCGGCCGGGGCACCGATCGGTCCATTGCGGTACAACGCGTACAGGGGTACAACGCGTACCTGCACACATTGAATGCAATGGGCCGGCCGGGGCACCGATCGGTCCATTGCGGTACAACGGGTACAGGGGTACAACGCGTACCTGCACACATTGAATGCAATGGGCCGGCCGGGGGCACCGATCGGTCCATTGCTGATCAACGCGTACAGGGGTACAACGCGTACCCGCACACATTGAATGCAATGGGCCGGCCGGGGGCACCGATCGGTCCATTGCGGTACAACGCGTACAGGGGTACAACGCGTGCACCGCACACATTGAATGCAATGGGCCGGCGGGGGCACCGATCGGTCCATTGCGGTATAACGCGTACAGGGGTACAACGCGTACCCACACACATTGAATGCAATGGGCCGGCCGGGGGCACCGATCGGTCCATTGCTGTTCAACGCATCCCTGTACAAGTGACTGGCATATGTCACCATGCCTGTCTCAGATGGACATATGCCAGCCACAGATAGCTCCCAGGGAGTGAGGGGCACACCTACAACACGACAGCCTGTCCAAACTGTATAATAAGGCATGTAAGGCTGCATTTCCTATTGTGTGTATGTTGGTGTACATGTTGTCCTGTGGGTGTCACCTGGGGGCAGCCACCCCCAGGCTGTGCACGTGTTCATGGGGACAGGATCCTGGGTGTTACGTGTACATGACCACTGTGATGTGCAACTGTTCATATCTGTGCATGTGCCATGGTCACATTTCACGGTAGTGTATGTGTATGTCATGTCACATACCCCGTGAGTCCCATGTGGGACAGTATGTTTGAGCCAGGGTGTCCCAGTGTCACAATAGTGATGGTCCTCCACAGTCTGTGTGCATGTAGTGTTTACAATGTCTCTGATTTCATGTGCACAATGGGAGACAGTCTCCACATCCACGTTGTGTGTGCATGGACTTTGATGTTGTGCGTGTGTGTGTCACAGACGTCCATGTCTGTCCTGCAGTGGAAAGTGGGACCACTACCTGTGGGGGTCATAGTTGTTTTGCTGTGGTGTATACATGATACTCCTTGGAATGTACCTGTCGTTGAGCTGTGATGCCTGGGGCACATCTGTCCTCACATGTCACTGTGGGGGGTGATTGTGACACGGCAGCAGGAGATGGGAACTGTGACACGGCCTCATGATATCCAATGGGCCAACCTGGGACTTATTGATGCCACTTGTTAAACCGTGATGACAGATGTTGGCCATGTATGTACCATACATGTCCTTACGGAACTGCACACTTCATGTAGTTGTGCCTCATAATGATGTATGTTGGGATATTGAGTGTGTTCAATGCCGCATATGTGGGCTGACTGACAATCTTGCTTTCTTCTCCTCTGCACTGCAGGGCTCCTGCTGTCCATCGACCATTCCCAGACCTGGCAACGATGGTGGAACGGGACAGCATCCGACGGTACCGCTTCACCAGGCAGCTGATTGAGGATTTGGCAGTGCAGTTGGCCCCACATTTGCAGCCTGGCCGGCCGTATCCTACAGCGCTGACCCCCAAGGTGAAGGTGATGGCAGCCCTACACTTCTTTGCCACCGGTACCTTCCAACATACTGTGGCGACTGCTGGTGGGATGTCACAGATCATGTTGAGCCGTGTGCTCCGCGATGTTTTGGCGGCAATGTTGCTATTCCTGAACCGGTACATCTATTTCCCTAGACTGCAACGACTCACTGACGTGAAGAGTGACTTCTATGCCCTGGGGAGGATGCCGCATGTCATTGGCTCCATTGATGGGACACATGTGGCTTTGGTACCACCACAGGCCCAGGAGCAGGCCTACAGGAACCGCAAGCACTACCACTCGGTCAATGCACTGGTGGTGTGTCTTGCAGATATGACCATCACACACGTGTGTGCCCGTTTCCCAGGTTCAGCACACGATGCCTTTGTGATGAGGAGTAGTCGCATCCCCAGGATGATGGCACAGATGCAGAACCAGCGTGCCTGGCTTGTCGGTGTGTACTGACTTTGTGCCATTGTGTGTGATCTGATCTGTAGTATTCCGCCCACTTTTCCAAGTCAGCTAATGTGCACTTGTCTGTCCGTAGGTGACTCGGGATACCCCAACATGCCGTGGTTGCTGACACCCCTCAGGAACCCTGTGACACCAGCCCAGATGCGCTACAATGAGGCACATGGTCGGACCAGGAGAGTGATTGAGCGGACATTTGGTCTCCTGAAGAGCCGCTTCCGCTGCCTGGACAAGACCGGAGGGTCCCTCCCATATGCCCCTGCGAAAGTGTGCAAGATTATCATCGTTTGCTGCATGCTCCACAACCTGGCAGTGCGGAAGGAGTTGCCTCTCATCCAGGATGACAATGACCAACATCCGCCACCTGTGGAGGATCCTGGCCTGGACCACGATGCCAGTGATGATGATGATGATGATGAGGGTGATGTCCGCACACAGCTAATCACCAACTTCTTTAGCTGAATGTGAGTATCCTGAGGTGTCATGTCAATGATGTGAGTTGGCATGATATGTGTAGGTGGTGCTCTGGTGCTGTTGGAGTGTGTCCATGGGCTACTTGACTGGATGTGTGTAGCGATCTGTGCTTACAGGTGGTCTGTACTCCCCAACAGTGTTGACATGCTAACTTGGTTCTGGGTGGGTATCTTGTAACATGTATTGTGCATGAGTTTTGCTGTTCTGTCCTGTTCTCCATTGCTTTTGACTGTGTGTCATTTCTGTCCTTCACAGGGTACTTTCAGATTCGTTTGGTCAACTGTGTCCACCGACGACGTGATTGTACTTCCAGGGTGGTAGCTGTTGTGTCCCTACAGGTGATGTGCGCCACACCCATGGACTTCCTTCCTTCTACAGTTGTTGACTGTGTGCCCGCTGCCAGGTGGGATTACCTTGCATCTGTAGTGGTTACGACATGTTGCAACTGTGTAATAAACCTGTGCTTCACTTTGTGATGTGCGTTGTCTGTGGTCACACATTTGCTCACTGCACCTGTGGGCTACTTGACTACAACTGGGAATAGGTGTGGTGTCTGTGCATTGCACCGTCTTCCCTGGCAACATCAGTGTAGGCAATGAGTCAGATGGCCTAGGTGTGTATGTGTTGTGTGTTGTGTAGCCCTGGTGGTGTGTCTCCCTAATATGTGTCACGTTGCCTTTACTCACATGCCTGTGTTGTACTTGCTGTTGCAGTTCGCATACACAGTGTAATTTTGCAGTTCATCATCCCCATAACAGCACCCACGTTGGAATCACAACAGAGGCAAGTATGGTGTATTAGTGTGTTTATTGTGATACATTTGTGTGAATAGTGCATAGGATGGGTAGTGCTGTACATATATCTTGCAATCAGAAGTTCCTAGGTGAATTGAAAGTCCTGGTAGACAAAATCCCCGGTATCGGGGCCACAGTTGTCTGAGACATTGGTCCAACTTGTACTCCCCATGCAATGTGTCGGAGTTGTGTTGCCGTCAACAGGGTGAACAGTCTGTGCACAAAGGTGAACATCCAGAACAGGTTCAGGCTTCCTGGGAGTTGCGCTTGGCCATCCGCCTCTCACTTGCCCCTCCTCGGACGACCCCTCTTCTTTGGGGGGGCCCTCAAGTACAGGCTGCTGCGGTGCAGGGGACTCTCCGCCAGAGTCATCCTCCCTCCCTGTGGCAGTTGCAGTTTGTTCAGCACCAGATGTTGTTGGCACACAGGGAGGTGTGGACTGGTTGCTGTTCATCTGGCGGAGGCATTGTAAAATGTCCCTGTGCACCGCCGTCATCTCATGCAGTGCGTCCCACTTGGACTCCACGCGGGACATGTGTGAGTCCACGCGGGACATGTGTGCGTCCAAGCGGGCATGATGGGCAGCCTGCTGCTGTTTCATGTCTCTGAGGAGCCCCACTACCTGGCTGAGATCTCCGGTGCTGGACTGGTACGCATCAGCTATGCATACCAGTTGTGGGTCATCATGCACACCAGCAACATCTGCAAGCAGCGACCTCTGTCTCCCACCACTCCCACCACCCCTGCCGACATGTGCAGTGCGTGCAGTGGCACGCACAGATTACCCTGGTCCACCTTGGGGGTTGGTGGTGGTGGTGGTGTCCATGGCCCCACGTTGGTCCAGGGTCCCTGTGCTGGTGTTGCTCCTTGTTCTGTCCATGTCGGCAGGGATGGTATTTGTGGTGACAGTCGTTGGAGGGGTGGGTGCAGGGGTGCAGCTGGTGGTCCTGCTGGTGCTGCAGCTGGTGGTCCTGCTGGTGCTGCAGCTGGTGGTCCTGCTGGTGCTGCATGTAGACTTGCACCGGATGTGCCAGGTTGGTCTTCTTCATCCGAGGAGGGCAGAGGCTGTACGACACCAGTGAGCTCCGCATCCTCTTGAGCCTGGGACTGGGACTCCTCAGCGTCTGCTGCTGTGTCCCCATCATCACCTGTTTTTGGGAGACACACACAATGTATGTTATGTTTCTGCAGGCATCAATGGTTGACACACCTGACAGTTGTGACTGTGCCTTTGGGTGCGGGCCTGTACATTGCATTGTCCTAAGTCGTCACAGTCAGGGGTTGATATTGGAGTGGCACATTGTCCTGCATTATTTGGGCATTACTATGTATTTTTTGGGGTGTGAACATGGTCTGCATTGGTTGTATTTTGTTGACAGCCGGCCCTCCTTCCCACCCAGCCAGTCAGTTATCCCACCATGGACTGTGCTTGCATTGCAGGGAGTGGAAGTTGTCTCTCAGGATGTCAGTCAGCGGTGTCCTGCTGTTTGTTGGTGCACAGTTGCCAGCAGGGCCTTGTGCTCCCCACAGCAGTAGCCAGTGTCAGCCATCTTGTGAGTCCTTCTCCACTCCCTGTGATGTGAGCATGGTTCAGGGTGGTGTTGATGGGACAGTTGTGGGGGTGAGCTATGTCTGTGACTGTGGCTCCCATCATGCTATTGCCTCCACCCCACTTCCCGGCATTCCCATACTTACTTGCTTTTGTGGGGAGTTCAGTGTGTGTGGGTGTGAGGGCAATGGCAAGATGGCTGACAGTGGTGTCCTGCTGTTGGTTGGTGTGCAATTCCCAGCATGCCCTTGTGCTCCCCACGACACAGCAACAGTGTCAGACATCTTTGATGGGCCTTTCCACTCTCTGTGGGATGTGCATGCGTGAGTGTGAGCTTGCTGGGCCATGTGGTGGGGGATGTAGAGCTGTGACTACGACTCCCATCATGCTATTGCCTCCACCCCCTTCCCAGCATGCCCATCCTTCCTTCCTTTTGACTCTGCTTCCCTGTGGGGTGGGCTGCCTGTGCTGACAGGATGGCTGGGAGTGTTGTCCTGGCAGTTGTTTGGCTGAAAGTCCCAAGAGTGTCCCTGTGCTTCACACGACATATCCCAGGGTGGAGGTTCTTTGTGGGATCTTGAGTTAGGATGTGTGGCATTGCATTCTCCCAGGTGGGTTATGTGGAGTATGTGTTGAGGGTGTGTGTGAGGGGAGGTGCTTGTGACTATGGTCAGTGGTGTGAGTCCTCCTTCCCACCCAGCCAGCCAGATATCCCACCATGGAACGTGCTTCCATTGCAGGGAGTGGAAGTTGTCTCTCAGGATGTCAGTCAGTGGTGTCCTGCTGTTTGTTGGTGCACAGTTGCCAGCAGGGCCTTGTGCTCCCCACAGCAGTAGCCAGTGTCAGCCATCTTGTGAGTCCTTTTCCACTCCCTGTGATGTGGGCATGGTTCATGGTGGTGTTGATGGGACAGTTGTGGGGGGGGGCAATATGTGTGACTACGACTCCTATGATGCTATTGGCTACACTGACTTGCCCAGCATACACAGAATTCCTTTCTTTCAGTGGTCTTCACTGTGTGTTGGTGTTGTAGTGGTGGCTACATGTCTGGATGTGTTTGTTAGTTCTATTTGTGCCACTGCCTAGCTGTAGTTGTAGTTGTGTTTGTACATGTGATGGCACGGTTAAATGTAACTTTGAGATGGCATGTGTTGTGTTTATCTGACTGACATACACATTTTGGGATGATTCTGTTCTGGTTGCTGTGTAATTGCTATGAGTGCATGGTTTGACTCTCCCCTTGACAGTGATGTGTGTGTGTATTGTGGCAGAATATTGTGTACATTTGTTGTGTACTCACCAGGCTCTGGGATGTTCTCTAGTCCATATACGCTCACTGGCGGAAGGATGGCCCGCACCTTCTCCTCCCAGGGCCTGAGGTATACTGGCTTGGCAGGAGGGCCACTGCCGGTGTATTGGCTCAGGAGGTAGTCTTTCTTGAGCAGCTCCTGGACCCTCCTGCGCACGTCATACCACCTGTTCTGGATGTCGGTCTTTGTGCGCAGACATGGTGATTGTGCGTTCACCCTGTTGATGATCCTCTCCCACATCTTGGTTTTCTGGGAGATGGGGGTCTGTTGGACCAGTGTGCCAAACAGCTGTGGCTCTACCCTGAGGATCTCGTCTACCAGGACTTCCAATTCACAATCTAGGAACTTGTGATTCTTCTTGGGGGGCATGGTGATGGGTGGTGATGGTGAGAGATGTGTGTGTTGGTGTGCAGGTGAGGGGGTGTGGGTGTGTGTTTTGCTGGGTGTATGTGAGGTGGGTATTTGTTGGTGTGCTGATGGTGTGTGGCTTGTGTGAGGGATGAGCTGTGGGTGTGTGGTTGCTGTCTGTTGGGTGCTGGCAGTAGAATGGCATTTGCAAGGGATCATGGTTGGGATTTGTGTCCTTTATATGGGTGGAGTTGTGGGTGTGTCTTTGTTCTCTGTCCCCACCCCCCAGTATTTATTGGCTTTGTAATTGCTTGTTTGGCCTTTTTTTGTGTAATTTTTCCTTTGTACTGTCTGTGCATGTTGGAAACGTTCTTGTGACCGAGTCGGACCCTGCATTTGTCTCGTACGGTGTTCTCCGTTTCGTTCACGCTGTGTTTGTGCAGTTTTCTATGCTGCGTACGCGTCGGTCGCGGTGTTTTGTGTTACTTCGGCTCGGTTTTGTATGCGTGTCGGTCGTATGGCTTGTCCTCTGTACGACTCGGTCGTGGTTTTCGCGCCTTGCATCATACTTTGCGGTTTGGAGTTCGCGGGTATGTTTCGGTTGGATTTGTTCCCGGTGCGTGTCGGTCGGTTCGATTCGAGTGTTTTTCCGGCCGGATTGCTGTTTTCCGTGCGGCTCGGTCGTTCGGCTTGGGTTCGGTACGTGTCGGTCGGATTTTGCACGCTTTGCATCGTACTTGGCGTGTCGGGCGCCACAGGTACGTGTCGGTCGGAATAAATTCCGGCTCCGAGTCGGTCGGTGCTTTTTCCGGCCCGAATCGGAATCGACCCCTCTGTGTTTAAAGTGCTTCAGCTATCTCTAGAAGTAAGTAATGAAGGACGTGATTTGTGTAACAGATTTAGGGGACATCAGTGATGATGGCATTGATGATACTGTGGGTGGGACATGGAGTCAAACAGGCCAGTACAGCCTGAGAATGAGGTGCAGGAATGGGCAGCTTATGAAGGGCAGATGCAGCTGAGAGTGCCTCATGGGGTGCATTTCTACATAACCGATCCCAACTCATAAAAATCAACAACTCGATGTATGACATCCCACCCACAACCCGAGGTGTCCCACAAGGCTCAGTCCTTTCTCCCGCACTCGTCAACATCTACATGGAACCCTTCACTACAATTCTAAAACAAGCAAATATCTCCTATACCCTGTATGCTGACGACACCCAGCTCTACCTAGAAATATCCTCTATTAATGGCATCCACCGGCTCAACTCCACACTCTTAAAAGTACAAAACTGGCTATCACACAACCACCTCAAACTCAACCAAGAAAAAAACAAAATTCTTGTCTTCTCCAATCATGACTAATCCCCACAGATCCAAGAATGGATGAACAACCTAGACTCCCTAAACTGCAAGCTTACTCCAGCTAACTTAGCTAAATCTCTGGGGATCTCTCTGGACTCAAGACTAAACATGGGCTCTCACATTAGCTCCATTGTAAAGGGCGCCTTCTACAGCTTAAAACTCCTTAACAAAATCAAGCCTTTCCTCCCTCCTAATGACCTAAAAATCGCAATGCAGGCCCCAGTTCTGTCCAGATTAGACCATGGAAATGCCACATTCACTGAAGCAGCTTAAACACACATTGCCCCCATGAGAGCAACCCTAAACGCAGAAGCAAGAATGGTCACAGGATCCAGGAAACACGACCACATCACCCCCATACTGCAAAACTTAGAATGGCTACTAAACGAAGCACGCTGTTGATTCAAAACGGCCTGCCTCACCCACAAAGCCCTACACACTGGCACAACCATCTTACCTCGTGGCCAAACTTACTAAAGCAGGACAATCGAGAAACCTAGGAAGCTCAAACACGCTCCTTTTCATCCCACCCAAAAGACATAAACAAAAAGCCCTCTCCTGCTCTTTCTCAGGCAACACCCCTAAAATCTGGAATTCTCGCCCAATACATATCAGAACTAACCCCTCCTTCACGAGCTTCAAGAGACATTAAAAGAATTTCTCCTCAACCGTCATCTCTATCCCTCTGGACAATAGCGGCTCTACGCATACCTTGTTAATCCCCTACTAATGACAGTGACCACTGCCGCAAAGCCTCTCACTGATCTGATCCTCAACCGAACTCCTCTACTCTCCCTGAAAGGAACTTTTACCACATAATAATGAGATGCTCAGGCAGTTACCGGGCAACCAGCATCTGTTAATAGAGCATCTATCTTGTGATCCATGCAGCAATGCACACGTTTCCTCGTTGGCCGAAGGCTCAAACTTCGCATTGTGTAAAAGTCGCAAGCCCAAAGGACAGTTCTGAAAGTGGGTCGCTCAGGGACTCATTAGAAGTGCAAAGTCAAAGGCAGCGGTGGTCTGAGAAGCTAGCATATGTCCAGTGCCCAATCGAAGGGACACCAGATGCAGTGGAACATGGGTTGCACACAGGTAAACCAGGCAGGCCAGAATGTCAAAGGCCAATCAAGATCCAGTTCTTGCAGTTGAAGCATTCCAAAGATATGATTCATACGCTCAATGTAGTGTTGGAGCTATGCCGGTTTCAGAGCGCCCGCAAAAGGAGCATCCATTGTTGAGAAGCAGGACCAGGATGAGAATGTCACAAATGAGGAATAACAGCAACGGGAAGCCTCCAAATACACAGGAGAAAATGGAGTGAATAAAAGCTGGGATTACTCCGAAGACGGTCTGTAAAGAACGAATGAGGCCGGAGTCCATAACCTTAAAAATGTGTGCAAGGCTGGCCATACTAGAAGCATTAAAGATCTGATGCACTAATTCTCCAAAATGCTGGGGAAGATTAGTATTTAACATTGACTGTATTACACTAGAAGTCATAGCCACCTGCAATTCGAAGGTCTAGCGAGCAGATGTAAGAGCTACATCTTGCTGAAACAATAATGTTTTGAGTCTGCTTAGTTTGTTGAAGTCTGCCTTCAAAGTTGGAATGGAAGGCCATAGTGAGCTATGTACAATCCCATGTGGAGGGGGAAACAGGACATTGTTGCAACAAGTGACTAACTGGGAAACAGACAAAATATACGGGACTCCCGCCCGCATTCCGCAACAGTCTTGATCCCTAAGCATGAGATAAC
The DNA here is from genome assembly GCA_963921515.1 of Calotriton arnoldi. Lineage (NCBI taxonomy): Eukaryota > Metazoa > Chordata > Amphibia > Caudata > Salamandridae > Calotriton > Calotriton arnoldi. Next base: position 464,907 of record CAWUFW010012533.1, read on the forward strand.
TCCCATTAGAGAATACTGTGATGAAAGGAAGAATTGTGGGAACCGGGATTCCTTTTAAATAATGAGCTAAATTAGGTGCCGAAGTATTACATGCACAGTTAATTTTTACGTGTTTACAGTAAATGTCCGACAGTAGAGTCACAGTCTTCCCCAGTGATAAAAACCTCTTTGTCACCACGTTCACAATGATAAGTAAAGGGGAGCGACCATAATTAATGTATGTAACTACTACCTAGGGTTTTGTATCTACCTACAGGAAAATGTTTCATGCAAGCTGTAAATTGAAATGTCATATGGACAGTGAAATAACTCCATGTATTACCCACACCGCCAAAGACGCTTCAGCTATAGTGAACGGGAGTTGTTCTAATTTGTCAAAATACAGCATTGTATAGGTTGTGTCTTTCATGGCCATCAATTGTTGTTTCCTTGTTAAATTAAAAGGTGAAAACAAATCAGTAGTATTCAAGTAATGCCATGGAACGCGCCCATTTCTAAGTGTTTGAAGCGTTCAGCTAAACTGCATAATAGATCTAAGCTGACTCTGCCCATGATATAGTGTTGACATGTCACTCTGCACAATATCAATAACAGACAACACAATATTGTTTAAATTGTAAATTTCTCTACTGCCAGGTTAGAAATGGATGCGCCCCTCCCCATAGTATGGTCTGACCATTTTTTGCTTGGTTTCAGAGTCCGTAAGGAGTCAGGTAGTTCTCATTCATATTGCAAGCCTCGTGCTAGCAGTTTTAGGCCCTTTCATCAGCTCACCTTGGAGGTGTTGCATAGTGCACTTAGTCTACACCCTATCCCTCATAGCGGAAACCTCAAGAGTGATGTGCTCTCCTTGGAGAACTGTCTACAGCTCCCCTCCTTGGAGCTTGCCCCTCCTTCCTTTCGGGCAGCAAAACTAGCAGAGCCTCGGCCCCATGGTTCACGGAGGCCCTTAGGAAGAGCAAAAGTGCTTGCAATCGCCTTGAGAGAGCGTGGCGGAATAATTTTAATCCCACTGACAAAATCACTTACAAACTGGCCCTGAAAGTCCACTACAGTAAAGTCCGTGAAGAAAAGAAACTTTTTTTTCCCTCTAAAATTGAACAGGCGGGGAACAAAAGTAAAGAACTTTTTAAAATTGTAAAAGACTTTTCATCCCCTAATGCAATTGACAGCCCATTTGTTCCTACCAGTGATTGGACGAACCATCTGGCTCGCTATTTTTATGACAAAATTAAAATCATCCAAGATTCTTTTGAGGCGCAGCCCCTGGTGACGGTAGTAAACATGGGTCCGCCCCCCGTGCCTACCCTAACATTTGTTTTTCCCTCATGCAGTTTCCTCGTATCACTTTGGATAAATCCCTCGAGATAATGAAAGCTCTTAAGTCCGGTTCACCCTCCGACCCTTTTCCAGCTAAAGTACTGGCATTATTGCCGAGGTGATTAACCCAGCCGTTAACTTGGTCCTGAATACCTCTCTGTATGAGGGGCAAATGCCAGAGAGCTGGAAACACGCAAAAATTCTCCCGCTTTTAAAGAAACCCGCGGCAGATCGATTGGTAGCCGGCAATTACAGGCCAATATCATTGCTGCATTTCTTCTCCAAGGTTTTGGAGAAATATGTAAATACAGTCACCACGGAATATGTGGAGGACAACCATCTACTTCACCCGAGTCAGTCAGGTTTCAGATCAAACTTCAGTACCGAAACAGCCTTATTAGAAGTCTCTGAAACTATTAAATCAAAACTAGACAAAGGTGGTAATGCTGTACTGGTATTGCTGGATCTTTCCGTGGCCTTCGATACCGTGCCCCACGACCGACTCCTGCGAAGACTCCAGGAGTGTGGCATCGGTGGCACGGTATTCAGATGGTTCACCTCCTTTTTAAGTGGCCGTCAGCAAACAATTTGGTCCCCTCCCTTTTCGGCTCCCATCCCCCCTATGGAAGTAGGGGTTCCACAGGGCTTGATTCTGAGCCCGACACTTTTTAACGTGTACATGGCCCCCCTTGCGCTCCTAGCTGAGAAATACGGCGCAAAAATAGTATCTTACGCCGATGACACGCAATTGTTGTTCACCTGCGATAAGGGTGCCGACTTTAGAGGCAGTGAGATAAATACCTGCGTGACCGAGGTGTTTTCCTGGCTTAGACTAAACTAATTGAAGTGTAATCCGGAAAAGTCGGAGATTGTTTTCTTCGGCTCCAACCCTTGCGAAGCATGGTGCCAATGGTGGCCACAAGATATGTCCCCCCCTGCAACATCAGTAAGCACCGTGAAGAACCTTGGGGTCAAGCTGGACGCTGCCCTGTCCATGAAGGCTCAGATTCAAACTGTGGCCGGTACCTGCTTTGGGTTATTGAAAGTCTTAAAGAATTTCCTTCCCCTGCTCCCGGTCTCACACAGAAAGACTAATCCAGGCCTTGATTGTATCAAGGCTGGACTACGTCAATGCCCTGTACCTGGGCCTCCCTGACTATCTGATAGGTCGCCTGCAGGTGGTCCAGAATGCGGCGGCCAGAGCTATTCTCATGGTTGGCCCCAGGGCGCGAATGACCCCCCCATTTGATATCCTTGCACTGGCTACCGGTCCGGAAGAGGATCCTTTTTAAAGCGCTAGTCTTGGTCTTTAAGGCCCTTCATAATACAGGGGCCCCTTACATCAGGAAAAGGATTCAGCACTATGTCCCACAACGGACTCTGAGGTCCTCAGTACAGCTCCTGATGACCATCCCAAAGTTTTCCCGCTCCCGTATGGGTGGTCGATCCTTTCAAGTGGTGGCATCTCGACTATGGAATAGCTTGCCACTCTCTCTTAGACAGGTGCAGGATCTCCTCGCATTTAGGAGGAAATTAAAAACCTGGCTATTCCAACATTAGATCTAGGCCTACCTGCTTGGTGTGCTTACTGTCTGTCTCGTGATCTTTCCAGCGCCGGGACACTCTGTGGAGTAGCCGCGCGCTTTATAAGTACCCAGTTACATTACAATACATATGAGATGAAACCATATTAATGGACATTTGGAGAAATAAGGCGCGCACCATACCCTACTCGCTTCTGTGTACGTGGCACTTGTTTTGAACTCAGTATTTGGTCTTACTCATTTTTAACTTTGCTTTTAGCATAATTTTAATCTTTTTTAACTTCGAGGGAGTGTTCGGGTGAGCACTGCCAGCTTCTTCTTACCTCTTTTCTGGAATCTTCGGTCTGCCGCGAGGGCTCCCCGTTTGAGCGGAAAGAGCTCCTCTTTTGCACTCTCTCCTTTCTCCTGAGCCGGCCGCCATCTTAGCAGTTGGCGGTTCAGCTTTTTTACGCACTTCCGGTTCTGCATTTCCGGTTTCGGTTACGGGGGCATATTAACAGGATGCATCCCCGAGCGCGCAGTGGTCATTTGGAGAAGTAAGGCGCGGACTATTCCCTACTCGCTTCTGTGTACCTGGCACTTGTTTTGAACTCAGTATTTGGTCTTACTCATTTTTAATTTTGCTTTTAGCATCATTTTAATCTTTTTTAACTTCGAGGGAGTGTTCGGGTGAGCACTCCCAGCTTCTTCTTACCTCTTTTCTGGACTATTCGGTCCGCCGCAGGGGTCTCCCCGTTTGAGCGGAAAGAGCTCCTCTTTTGCACTCTCTCCTTTCTCCCGAGCCAGCCTCCATCTTAGCAGTTGGCGGTTCAGCTCTTTTCCGCACTTCCGGTTCTGCATTTTCAGTTCCGGTTACGCATCGGACACGCGCAGCAGGCGCGCCGCTGGCGCATCGAAGGTGAGCCAAAGGCAAGCCCGTCTGCGCCCGTCCGCGCCTGGATGGTGCCAGGTGCCAGGCATGCTGCCCACTTTTCTCCAGACAATAAAAACTTACCAGGAATAAGTTACTCTAGGATGCACCTGTTTAAGCTTCATCCTAAATCTCAGCAATGGGGGTGTGTAGACAGGATTGATTTTAGCACAGGAGAGGCAGACCATTGCCGGGAATGTAACTTCTGCCCCATTAACGGTCGCACCTCTATCCCGGGATCCCCGGTACGGTCCCAGGGGCCAGGGGTAGGTAAGACACACAAGCATAAAACCCTGGGAGGTCGCGGACCCAGACCTTTTAAGGGAGCACTGATTAACACTCACTCAATGATCAAACACAAGACCGAAATTGCCCTTAACATCGTGACACTCAATCTTTTTATCACTGAAACTTGGGCCAAGGATTACTCGGGTCCCGACCTGGCAGATGCCGTCCCCCCAGGCTACGTCATTCTTAGATGCGACCGCCCTGACAGAAGAGGGGCGGCCTAGCTCTGGTGGCAAGGGACTCCCTTAGATGTACCCTCAGCCTTTTGGAAGGTTCCCCTGGCTCTCTTATGGAAGCAGCCTCATTCAGAATTAAGCTATCCGAAAACTGCAACTTCTCAGGCATTCTGGTATACCGTCCTCCTGGGCCCAGGGCCAGGTTTCTGGAGACATTGGGCCAAACTCTCGAACCCTTTGTCGCCATGGCCCACTACACTATCCTAGGGGATTTCAATTTCCTCCTTGAAAATAAACTAGACATGGACTCCACTCACCTTCTTGACCTCATTACTTCAATGGGATTTGAGCAACTTGTCCATTTTCCCACCCATAGGGCTGGCCATCGCCTGGATGGCATTTTTGCTACCCACAACAGTCTTAAGATCGAGGCAGTTCAGGCTCTCAGCTGGGTTGATCACTGTCTGGTCGAGTTTGACATCACTCTCCCTCATCCCACTAAAGCCAACCTAGGTTCCCCCCCAAACATATACGGAGTAGGAGACTGAACAAGGTCACAGCCATCAACTGGATGGCCGCCCTGGCCTCAGTCTCGGACAGGAATCACATCTCTCACCCACCCATGGCGGAGCGCTTTCGCGATTGGATTGCCGAGGCATTGGACATAGTTGCTCTATTCAAAAACTGTATCATTAAAAGAGCTAAACCCTCGGCTCCATGGTTTTCGGAAGAGCTTATGGCTCTTAGGTGCCTATGCCGTAGGCAAGAACAGAAATGGTGTGCGAACCCTTGCCCTCAGGAAAAAGCCAAGCAGAAATCTCTCCTTCGGGACTACAAACACGCCATTTTCCAGGCCAAATCCCGTTTTCTCACTGATAAGATAGTGTCAGCAGACAACTCCTCCAGCCTGCTTTTCAAAGACTTAAAGGAGATTGCTGAGCCCCCTGGGACACAGCTGCTGAACCCTTCCCAAGATTTCTGTGACAAGATAGCACTCTACTTCCAGGGGAAAGTCCTTAAGATCTTTCACGAGTTCTCCCCGACCGCAGAGGATGCACCTATCACAGAGGTAGCAGTAGGCGAAAACGCAGACCCACCTATGGGGAAGCCTAGCCAGGTTCCTGTGAAACCTGCTCTGTCCTCTTTTCCTCTAATCACAGCTCTACGTACCAAGGAACTTTTACTTGGCCTAAAGTCCGGAGCACCCTCTGATCCTTGCATGCTGTCCACACTCAGGCTTGCTCCCGACCTAATTGCTAACTTCCTGTGCAAGGTCTTCAATAACGCACTCTTGTCCGGGCACTATCCAGACATCTGGAAGGAAGCTATATTCTCACCTCTCCTTAAAAAACCCAACACCAATCCCTCAGAGCTGAAGAACTTTCGACCTATCTCCATTCTTCCCGCCCCGGCCAAAATCCTGGAAAAACTCATCAATGTTGAGCTCATGAAACATATGGAATCCCAGGGAATCCTGGACAGCTCTCTGAACGGATTTCGGGCTGGTCACAGCACTGAATAAGCCTTGGTAGCAGCATCTGACTGTATCCGCATGCAGGTCGAAAAAAGGCGGATCTGCAGTGCTGATTCTGCTCGGCCTCTCGGCAGCATTCGATACCATCTCCCCAGTATGCATGACTCAGCGACTGCGGGAAGCAGGAGTCACAGGGAGGGCCCTGCAGCTTCGCCACTCTTTTATTAGTGGTAGAACCCATACCATCAGTTGTGGAGGCTTTAAAGCAAAGGCCTTTGGCCTTCCTTGTGGGGTCCTTCAGGGATCTTCGCTCTACCCCACTCTTTTCAACCTTTATGTGACCCCCCTGGTAAAGCTGATGAGATCGTGCAGGTTCCAGGTGCTCTCCTACACGGATGACACACAAATCATTGCCTCCATATCTAATAATTTGCCATCGGTTGCTCAAAAGTTCAATCATTGTATGTCCAGCATCATACGCTGGATGAAGGACAATTCATTAAAAATCAATGCGGACAAAACCGAGGTGCTAGTCTTTGAACCACAGAACTCCATCTGGTCCACTGCCTGGTGGCCCGCAGATTGCGGTCCCCTTCCTGTTCCGGACAATACCGCTACAAAATCTGGGGGTCCTCTTCGACGTGGGCCTGTCCTTTGATGCCCAGGTGAACCGTACAGTCAGCACCTGCTTCTACATCCTTAAAATCCTGAAGAAAGTACTGCCATATATCCCAATGGAACTACACCGGCCTAATATCATTGCATTAGTCACCTCCCGGTTGGACTACTGCAACGCTCTGTACCTTAACATCAGCACAGGCTCCCTGAACAAGCTTTAGGTGGTACAGAACGCTGCGGCAAGGCTGATACTTAACATCCCAAAGTATCAGTCAGCCAGGGAAGGAATCCGAGTCCTGCACTGGATTCCCATCAGGAAGCGCATCTCCTTCAAGGTTCTGACTTTGGTGTACAAGGCAATGCATAGTAACGGCTCATCTTACCTTATGTAAGAAACTATGTTTCAGTGGTACACTCCAGGGAGGACCTTGAGATCCTCTTCTCCTAAAAAACTGGTCTCTCCCAGATTTTGCAGGTCCAAGTGGGGTGGCCGCTCCTTTTCGGTGGCAGCCGCAAAACTCTGGAAATCTTTGCCCCTTCCCATTTCCAAGGCGGACTCGCTTCCTGTCTTCAGGAAACTCTCAAAGACCTGGTTATTTGCCTCCTAGCGGGTTATTGGTATTCTCACATCTCCCTTTTCGCTTAGCGCATTGACACCATCTGGTATGAGTGCGCTTTATAAATACTATCCTATCCTATCCTTAATACTATTAACAACAACAGCTAGCACTTTTTCCAAATTATCTTGGTCTATTTTTCTTAAACGTGCAGCAGCTTCCATTTGGGATAATTTCCAAAATTTCATTATAAGTAGCATACATAAATCTTTTAGAACATTGGGATTTTGGACCCAAAAGAAAATCTGATAAATTCATGTCCTCATACAGGAGAGAAAAATGTTGTTTTACTGCAGACAGTGAGGAATGCTCCAACCATTGTTGACGTAACTGTTCCACCGTATAGGTGGTAACAATTCCAGAAGTTGTTGACTGAGAGTATTGGGGATCATGTCTACTTGACCAAAACCCATGTGTGGAATTGAGGAAACAAGCATTACAACCATTTATGTCCACTGGCTACAACAACCACCCGCCAGGACTCAAAAATGAAGAACTAAATGTACCGTTTTGCACCATGCTATTTAATTGTTCTTCTGTGTAATTTGTAAAACTCTGCCAATTATCAAAATGAGCAATATAACGAATGGTTGAAGCATTCAGTTCTTTAATCTTTGCAAATCCCAGACAAGTAGTTTTCTGGATTGTTTCATTGAGGAAAATCATTTGTATGAGAATTAGATAGGCTTGAAAGAAGGTTTCCGTGACCTGAACCTGCCAGAACTTCGTACTCCCAAATCGATTTCAAATCAGTGGTGTCCTACCAGTAATCATAACCTTTATGGGCCAACTGAGTGAGGAATATAGTAGTATATATGAGCATAGTTTGATTAAGCATTTAGTTCTTTGATGATGTAGGAGTTAATTAAAAATAATATGACTTGAAAACTGAAGAGGCATATCCCGTGAAATAAGTATATGTATCTTTATGCCTTCTGGAACTTTCTGGGGGTAGTTGGACAATGTTCCCATTGGGTTTAGTTAAAATGGGGATGCTGTCTACCAGTTCTATGTGGGAAATGGTGTCCATAATGATGTTAGCAGAACATCTCAGTGTAATTGGCAGAGTTTAGGTATAGATCTTCTGATTCAAAAACAGTATTATATTCTATTTCAGAAAGCATAGAATTTACAGTGTCCACATTCCAATCATCTGAATGTAACCAAGGTACTATCACATCACCCATAGAAACTTTGAATACATATGGTATCTGCAGGATCTCCGTCGGACCGAATATGTCGAAAGGAACTTTATCCCAAACAATTCCATCAGTCACTAGAATGGCTGAAATGTTGACAAGGGACAAGTCTCTTTTCATTTTATGTGACGAAGAATGGGGGGCCAGCACCCCGTCCACCAGTCCTGAAACAGAACGTTCTAGGAGGTAGTGGCCATTGATGGTTAGGAAAAAAACAGTCACAAATCCAATCCACAAAAACAAAAAAAACAAAAAGAGTATGATCCAGACATATATCCAAGGAGGGACTAGATAAGTGTATTTTAACCATTAAATAAAAACACAAATCCATACTGAATGCGCGTACAAAACAGAAGAACTATCAGAGAAAAATGTATCTTGACCCATATAGTACATGGAGGTATTAGCTGGAAATCAGGATGCTGGGATTCAGCAGTAGGATTTGAAAAAGCCAACTCAGATGGACTCGCCAACTGTGGATCATTATAAATTACATCTGTTGTACAAGACGTGATTATAGAAGCAGGTATCATGTCAGGGAAATTGTATGCGGAGGGCTCAGCCTTCCCCTCCCTCAGCCAGGTAGTATCAGCATCGTTGGTGCTCACAGTCTGCAAGGAAAAGTTTTGCGCAAAAGAACTGCTATTCCGTGGCATAATATGAAGTATTGGCCACATGCTGTAGTTTGACATGTTCAATGGAGACAAAACGCTTGTCTTTATATCCAGGGAGAGGTGGCAAAATCATGGTTCCTGTACCTTGAAGGCCAAGTACTGGAACAGGAGTACTGTACGTTGGGTGTAATTCCTTTTTGATGGCCACCTTTTCTCGAATGAGATCTCTGATTTTTGGAAGCCAGCGGGAACTGGAATTTGATCCACAGCATTGGAAGAGTGAGACTCAGCAAATGTGTTTGCGAGATTGAGTGTTACAGAACTTTTGTAGATCCTTAAGACAGCACAATGATTATCTAAGTCAAAGGTTGCGGCAGCCGCCACAACATCTGGACCATCAAGGTCTGGTACATACATCTTGATGCCAAAAAGCACTTCATATGGGGTCTGCCCACCCAGAGATCTTTTAAGGAGGTTATTTAATGGTCAATAAACCCCATGTAGATGGTTGAACCAACTACGCCCTGTACCTAATACTCTAGCCGTTAAGGAATGCTTTAAGTCATGGTTCATTCTCTCCACAACAGAATTACCCTTGGGTCTATACGGAGAAGAAAAATGCACTTGCACACCCATGGACTTCATCAAATCATGGTACGCTTTAGAAGCTAATGCCGTACCTTGGTCAGAATAGAATGCGCAACAAGCATATGTCCCGACAAAGACTTGCAAGTCTTTAATAACATTTGAGCATTAGCAGAGCACGGTGGCCAAACCCAGAGTATCTAGAGCATGAATCAATTGCAAGTAAAATATATTTGAATGCAGTATAAGAAATGAGAGGACCGCAGGGATCTAAATAAATCCAACCAAACACAGTGGACGAAACACAGTCAAACTTTTAGTCTGTTGGCGTATGTCACAACATAAAACATATTTTCTGGTTTACTGGTATAAACCCTGACACCAATATCTTTGCTGTGAAAGTAAAATGGTGGGAGCCACACCGGCATGCACTAAGGCTATACCTTCATGTGCAGCTACAATTAAATCATGTCTGCTGTCTGTGTTGGGAATCATACGATCACCAATACCAGGAATAGTTACAAAAGGAACTTTTTGGTCATACAAATGGTAGGAATATATAGAAGGAAAGCCCTCCGGTAAAGAGGTGCCATTCTTAAAAGCACTGACAGCAGCAAAAATATCATTGTCGATACGAGTCTTAGTGCGAGTTATCGCTGCAATTTTAGCTGTGGCTACTGCAGATTTGGCTGCCTCATCAGCCAGAGAATTCCCTACTGCATGTGTCCCCACACGTTGATGACTCAAAGTATGTATTATAACATGAGCTAGTGGAAACTGATCCTTAAAATCTGCCACTTTAACCCAGAGCAGTTTGTGTTTGATTGTGCTACCTTTAGAATCACAGAAGTCATTTTATTTCCAAAAATTGTAATTATCATTAAACGATTAAACGCAGTAATACGAATCACACACTCTAAGTGTGGGGAATCTAGGGGCATATTAGCAAGGCGATTATCGCCACTTTAGCTGGACTTTTTCCCGCTAAAGCGGCGATAATATTATCGCCTTATCAACAAGCTGTCGCTAACTGCTGTTAGCGACAGCTTGTAGGCGATAGCGACCGGGTTGGGTGCCGCTTTGCATGCCAGCGATATTTATCGCTAATGGCATGCAAAGTAGGCGTACCCCACCTAACAGCGACTGGAAACAGTTGCTGAGGTCGCTAACGCCTATCAGCGAGGCAGGGGCGGTGATTATGAACCAGCGCTAAACACGTTTAGCGCTGGTTTGCTAACACCTGGTCCCACCCTGACTTAGCCATGTAATCCAATGAGAGGTGGATTACATGGCTAAATCCCTCGCACTATCAGCAAGCTGAAACTGGGAACAGTGTGAATATCGCCTGTTTTCAGGCGATATTCACACTGTTCTCCAAGGTTTCTATCGCTTTGGAGATTAGCATTGCTGATTGCACGCTAACTCCGCGATAGAAACCGGCGATGCCTGGCGATAATTATCCAAGCGCTAATTGCGCTTTGCGATAATTATCGCCAGGCATTGCTAATATGCCCCCCTAGGATATGTATTTACAAGTGCAAGAAGCAAAGCCTTCAACTCAGCCAACTGCGCAGTGCAGTCTCCAAGAGACTGCGTGTGAGTAGTCTGAGGGGAAAAGATGCCATCAGAAATAGTGCCTAGAACGATGGCGCATGCAGCAGAATATTGCTGCTTAGAACCTATAGCCGATGGTGCAGATCCATCAGTATAAATAATGGATTTATATTGGTCAAGAGGCAGAATTGAAGAAGGCAAAGGATAAACATGTTCATACTGAAACAACTCTTGTGTTTGAAAAGAAGGGTCAAAGACGCAGTCAACATCCACGGCTGTTAAAGACATAGCCCATTGTATCCAATGAGAGTGGAGGGCTTTTGCATTAGGAACGCTGTAACATCTTCCAAAGCAGGCACAGGAGAAACCACAACAATGCATTTACCTTGACCAAGTGGCCGTTCCTTCAGGATGGCCATTTGTACAGCAGTGAGAGTTTTTCAGTAGAAGCAAAACGCAGTTCTACAGAAGAATACAGATGCGATTTATATGCAATGGGCACTGTTTCACCTTCGATATAATCTTCTCGTTTTTATTCCAAGTTTACAAGATTTCTTTTCATGATATCCATCTTCTTAACAAAGCAAGTTCAAACCACAGACCATGCCAACACGTGTTTCGTCCATCCGGCTATAAGCCACGGACTTCATCAGGGCAAATTACCAAAATTAAAGAACATCTCGTATTTCCCAATAGCATCAAAAGCGTGTTTTCTTAAATCCTAAACTCCTAAGCGTCTCCACTCATCTGTGAGGTACGCGTATTTCGACGATCAATAATACTGTACTTAAAAGTGGTCACAATCAGCCACAGATCCTACGAGTGGCATCCTGCCCGTACTGCGAGAAGTCCTCGCGTGAAATTACGGCGTGCACGCTATTGGGAAATACGAGATGTTCTTTAATTTTGGTCATTTGCCCTGATGAAGTCCATGGCTTATAGCCGGATGTACGAAACACGTGTTGGCATGGTCTGTGGTTTGAACTTGCTTTGTTAAGAAGATGGATATCATGAAAAGACATCTTGCAAACTTGGAATAAAAACGAGAAGATTATATCCAGGATTGAAATTTGGACTTTATTTTGTTGCTTCGATTTGTGTGCTGTCTGCCCGGGTAGCCAACTGTTTAATTTGTTTCTTATGTGGGCCTTCGCCTACAGTTTACAACGCAGGGTGGTTGTTGTATGGTGACCCTGGAGCATCAGTACAAGACAGGATATTTACTGGAGCTACTCTAATCACTTCTCCGCGCAGATTTCCCCTACTGCCTGTTCTGTTTTTGTTAAACTGTTTCACCTTCGTTAAATGTGACATCAGTAAATCCATTATCACCCAGCAAGACCCGGATGACCAAGTTTGCAGTATTGTAGTATTGGTACGTGTATGTAAACTTACGTGTCAAGTAAGTCAGACTGTAAAGATCTCAGTGCATCAGTATGCTCAGACGTCCAGCAGCAAGCAGAAAAATCAGGGCGTATTAAGGCATGAAGAAGGTTAATACGTTGGGCATAGTCAGGTATGTATGCCCTACTAAAATGTAAAAATCCTAATAGAGACTGCAACTTTTTAAGTGTACTCGGAAGCTGTAATTGAGCACAGTTTTCCAGAAAATGAAGGGCAAGACTTTTTCCCTCATTTGTTAATTCATATCCATTCATATCCTAGGAAAAGGACACTGAAAAAAGCAATGTAAGATTTTCTGAAATTAAACTTGAAACCAAGTTCAGCAAATTGCAAAATTATGCGGTCCACTCTTGTCAAATGGGAGTTTAATTCATCGTCAGGTAAGTAGATATCCTCCACGTAGGAACAGAGAGCCAGGGTCAACATCATGAAGAATCGACATAATTCATGCCGCAAAGACTCCCGGGCTGTTCTTATATCCCATAAAAAGTCGGGCGTAGAGCCTCTGAAAATGAGGGTGCTAAACGCAGACAGCCAAGGCTGTCTGGAGCCAAATTGTGACTGAAAAACCCATTGGAAATGTCCATGGTGGTTTTATATTTTTTTCGGACTATATTGTTAATCAGTGCCATACTATGTGTATTTTGGACTGCAAAAGTGCATGTATGACTATTTAAATGTCTGCAATCTAGGACAATGAGATATGAATGATCAGGTTTTAGAACAGGAAAAAGAAGATTATTCATTTGAGATACCCGGGTTCAATTACTTCCTAGTACTCCAGTTGGAAAAGAATTTCCTTAATGGGTACTTTGATATATAATCATTTAGCTTCCTTAGCAAGGGAGGGGGGTTTAGGTTACGCTGTCCTATACAATGGCAGGGTGTTTGATGATATATGGATTATTAACAATGCTAACAGTATTTTTAGTAGGATTTGTCTTCTAATTGTGGTACGTATACTGCATTCCAGAGCATGATAGTTTAAATAAATATTCTAAATTTCCTTAATGCCTCCTGGTTATTTTATTGTGGATGAGTGCGAGAGAGCGAAAGGGTGTGTCCTGTTACCGCAATCCCTGAGAGGATCAAGAAGGTTGTTTTCTGGGGGTGCCAATTCACTTGTTTCTCTGGAAAGGTTAGGAGGGCAAGTGAGGCACCATAGCTAGTCAGACTCGGGCTCATAGATACTGAGGTGGTATGGTGACTCAGTCCCTACATAATGATGTTCTATATTCCCAAGCATAGTTCTGTTCCAGAGCAGAATCCCTGCAACATGGCGCCCAACATGGGCTATCATAGGAAAACAACAATGGGCCATGCAGGAAACAGAGGATAGGTTTTCCTAAAGAAACTAACTGTTGAAATAAAGAAATAGTGACAATGAGTAGAAAATAGCGGCCATTTGTGACAACAGTTTCATCTGTAACTTATTGTCACGATGGCCGATTTACAAAAGCAATATAACATTACGTCTGCTACACCATTCTGGTTGTGGGAATATATAGTTTGTAGGTTCTCTAAGAACCCGAGGCACCCAGAGCCAAAAACTGAGCTGCAACTTAAAATTGTTTTTCAGTGTGTACCGAGTATAGATCAATTCATATGGTGAAATATGTAGAGTGAAAGATGGATATCAAGGAAAGCTATGTATTTATGAAATGGGCACAGAATATGGAGTTTAGGAGCTGTGATTATTTTTATATCTCTGAATTTGTAGGTACCCTTTCTAGCTAATCACTTAGAGGATATTTTTCAAAATGTCTTCTTTCTTACACACTGGCTTACATTTGGAAGGCACAAATGCAGCAAAATCCAATTGGTAATAACAAATGTTCTACTATTCTGTGCTCACACACGTCTTCAAATAAAAATGGTACCTCACTTGTGTGGGTAGTCCTAGTGCCCATGACAGGAAACGGGCCAAAACACAACATGGATCACATTTCTCCACTGAAAATTTACCCTTTTTTTCCAATTTGTGTAGCTGTGGATTTTCGGGCCTAGCTCAGCTGGCGCCTAGGGAAACCTAGCAAACCTGTACATTTTTTAAAAATAGATACCTAGGGAAATCCAGGGTGGGGTGTCTTGCGGGCTCTCACTAGTTTTGTCTTTACCCAGAAACCCATGCAAACCTCAAACTTTGACTAAAAAGACATTTTCCTCAAATGTGTGTGATGGAAAGTTCTAGAATATGTGGAGAGCCAGAAGCTTCCTTCCACCCAGCATTCCACCATGTCACTCAATAAAAATCGTACCGCGCTTGTATGAGTAGGCCTAGGGCTCAGGACAGGAAACAAACCAAAATGGATATGTCCCAATTTTTCAATCAAAACAGACCCTTTTTTCCAAAGTGTGTAGTTGTGGATTTTGGGCACCAGCTCAGCCCACTCCTAGGTAAACTTAGCAAACTTGCAAATTTTTTAACACTAGGCACGTGGGGAATCCAGGGTGGTGTGAAGTGCATGGCACTCACCAGGTTTTTTACCCAGAATCCCTTGCAAATCACAAACTTTGATTAGAAAAATACAGTTTCCTCTTATTTCTGTGATGGAAATTTCTGGAATCTGTGGGGAGCCACAAACGTCCTTCCGCCCAATATTCCCCCAAGTCTCCCAATAAAAATGGTACCTCACTTGTGTGGATAGGCCTAGTGCTAGCGACAGAAAACGGTCCAAAATGCAACTGGATACATCACATTTTTCCACTCAAAACGGATCCTTTTTTGACAAAGTGGGTAGCTGTGGATCTTGGAACCCAGAGCTGGCATCTATGGAAACCTAGCAAACTTTTTTTAAACTAAACGCCTGAGGGAATCTAGGGTGGGGTCACTTGTGTGGCTCTAATCAGGGTTTTCTAAGCAGAATCCCTTGCAAGCCTTAAACTTTGACTAACAAAACACTTTTTCCTCACATTTTTGTGATGGAAAGTTCTGGAATCTGTGGGGAGCCACAAATGTCCTTCCACCCAACATTTCCCTAAGTCTCCCGATAAAAATGGTACTTAACTTGTGTGAGAAGGCCTAGTGCTCACGACAGGAAATGGCCCAAAACATAACATGGATACATCAAATTTTTCCACTCAAAATTAACTCCTTTTGTTATGCAAAGTGGGTAGCTATGGATTTTGGGCCCCAGCTGAGCTGGTACATAGGTAAACCTAGCAAACTTACACATTTTTGAAAACTGGAAACCTTGGGGAATCCAAGGCGAGATGACGTGCATGGCTCTCATCAGGTTTCTTTACCCAGAATCCTTTGCAAACCTCACATTTTGACTAAAAAAACACATTTTCCTTTCATTTGTGTGATGGAAAGTTCTGGAATCTGCGAGAGCCACAAACCTCCTTCCACCCAGCATTCCTCCGAGTCTCCCAATTAAAATGCTACCTCACTTGTGTGGGTAGGCCTAGTGCCGGCGACAAAAATGGGCCCAAAACACAACGTGGACACATCACATTTTTACTCTAAAAATGTACCCTTTTTTTGCAATGTGGGCAGCTGTGGATTCTGAACCCTAGCTCAGCCAGCACCAAGGCAAGCCTAACAAACCTGCACATTTTTTTAAACTAAACAACCAGGGGACTCTATAAGGTGCATGTCTTGCGTGGCTCTCAGCAGGAAATTTCATGCAGAAGCCCTTGCAAATGTCAAACTTTTGTAAGAAACATACATTTTTCTCACATTTCTGTGAGGGACAATTTTGGAATGTGCAGGGAGCCACACATTTCCTACCACCCTGAGTTTGCGTATGTCTCCCCAATAAGAACAGTACCTCACTTGTGTGGGTGAGCCAAGAGACCACGATACAAAAAAGCCTGAAAAGGCTACATTGAGAGATAAGCAATAGTGGTTGCTACTGTGTTTGGGACCATGCTGCAAACCTCTGAACCACATACTTCTGAAAAATTAGACACCCAAGGGAGTCCAGGATGGTGTGCCTTGCATGGATCCCATGATGTTTTCTCACCCAAAATGCCCTTCAAACCTCAAACTTTGCCTGGAACAACGTATTTTCCTTACATTTCTGTGATGGAAACTTTTGGTATCTGCAGGAATCTGCAAAATTCCTACCACCAAACATTATGCCACTTCTGGCGATAAAAATGCTGCCCCATTTGTATGGCTGGGCCTAGTGCCCGTAACAGAAACAGATCAAACCAAGGTCAATGGGAGTCCCTTAATGAGGGTTTTTGACACACAGGGTAGTCAGTGAGAACATAGCATATGTCCCATCCACCGTTATGTGCAATGCTGTGACTGTAATGCATTTGTCATATAGCAAACTGAACATCTAGTAAGTTCTGATAGAGGATGAACATGGCAAGCCGGACAAACATTTTACCCATACATGTAGCATTTGGTGCAGAGTTCTCTGTAATAATGCAATTTTTTTGTAAAGCACACTATCACCTAGGAGGGTATCCTGTCACCGACACAGGAGTAGCCAGGACTGATCCATAGATTAACCTAGTTGAAGAGTCAAGTGCTCGGCTTTGTGTGGAATGCATTAATTTTAGAGATGGCACAGATGTGTAGGGGAAGGTCATTCTGCCCTTTTGCAGCCAATTAGGAGAAGTCACTTCTCCTTGTTCTGGTGCTGCATGTATACTTGCCAAGTGAACTTAAAACTAACGCCCTCCGTTGCTACCTACTTGAAGCTCCAGAAAATGTGTCTTTCATTTACCTTCAGCGGACGTATGCCCTCATTTACTGAATTTTGGAGTAGGTGTTCTATGCCAAAGTGATAGGGCAGGAATGCACTCTATTTATGAAATACGCTGCATTCCTGTCCTTTCTCACTGCGCTGGCGCCGTTTCGGCAGCCTGGTGCCAACGTAGGCACCCTTGCACCATGGTGCAAGGGTGCCTCCTTTGCATGCAGGATTGTTTTTGTTCAGGAAAGGGCACCTTCCTGCACAAAAACAATCCTAAGAGGTGTTTTCCTCTTTCTACGTGTGCTTCAGAATGCAGCACAAATAGAAAGAGGAAAAACGAGGAAAAATAAAGATATTTCCCATTGTTACACCTCACCTCAGGAGGCATAAGGATTTGGCGCTTCCCCAGGTTTACATGATTTTGTAAACTGGGGCAGTGGCAAAATCCATGGGTGTTGCGTGGAAACACCCACCGCAACGCCCATCGAACGCCTCCTAGGCACAGAGTAAGGTGACGCACAATTTGCTGTGTGTGTCGCCTTACTCAAAATTTATGAGGCCACCCAAAGCCATACAGGGTGGCTTTTTTTGGCTTCATAAATGTGTTTCAGAGGCCTGCGTCATGCATGTACCACTTTACGTGGTGCAAAAGTGACACATGGCTCTCATAAATAACCCCCTCACTGTGCAAAATCCAACTCCTTCCAGTTTGTGGATGCAAGCCGAGGGTGTCCGAGAATGTCTTCCGCTGCCTACATTCCTCGAACTGTGTGAGCATATCTACCTTTGAAACTAAGGCAAACATGTTGGGGAATACTGCCTAAGTTCCCTAAGGTAATAAGCCAAACAAATGTCCAGTGGGACTGACACTTCTACTTTTGCTTTGGCAGTGTGAAAACTAAATTAGTAACTTGTATCATAATCAATATTATTGAAAAAGAGTACAGGGCACAATATCTTGTATGATGATGATATTCACATTTTTACTATAAGGACAATATATATTTTATTATGTATCACAATGAGTGCAGACAATGCTGTGCTCAGAGAGTGAGCAGATATATATACTACATAGAACAAGACACTGACCAGATCACAAAGTTGCATGGAATTTTATATCAAACAAACATAAGAGGAGATCCTGCCTGTTCATAATTGATATCTCCTGGTGAATCATAACATGTTTTGACAGCAACCTAGGGAGGGAATGTCAATGTTTTGATCCGTAGTTACATTTCAGATTTTATCAGGAAAAAAGTCACCTGACAAAAGTTCCCTAGAAACCGTAGAATCTTGGGACCTTCAATAAGGCATTCTCTAAGCAATATGCGCAAGAATACTTCAAAATAGAACCTACAATGTTTACTGGGCCACTCGGTTAGTTGGACAGTTCCAGTGGGGTAAACACATTATTTGGCAGAACTACACCATTGTATTGTGAGGAAAAAGTGGTCACACATAGACATACAAGAGTATTGTATGACAAAGCCAACAATGCAAAATGGGCCGCTCAGTTCCTTAGAGGTAATTGAGTTACTTAGGAGAAGCGAACCCTTTTATTGTGTCATGCCGCCACCGTGATCTGCAATTTGATACATACCAAAATGTACATTATCCTTATACTAAAAATGTGAAAATCATCATCAAGGAAGATATTGTGTCCTGTATCCTTTTTCAATAATACTTATTATGAAAGAAGTTACTAATTGAGTTTAAAGGTAGAACTGTTGGTGAATGAGTCCCCCAGGACATTTGTTGACTTATTACACTTACTCTGGTTCTCGTGGGCAATCAGGGTGGTCTTTCTATTCTATACATAAGTTCCTGAAAAAGCACTGCATAACTAGACAAGACTTTTTTTTGCTACACAGGGTAATCTGTGACAACATGGCTTATGTTCCGTCCACCATTATGTGTAGTGTGGGGACTATAATGCACTTGTCAATTGGTGAACAGAACACCTACCATGTTCTGACAATGGATAAAGGTGTTGAGCAGGCCATAAGCATGTCCATGATTTCCTCAAGTAGAAGAAAAAAAGTCTACGCTGCTTGCCTAGTGAAGTAGTGGCCCATGGAAGGTAGGTATCCATGCAAATGCTTTGAAAGGATTACCTAACGGCAGTTGCACCTCAGTCAATTGCCCAATACTTCACTTTTGTATGGTACAACATAAAGCAAGTAGGAAAACACAGGGCTGGCTGAGATGAGCATGGGGACATTCAACACGACTCTCCTGCCTCTTTTCTTGATTAGAACAGTCTCTACAATGAAGACATGCTTGAGTCTTTTTAGATGTTTCAGGAATGCGGTCTGCAAAGTGTCGAGCCTTTAGCCTTGCCATGTCCTCTGGAGCATATGAAGTGGAGGCTGCTGACGGTCAACTGAAATTCAAGGAAAGACAAGAGTCTATCCACGTTGGTCTGACTAAAATCAACATACTCAGAGTATGTTGCCACCTGGATCAGGTGGGTAAACAGCTTCTTATACCAAGTGTGAGTTTTATGACTCGCATTGTATGGCTGAAGAACCAGGTCATTCTTATCCACTCCACCCATGTACTTGTTGTAATCAAGTATACAGGTGGGCTTGTGAACTACGGGCATCTGACTCCAAACCATGACAGAGGTAGTGCTCTCATTATGAATTGTAGTGATTACATGTTAGAAGTGCTCTTTTTGTTATGGTTAACCCCCACTTTTTGCTCTAGATGCTGTCTTTGTAGGTCTGGAAGTGCACTGGGACCTGCAGTGCCAGTGCTTTTTCCCTTAAACTGAAACTTTTTAAATTGGTACACCCAATTGGCAAGCACTTATTATTCCTTGTAAGTCCCTAGTAGATTGTACCAGTGGTACCCACAGCAAGTGTCATAAGAGGGGTCCCCAGGGCTGCAGCACTTTATTGTGCCACCCTGAGTGACCCAAGTAAAGGCGTGTCTACAGGCCTGCCATTGCAGCCCTGCCCAAGCAGCCTGTCTTCTCGAGAGTGACTCTGCACACACCATGTGCTGCAGAACCACGCCACTGCCTTAATGTAAGTAAGTCACTCTTAAGGTTGTCCTCCTAAGCCCAGGAGGTAGAGTGCATTATATTAAAGGCGTGAATTTATATGTTTATACATATATATCCCTGTCTGTAACCCTGTAAAGCAAGGTTTTACTATAAGTGACTGGCGGACAATAGAGTAACATGGGCTGGCTACCGGGGAAACTTGAGATAGCCAGCTCCATTATGGAATGACCGAATCGTATCGTGCTTGGTATCAAACACCGTTCTTTTTCACCCCCAACGCGATTCTCATGTCAAGGGTGAGCTAGCATACACTGGGTTGCCACCCTGTGTGGGTGTCCCCCTAAGATACGGAGGTCCAGTGCCTTGACGGGCTTCCCCGAGCCATTTTCCGGCAAGACAAGAGTCTGCCCTCCTGGTGGGATGTGCTAGCACTTCCCCAGGACAGAGACAAAGACCTAGACAGGAAGGAGGTCACACCTCCACCCTCACAGGATGGCTAGTGGTTGCAGGCATTAATACAGTGAACCTCAAAGGCTTTAACTGCCCTTGATTTGTAATTTCTTGTCCCCCACTTGAGAACAAAGCCCTTCCTGCCCTGCCCAGGCCGACAGGCAGGAAAATTAGGTAGTCAGGAGACATACACCTCCAAAAAGGCTAGCTTCACATTTAGGGAGGCTAAGAGGTATGTACAACTGAAGAAGGGTTCTGACATTTTGAAAGACCCTAAAATAGAGTATTCTGGGTAGCATAGTGAAGTACACTAACAAAATGTTGTCACTACAGGGATGGGTTAGCCGCAGGGCAGCTGTCCCTTATGCCCTTAACACCCCCATAACTAGGATTAAATTGGTGTCAAGGTTTCTTTCAAGTCGTGTCACTTACTTATTGTCAATCCCTGTATTCTGAAATACTTAACACATGTTCCTCTGAGTACGCCTGACTGCTCTGTGCCACTCTACCAGGACCGAGCTAGAGCTGTTAAGAGTGAATCCGAGGTCCACTTTTGTGTACTGTGTTAGTATTACATGATAAGGCCTACCAGCCATATCACATAATACTTCCACCTTGCAACAGTATACATCACGACTATCAGAGAAGTTGACTTCGAGCAGTTCATTGGAACGCAATGCAGTGCTGTGGGATTTTTGGAGCTTCTTACAAATAATCTCCTGTGGGAATCCTTTGCGGTGACAACAAACTGTACTGCATGCCACAGTGCCAGCTTTGTGCAGCTCCCTGAACAGATCTACTCCAATATAGAAGTTGTCAACATAAAGGTTATAATCTTTGTAAAGGAGTGGCTGGAAAAGCTCCCATACAATCTTTCTCATGACTCCTAGATTGGGAGCGCAACCTACATGGTTCAGAGTGGAGACCTTCCCTGTCTACACTCTCAATATGTACACATAGCCAATAGAGCTCTCATACAGCATGTACAACTTGATGCTATAGCGAGCTATTTTGCTCGCAATGTACTGCCTGAACAGGAGCTACCCCATGTACAGTATCAAGGACTCTTCAATGGCTATATTCTTTGCAGGAGTATAAATCTCTGGAAACTTGGCAGACAAATGTTCCATAACAGGCCAAATTTTTTAAAACTTGTCATGTTCTGGATGGTCCTGGGGCAATGCAGCCGGATTGACATTGAATTGCAGCATACTCTGCAATAGCAAAAACTGATCTCTGTTCATGTACGATGCGAAGACGGGTGTTACCCAAACAGTGCGAGTGGACTAGTAGGACTGCAAAGCTTGGTTTGTGCGATAAACTCATTTTGAGCGAAAGGCCCAAAAATATCTTCAACTCCTCAAGTGAAGTGGTAGTCCACTTGTGCACCCTAGAATGAGGCCCTCGAGTGCCTCCATGCTCCTTCAGAAATAGTTTGACACACAAATTTGTTTTGTGCACAATTTGCTCGAGGAAGTCAACATCCAAAAAGAGATGGACATAGTCAATTTTAAAAAAAATTGGCAGTTTCAAGTTTACATCCAGCGTTGCCAGTGAACAGCAGATTTTGGGGCTGAACTAAATTGGGCAACAGGGTTAACTAAAGAATGCATCAGGAAAAGGCAAATTATGCAGCATAATGCAGAACATTTTTGCCATGCGTGTAGAGTATGCTGTTTTTTTAAAATAAATGTATGTTTTCCCATAGGGAGGGGCGCAATTGACCCCCCCAGGAAAAAAACACATTTTTTTTAAAAAGCCCCAAAGGGGGTCAACCCATGCCCCAGTGCTGTCCCTATCTACATTTATTTATATTTTTTTGGAAATGTGTGCTCTCACTTGAGGGGGGCCGCAATGCCCCCCTGCGAAAGCACACATTTCCAAAACAAATATGGGTCCAACAGGTTGTTGGCCGACCCCCTGATAATATTACGTAATTTAAAAAAAAATGTTTAGGGGGCACAATTGCGCCCTACAGGAGAAAAACATACTTTATTTTTATTTTATTTCTGCCCCCGAAAGGGTTGGCCCATTAACCATGAGGGCCAACCCCCTAAACTATTTCATTTTTTTAAAATAATTGTTTTACTTTCCCCTGGGGGCCCAATCACACCCCCACGGTAGAAACACTTTTTAAAAAACTATTTCTGCCCAAGGGGTTGGGGGGGGGGGGGCTTTGGCCCATTCCCCATGAAGCCTAGCCCCCCTAAATACTAGTTCCTGGTGGCCTGTGGGTTTCCTGGCTGTGGATCATGGTCTGACTGCGATTCACAGCCAGGAAACTGTTTCAGGAAGGCCTCATTGGAAAGGGGAGCTTTGCTAATTTCCAACAAGGCCTCTCTGAAACATGGGGAGACTGTTTCTGGCATTTTTTGCCTAGCGGAGTGGGAGAGAGCTCTTACCTCCTTGCTGCTCCATGTCCAGTGTGGAATCAGTGCTGTTAGCACGCCTCGCGTCATGCTGATGTTACAGATGGGCGGGAGGGGGCGGCGACTGACATAGAAGCGATTCCACATCTCCTGCGCTCTTTTTAAAAAAAAAAGGAATCCTCTGTGCAAGCACTGGAGGATCCTTTCAGCCCTCCGCAGTGTCAGCCAATGGCCGACAGATGCACTGGGGATGGAGTGCAGATGTCAGCCGTTGGCCTACAACCACACCAAAGGGGTTAAAAGAGCTTTGGTTTACAGCAAATCTTAACATCTGTTTACTGGCACAATTTGCAAAAATACTGGCATTTGTGAGGGAGTAATCCCTGCGCCAAATCTACATTAGGCCCTTTTTATTTGGTTAGATAAATGATTGAAGTTAGAACATATTCATGTATTTATTTAGATTGTGAATCATGCATATTGTAGTGTCCCATGAGATATGGCTCACAAATCAGTAAAATGGAATCTCACAAATTAGAAAGTGGGAAAGTACATTTGAAATTCATGACACATGGGTAACCTTGTTCTTCTTTTAAGTTATTTTATAATTGTTTCTACTTACATAGCAGATGACATCAGCATTGCCCTGACGCCCTTAGCATATTCCCAAATTTTCATCACCAGAAGTGCCCCCTTGGGCGCAATAAATATCACACCAATTGTAATGGTGTTATCCCAGTGCAAAGAAGTGTTTGCGTAGGGATCGCAATTTAACAGGCTACATGTAATCTATCCCATACTCTTCAATAGATTCCCAGAGCAGCTATACTATTCCTGCAGCTCATTTGAAACCCGGATCAACGTGGCTAATCACCCCCTCCTCAGCTCAGATCTTTGGCCAGACAGAAGCAACTATTGCCTTCCTGATACAAAAAAGCTTCAGAAGCAGGCATTCCCACACTGCATTGGCACATCAGCCTCATTTGTAACCCATAGTAGTACAGTTGAGTCATGTTACCTTCTCAGTCCCTCCTCAGATTGTTAACAATTAACAGGGATGACCTAATTCCTGCCGCAAAAAACTTCAAAAGCCATTGCTAAAATCTATGGGGCATATTAGCAAGACCGGCGATAAAATTATCGCCAATTTAGCGGCAGGAAACTGCCGCTAAAACGGCGATAATGGGCTTGCTAATATGCGTTATAGAATTCCAATAGAAGCCCAGGTTAGATGTCCTGCACATCTAACCTGGGCTTCTATTGGAATTCTATAACGCATATTAGCAAGCCCATTATCGCCATTTTAGCGGCAGTTTCCTGCCGCTAAAACGGCGATAATTTTATCGCCGGTCTTGCTAATATGCCCCTACCTTTTTTGTGAGGTCTCCCAATTTTTTCCTATTTTTACAGAGCTAGGGGGCATATTAGCAAGGAATAGCGATATTTATCGCTAACCGCGCTTAGCGCGACTTTGGTTAACGCCGCCTATCGCTGGAAAATATCGCTGAGATAACACCCTATTAACAAGGTTTATCTCCATAGCGATAAAATTTCCAGCGATAGCGGTAAAATGTGAGAATATCGCTGGAAAAGCAGCGATATTCTCGCATTATCGCTAAGGTGGATTCAGCATTAGAATCCACCTCCTATCCCTTAAACAGGTAAGTCATCCTCACTAGCAGGAGATAAAATATAGCGATAAACGCGCTTAGCGCGAGCTATTATATCGCTTCGCCTGCCTTGCTAATAGGGGGTAGTGGGATTAGCGACTGTTTTCAGTCGCTTTTAGTAGGGAACGCCTTCCTTGCATGTCATTAGCGATAATTATCGCTGACATGCAAGACGATGGTTAACGCGGCCTCTAACGCCTGAAAGCTGTCGCTAACGCCTGTTAGCGACAGCTTGCTAATAGGGCGATAAAATTATCGCCGCTTTAGCGGCAAAAAGTGCCGCTAAAGCGGCGCTAAAGCCCTTGCTAATATGCCCCTAGATTTCTGACATGTTGAGCCCCCAAGCAGTGAGAGTAAGCACTTTCTTCCCAAAAACACCAGGAATATTTTAAAAGAAATTTCCTACTTAACTATTAGGTAATCCTGCAGTAAAAATGTGCAAAACATGTGCAGTTGCCATATATATCAAAAGCCAAATGTGGGAGAAGTTTTGTTGTACACTCCTCACATATGGAATTTTGAAAATATAGCAGCACTATTGTTTCTAAATGTCATAGGGAGTCTGGGGTAGTGCTGTATTTGATTCATCCTGGTCTTGTCTCTACTAAGGAGGTTGCCTTGCATTACCTCTGGATGTGTGTCAAGCTCTCTCTGTTTATCTACATATGAAGACTTTGATTTATGACTGTTTGTTACTTCTAGCCTCTCTTGTCAACTGTTACAGCCCTCTTCTGGTAAATTGAGCTGCTCGACAAAGTCTATTATGCCTACGAGTTTTCAGGTATGGCCCTGCCTGCTCAGGTTCAAGAATGTTCCACTATGGACAGGGCAGCCTCTTGGAAAGAGGCCCAGTGGGAATTCCTTGTTGACATTTGCCAAGTAACTACTTGGATGACTCCTTTTACTTTTGTCACTCACACCAGGATGGATTTGGGTTCCCAAGAGAATTTGTCATTTTGTGCTTGTGTTTTATCTGCTGTCTTGAAGTCTGTGATTGATCCACTAATTTAAAGTTGCAAAGAGTGTTCCATTTGGTTTTGGTTTTTGTTCAGTATTGAAAATGTACGAGTTTTTTTAATTTTTCCTCATTTGTAAGGAAGGGGATGAGGAAGGGTGTGCTAACAATAGAACCCAGCATATCAAGAAATCATCCATTCTAACATGCGTTTAATGCAAAAATAGTACGCAGCACAGCAAATAAAAAGCAATTGCCATTTGTACTGGACAGAGCACTTCTAAACAAGGGGTAATTTGGAGCTTAATGCTAAAATACATGACATTTAGTACAGTATATATATGTTTTCTCTCAGTACAAGCCTACAGAACCTAATTGTGTTAATAAATATTTCCTTCAGTACAAATTTATCAAATGAGCAGGTGGAAAGATATTCTCCTAGAGGAAGTGTGAGATGTCTTTGAGGAGAAGATATAAGTCATGAATACAATAATGAGTTCATTATTGCATGGAAATAGATGTGTGCAAATGCAGTACTCTGAATAAAATGGCTTCTGGACCTACTAGAATCTTGAAACTTAGCGAGCCTAATCAAGGATAAAAGACACTTCTGATAAATAAGAAATAACATCCATATTTGAATATAAAATATATCAGTACACACAGTGATATATGAAAAGAAAAACAATAACACTGAAGAACATAATATGTGATTTTGTTTCCACAGAGCAGAGGAGGTAATGTCTATAAAAGTTACCATAATACCCTTATTGAGAGTCTTCCTTCCTTGTGACAAACCTTAATCATTCAATCCCTCCATTCTCAGTCTGCAGCTCTGTGTCAGAGATTGATTAGTTGTGATCAGGAGGAATCATGAGTAGCGCACCTTTATATGAGGTTCTTCTTTGAAAAGGGGTAAAGTTATGAAAAATAAAAGCTATATATAAGAGAGTCCAGTTGGTGGGACCTCCCTCATATGTAAGGCCTGAGACAAAACAAGAAAGAATTACAACATTCATATTACCAGTAAGTATTCTTGACATTAGTTGCATTCAACTGAAATTAACTAACTGTGCTAAATTTCCTGAAAATTCTTGGTGTCAGCCGAACTAGCAATATTAAAGCTCATGAATGGCATTGCTTTAGAAAGTCTTTTATTTCATTGCCTTTAATTCATTAACAGCAATGTATTAAAGTTATTTAGCAGCTAACTGTGTGGCATTACAGTTCCTTGAAATCTTAATTTGAACAAAGTATGCCCGAGTCTTTCTCCTGTTTCTACTAGAGGAATGGAGTGGAGGAGGAGCAAAACTGCAGAGGAGGTAACTCTAGAAGAAATAGCTTTCAGATGAATGGGTTCTTCACATTGATGATTTCAGGCAGGAGGTTAAATAGTAGAGAACCATGGCAAGACAAAATAAATATAACATGGAGAAGACCAAAAACTGCAATCAGGAGATTACAATGGGGTAATTATGGAATGATCAGCATACTGAGAGAGGGAAGAGTATATTGATGCTCTAATTAAAATAATTAAGAGAGTCCAGACATAGGATTAGGACCGTCCGAATCTTCATAAGACTTAGCCCAATGTAAACAAATATAACAATATAAGACAGAATTCCAAATTAAACTTTATAGGTTTATTCAAAATTAAGATAATTACAGATGGCCAAAAAGTGAATAATCAATTATGAATTAGCTCAAACAAAATAATCTGTCATAATCTGCAAAATGACTGACATACAACCAATATCTGGAGCAAGCCAATAGCCGGAACTAAATATAAAGCAAACAAACAGACTGATATAGAGTCTGCTCAGTTACAAAAGGCAAAGAAAGTTCTAAGTATAAGTCAATAAACAGACTGGCGCAGAGTATGCTCAGTTTAAAAGCCCAGAAAAGTCTTGCACATATCCCAAAAGCATAATATTTTATAGGGTTTTAGACAGAAAAGCCACACACATTCAGCGGTAAGTGATAGTGTGAGAGATAAGGGTGGTGTTTGCTCCACGCAAACTTATCACAAACTCAAGTCTCCACTATGCCCACTGGGATGGACCTTTATCTCGGACTGAGGCTAAAATCATAAATTCAGCAATATATCAATGAGAGTGAAGCAGTATTTGCCCCACAGGGACAACAGAGAAGGCTAATTGTGCAAGCCATGAAGGTTTATTAACAAATTATTAAACTTACAATCTTAAATCAAATTAATTAAGCATAAATCAGTAGTCACCTGAATACAGCATGTATGAATATAATCCAGGCAATTCAATTTGGCAAATGTAAGGAAACATTGTTAAATAGAGCACATGCAAAGTGAGATAAATTTCCGTTCCAAAAAGGGAAACTCAATAATGCTAAGCTAAGATTGTGGGTAAGTCAGAAATTTTTTGAAGCAGCGGGTGTCAGAAAATATAGCATCGAAAGTAGAACCAAATGTACCTGCTCTAGAAAGTAAGGCTTTGAGCAGAAAATAAGGTTCATTAGGTCTCAGGAGAAAGAGAAGGAGTGTCTGCCTGCAGATAGGGACAAGTCTTGTCACTAACTAAAACAAGTTTCACACAGTTAAAACATGAAATTACATCTAAGCGATGCACTGTACAGGTTATCACTGGGTTATGTTAAGTTATTTGGATTTGTAGAGCACAATTTATCACCCAAAGGGTGTCCAGTCATTGGAGCAGGTGTGTGGGTCGTCAGATCGGGGTTAGTTAAAGAGCCAGGTCTTCTGCCTCTTGCAGAATTCAAGAAGCGAGGAGGAGGCCCTGGTGTGTGGAGTGAGGCCATTCCATGTTTTAGGTGACATGTAGGAGAAGGCTAGGCCACCTGTTCTACTTTTGCAGATATGGGGTGTGTGAGGGAGAGTGAGTCTGAATATTGGAGTCTTGTAAGTTGGTGGAAGTGAATGCAGCAGTAGAGGTATGTTGGTCCTAAATTGTGCAGTGCTTGTATGCATGCATGAGGAGTTTGAATTGGCAGCGTTTGTATATCGACACCAGTGGAGTTGCCTGAGGTGTGTAGTGATGTGTGTGCAACGTGGAAGGTACTGGATGAGTCATGCTGTGGCATTCTGGATGCTCTCAAGTCGGTAGAAGAGGTGGTTGGAGATCATGGCATAGAGTACTTTGCCATAGTCTAGTCTGCTAGTGACTAGGGCTTGAGTGACGTTATGCCTGGTGCTCATAGCACAGCATTTAAAGATTTTTCTGAGGATGCGTAGTATGTGGAAGCAGGAGGAGCTGACTGCGTTCAGCTGTGAGAGGCCATGTCGAGTTTGTCGTCTAAGATGATTCCCAGATTTTTTGCATCATTAGTGGGCATAGGTGTTGGACCAAGCTCTGATGGTCACCAGGTGGAGTCCCAGGGTAAGCTCCGGTACCCGAAAATCAGCACTTCCGTCTTGTCTGAGATGAGTTTCAGGTAGGTGATTTTTATCCATTCTGCTATGCAGATCATGCATTTGGTGAAGTTAGAGCTGGTTGTGGAGGACTTGTCGGACATTGAGAGGATGAGCTGGGTGTCATCAGTGTAGGAAATGATGGGGATGACATGATATCTGATGACGTCAGGGAGTGGTGTCATGCAAATTTTGAACAAGGAAGGTCTGAGAGATGATCCTTCAGGCACTCCACAGATCACTTCCTTGGTCTCTGATGTGTAGAGTGGGACTTTGCATTTATGTGTTCTCCCTATGAGGAAGGAACACATCCAAATGAGGACTGGGCCTTGGATGCCTGTTGCGTGTAGTTTTTGATGAGGTTGGAGTGTGACACAGTGTTGAACGTAGCGGAGAGGTCCACCAGTATGATGGCAGATATTTCTCCTCGGTCCAGTAAGGTGCGAATCTCATCTGTGGCAGCGATGAGTGCTGTCTCCTTGCTAAGGTTGCTTCAAAAGTCAGATTGGGTGTGATTAAGAAGTTTGTGGAGTTCCAGGTGGTTGGTGAGTTCATAGTTGATTGCCTTCTCTATAACATTTTCTGGGTATAGTAGTAGGGAGATGGGGCGGAAGATGCGCATCTTGTTGGAGCCTGATTAAGGTTTCTTGAGGATGGCCGTGACTGCAGTATGTTTCTAGTCCTTGGGGAAGGTTGCGGATACAATGGAGGAATTGATGATGTGAGTGAGGAATTTGCTAATCAAAGGTCCTCCTAAGTTGTAGCTATGATGTGTATAGCGGTCTTAGGGGGTCCCGGAGTGTACAGCTTTCATGATTGAAGTGGTGTCTTCCTCAGTGAGTGATCCCCCCCTAGGTTAGGTATGTGTCTGTGTGGGAGTTGTGCAGGTTGCTAATGATGTCTTTGCGGTTCAGTTGTTTTCAAAGTTGTTGTAGATCTTTTCAGTTTTGCCGTGGAAAAAGTTGGAGATGTTGTTGCAAAGTTCTTGGGTGGGGCAATGGAGCTGGCTGGGGCTTCGGGGATAGTGAACTCCCTGAAGATAGCAAAGATCTCTTTGCTGTTGTTGGAGTTAACTTTGATCCAGTCAGTGAGGGATCTTTTCTTGGTGTCTCTCATAAGGGGGGGGGGGGTAGAAAATGCCTGAGTGCGACCTTGTAGGTTGATCTGGCTTCGGCACTGTGGTTGGCTCTCCATTTCTTTTCCAGCTGTTTGCAGTATATTTTGGAGTCCCAGAGTTCTTCTGTGTACCAGGAGTGCTGTTTGAGGGTTCTGCGGTGTTTCTGAATTTTGATGGGTGGAAGAGTGTCTGCGCAGTTAGAGACCCACTGGTTGACGTTGGTGATTTTGTCGACTAGGTTGTCAGCAGTGTTGGTTTGGTCTGTTTCCATTTTTCTATTCCAGTTCCAGCTGGGTAGGTTAGTGCTGATGGGATCTTTGGCTTGTGATGTGAAGATTTTGAAGTGGACAGATTGTGTCTAGAGTGTGTCCTGCGGCGCGTGGGGTCTGTGATGAGTTGAGAAAGTCCTATGTTGTGAAGGCAATTGAGGAGGTCGGTGGAGCAGGGGTCAAAGGGGTCTTCCAGGTGGAAATTGAAATTGTCAAGAAGTAGGAAGCCCTTGGAGTAAATGGTGAGGGGGGGGAGGAAGTCAGAGATGATGTTGCTGAAGTTGCTTCGTGGTACGGGTCCTCTATATGATAGGGTGCCCTTCAGGGTGGAGCTATCATTGGTTTTTAGACTGAAGTGCATGTGATCCATGAAGGGAGTGTTCGGGTCCAAGGAAGGTGGCCATTTGAGGGTGTCTTTGTATATGATGGCGAGTCCCCATCCAGGTTTGTGAAGGCGGTTTTGGCGTGCAATCTTGGATCCTACTGGTACGGCCACAGCGATGTCAGGAAATGAGTTGGGGTTCATCCAGTTTTCCACCACAAAGAGGAGGTCTGGTGCTGAGGACATCCTAAATGTGGATTGTGTGTTTTTTGAACAAGTGGATGTTGAGGAGCATGCATGTGAGTGCTTGCTAAAGGCGTGGTGTGGTTTTTGGTGAGGTGTTTGGTGAGGTGAGGGTGTGAGAGGGTAGTGTAGTCAGTGTATGGGGTGAGCGTGAGGGTGTGATACTGCAGGTAAAGCTACAGTAGAAGCAGGAGAAAGGTCCTACCATGCTGAGAGGTGCAGTGCAGCAGCAGTAGGTGGACAGGCATCCTGGGTTGAGCATGCAATGGTTCGCAGCTGAGTAATGACGATGGGTGATTCGACGCGGTAGTGGCGCTGGGTGTGGGCCAGGTGTGGACGGACACAGACCGGCTTGCATTTGTCACGCCTTCGGCGGGAAGGGTGGGAAGAAGACATGGTAAAATGCAAGAAAATGTGGGCGAGCAGGTAAGGAGTGTGGGGAGGTGGGAGGAGAAAAAAAGAGCAGCAGGGCTAGTAGGGCTGTGGTGGCCTAAAAGGAGCACGAGTATGGAAAGATGAAAGGATTTAACGTGAAAATATTGAAAAAAGTACAAGAGTGTGAAAGTTCAGAAGGAGGCACAAAGAGTTGGGAAAAAGGCACAGTAAGTTCGTAAAAAGACACAAATGTTTGGAAAAAGGCACAAGAATTCAGAAAAGGCAAAAAGTTCAGAAAAGGCTCAAAAGTTCAGTAAAGGCACAAGAGTAAAGTACAGAAAAGGCACAGGAGTAAAAAGTTCAGAGAAGGCACAAGAGTGGAAAGGGAAACGGTAAAAGGCAGAGGTGGGGTGCAATACAATACCAAATTATTCTATCATCACACCCTCCATGATATCTGGCACAGGAGCATCCACCTCCTCTAACTTTCATCCTGTGCAGGTACAGATAAACATCATCCCTTGCCATCAACTGATTTCTCTCGGTCTTTTTGTTCTGTATTCTTTTCCCCTTTCACCAACTTGAATCCCTTTGTCACCAAAAACAAACAAATCCAACAAACTCCCAGAATCAAAAATAGGTTTCAATATAGCACCTAAAAGTCCACCACCAACTCCACAAAGCCATTTGCTACAGCAGAAATTCCTTTCCCAATTGCTTCCTAAGCACCTGTTCATCCTTCAACTCTTTAGATAGATTTGTAATGTTCATCGCATACTTGTTGATTTCCCTACACTTATGTGGCACATAGGTGCAGCACTGTTGGACACGCAACATTTTGCAAACTCTGCCATCTTTTGTGAGCAGAATATCTAAAGTTAATCTGTTTTGAAGATCCATGGCTCTAATTGCTATCTATTCTTAATTAATAGTACTAAATGTACCAACGGTATCAGCCTCCAGCCTGTCATACAAAGTGGACAGCTTTCTAATTTTCACATCATTCAAAATCACACCTACAGAAGGAATTAAAGCACTGAAACTATCACCCACTTATTGTGAGCCACTGCAAACAGATCTCCCATGAGTGGATTTACTCTTGACTTCTAATTCACCTACATGAAATACATTTGGAAACACTAGCCCATATAACAACTACCCACCCAATTAGAAGGCAACTGGAAATAAGCATTGGTCCCATATAAATCCAGGGATCACGGGGTCTCTTCAATCCTGAATATATGCATTTTTAGCTTCTAGTCCTTGTACACACTTACTCCTCCCTTCCTCTATTGGATTCTTAACCCATGTTTTGGATCTCATAAAACAACCTAACTTCCCTTCCTTTTCCATATCCACACTCAATACTGCAACTTTTTCAATTCCTGTTCTTCCTTTCCCCAACTAGTAGCCTAACTATTTGCTGAATCTTTTGTAATCTATTCCCTTCTTGCCTACAGTTCTCCCACAAAATCATTTACATCCCTTTTCATCTTACAAGTAAGATTCCCTTTGTTATAATACAGTGGTGCATCACTACCCAAAAAACAAAATCCCATTTCCTTTATAGCTCTAACTATAGGAGGCGGATTCAGCCTTCTAAACATAGATACCTCATGTATGGGTTTGTCAAAATTCAAAAACTGATTGCCTGAACTACTTAATTGATAAACAAACTAGTGCTAATGTCACAAGTTATGGGGTAAACTACTGGAATATGTTGATATTTCACACCACCAGCAACAGACGTTGGAAAATAAGTACACACGTAATACCCTTTAGCACCTATTAGTTGTGAATAACCATGCAAAAGCATGAAGAAAACATTATTTGGAAAAAAACTGGCTGACCCTTTTCCTATGGAGAAGCACTAAATTAAACTTATGCTACTCTTCTTCATCATATAAACTAGGCTCTGGTATGAAGATTCTCTCAGAACTATCTCTGTGTGAAATCTGCAAATAAAATCTACATTGGCCTTTTGTGTGAGTAAGATTAGGCTTAGATTTAGCTCGGATAGGTACATCCTCAACCGGAGGACTCAGAAAATAACAGAAATCATTGATGCTAAAATCACAAGTGCTCTGCATTGATTTGATGAAAGAATCACCATGGTTTTTTTTAAATCAGAAAGGAAAAGGCAAAAGTTTAAAAAAATGTATAAAATGAGCACTACTACTTGTTGCTTCTGCTTGTATAAATCTGCAAAGTGTTGATTAATTCATGATGAATGCATCAAAATCAGTTTCTGCATAAGGCATCCCTAACCCTATGTCAACCTCTTCTAAAATGGCACCGCTACTCTTCTACTGGAGCCTGGGCCCTACAAGTCATCACAAAGATTAATATAAAAGGTCATTCATTCAGAGAAGTCAATTGACTCTAGTTCAGTCATAATCAAAATTCAGTCAAAATCCAAATGTGGATCATGATGGTTTCTCAAAACCAGGCTGTTGATCATCAACCTCATATATTCTCAAGTTAGCTTTACTTTCAGCAAGGTATACCCATTCAGGAGCTGAGTACCTTCGACTAGGCACCCATGTTCTCTTCAACCTTCTGACTACTGGCTGCTCTATCTCACTGTTGCTTTGCTCACTGGTCTCTGTCTCCTCATTGATGATGTCCAGAATCCATTCTCCAGACACAGAAACTCTCTGTCTTTCTCCACTACTTGGGGACCTTTTGTTTTTTATTCTCCACCCCCCCCCCCTCTAGTCACACTGCGTGTCCCTTTTCCAGGCTCAGATTCTGAGTTTAGAGCTTCTTTAGTTTAGGCCACTGTGGCTACTCGTGGCTCGTTCACCACAGGCCTTACACTTGGCTTGAGATGACTTTGAGATGCTTGCGTGCCCTCTTCTTTACCCTCTGAGCTCTCTGGTTGCACCAAGTTTGGCCTCTGCGGATCAGTAGAGGCTGTCACCACTTCTTCTCCAGCTTGTCTCTCTCTCTGAGTGTGTGACGCATTAATCCAGTTTGGAAGGTCTCCACTTTTAGCAGCAGTGTTTGCTACCAGAATGACTTAATAGAGATCACACCATTGAGGATTCAGGCATCATTCTTGCATTTGCTTCTTCACCAGAACCAAGTCACCAGGACTGAGGTCATGGTGATGTTCTTGCCTTGGGAGAGGAGTCGCCAATTTTACCTGGTGAGAGACAGAATGTATCACATCAGCCAGGCCTTTGCAGTAGTGAAGACTCATATCATCTGTAATATTCACACGCACAGTTGCAGAGACAGCGGGAAGTCTCATGGCTCTTCCCATTAGAATTTCATTGGGGGATAAGCCTTCAGGCAACTTTAGAGACATGGATGCACACACTTTAGCAAGAGGGGACTTCACAGCCCCATTAATCTGCTCCACTGTGCCAGAAGCTTTAGATCAGTAACTACAGTGGAGCCTCTGAACCACCCGTAAAGCTGCTCCCAGACGTTTCATAAATTTATTCTTGAAGTGACTGCCACAGTCTGATTCCATAGAAACTAGGATACCAAAGCGAGGGTTCAATTAGCTTAGCATCAATTTGGCCAAAGTAAGACTGTCATTCTCCTAGTGAGGTATGCCGCCACCCATCAGGAAAAGAGACTAACTACCACCAGTACATAATGTAGTCCATTACAAACAGGCATCTCAACAAAGTTGAGCTCCATGCGATTAAAGGGCACCTGATCTCCCTATGTGACTTGTGAGGATTAGAGTTCTGCTTTCTGCATTCAGCTGTTGGCACATGGTGCACCTGTGACATAACTCAGCTGCAATTATGCGGAACCTGGGTTTAAATCAATATGTGTAATAGAGACAAACCATTGTGTCTCAGCCTATGTGGGCAGCACCATGGAAATAACATGTTATAATAGGCAGCTTAGAGTCAGATACCACAGGACGACCATCTATAGAGACCCAAACCTAATCCTAATTCTTAGAATATCGTGCTTTGATCCGCCTCTCCTGTTCACCCTCTGGTGCTTCTTTCTGCAATCACTTCACCTTTTTCCACGTATTAGCAACAGACATGCAAAGGATTCAGAGGTGTGTCATACTCAGATTCAATTAAAAAATCTCCATTGTATGTGCAACACCTGAGAGCGCAACATCGGGCTATTTTATCTGCAAAGTGGTTGTCAGCGGTCACAAAGTCATTTCTGCTCTTGTGTACTGCACATTTTACAACAGCCATTTTGGCTGGCTTTTGCAATGCGCCAAGAGGTCCTATAACATAATGCCCGTTCCTGATAAGGGATCCAGACAAGGTCATGAAACCTGTCTGAGACCAAAACTGCCCAAAATCATTGACTACGACAAAGCAGTACTGGCTATCGGTATATATGGTGACTCTTATATTATCAAAAATACAACAGGCTCTAGTTGACCATCTGTGCAGTGGTTACATTACACAAACAGGAGGCTTCTACTAAACCCTCTGTGGTGCAAATGGTATATGCTGCTTTCAAAATCCTTTGTTCATCTCTTAGACAGGAGCCATCCACAAACAATATATAATCAGTCTCTTCCAGAGTGACATCTCCAATTTTGGGTCTTGGCTTGGTACACAATTTGGTCATGTCAAGGTAGTCATGATCTATCCTGTCATCATTTTAATCAACAACAGGCAGAGACAACAATGTGGCAGGATTTAGACTGGAACACCTCCGCAAAGTAATGTCCCCTGCAGCAAGGATAACTTGCTCCTACTTGGTAAGTCAACTGTTGGTCATGTGTTAAGTTTGAGTACAAGGCAGTAAGAGCTCACCAGAATGGAGAACCATAACTGTGAGAAGCTAGCCCATAACTATCCACTCACATTTTTGCATGCTGACTTCAACTGTGGCCACTGCCTTTAGACAACCTGGTAACGTTGCAGCTAGTGGGTCGAGAGTAGCTGATAAAGTAATCAACTGACCGTTTGGAGTTTCTATGTGTTTGAGTTAGCACTTATAGGGAGCAGCCTTCCCTATCAGAACAATACAGAATTAATGGTTTTTTCATAGTCTGGCATTCCCAGAGCCAAGGCGTGGCAGAGACTCTCCCTGAGCTCAAAAAATACTTTTTCACAATTTTTGTCCCATGGTAGTGGATCCGACACATTTTTGTGTGTAAGCCTCTGTAGAGGCTTGGCTACTAGGGAAAAGATGTGAATTCACTGACGACAGTATCCTACTATTCCTAAGTATAGACTGACCTCTCTGTGTTATAGGAGGGTTCAGTTGCAATAGGTCAGATATTCTCTCTTGAACATTTTCCTTGCTCCTTTCTTAATTTGATATCCTAGAAACAGGTTTTCTTTCTGACATTACTGCAGTTTTGCTGGGGACACCTTATGTCCATTCTCAGCCAAATTAATTATTAGGGCTATGGTATCTTGCCGGCATGCTTCTTGGGCTGTTGCCACCACCAATAGGTCAACGATATATTGATTCAAAACTGAGTTACATGACAGCTTTAGAGTCTCAATAGTCTTTTTCAAGATGTGGTTGGAGTTTGAGGAGCTCCCTGTACACCCTTGAGGAACTCAGCACCATACTAAAACCTCATTTTGGAACCACAACATGAAGAGGAACTGGTTGTCTTTGTGCAATGGAATGGAAAATAGCATTTGGTACGGGTCAATTACTGTGAACCACTCAGTGTCACAGGGGATCTGGAACAGTATTACAGCTGGATTTGGTACCACAAGACAACATGAGAAAACAATATTATTTATCCTTTGCATGGCCTGGACGACCCATCACTTTTTGTTTGATTTATTTATCCCCATGAACGGGGAATTACAGGGACTCCCTAAGATCTCTTTTAAAATATGTCGCTCTAACATGGATTCAATTACAGGGGTAATTCAAGCCATTGCCTCTGGCGAAAGGTTATATTGGGGTGTTAGAGGGAATTCAGCATTCTGTTTAATAATAATCCTTACAGTTTCAGCACCTTTAATCAGTCCAATGTCCTTACCAGAGTAATCCCAGACTTCCTCCGTTACAGAGTCCTTTAAGTCTGAAGAAAAGTCCTCTTTCATCAAAATAGGAAATAGCCCAGCAATGGGCTTCTGAGTACTTAATTTAAAATCAGCATCTTCTTCATGTGTTTGAAGCTCAACACCATCCGGTGTGCAATAAATCACGCAGTTAAGTTTGCACAAAACGGTATTTCTTAACAGATTAACTAGGGGAGGGTTACATATCACAAACTGATGGTCCTGTTCAAGGGTACCTATTTTCACAAAGTCTTTGACAGAAACAGGATTCACTATTTGCTTATTTGGAACACCTACAACTTGGACTTGTTTTCCCGAGAAGGGTAGGTAAGGGACTCCCACTATCTTTACAGTAGAGTGCCTAGCTCCAGTGCCAAATAAAAAGGACACATAGTGACCATTCACCTCTCATTTTGCATATGGGCTACTCTGATCTACCTCCAAGACTGTGCCAAGCATGCCATCGTCCTCCCCTCTTAAGCACTGTCATTGTGATTGGTCAAACCCTAGATCTCTGAAATTGTTGAGGACCAGGAAATGTTGGAAAGTTTCTGAACTCGGAAAGGGGTTCTGTTGCGCCCTGACACTTTCATTTGCCTTAAACCTTGGAGTATTCAGATTATGCTGCATCAAGGAGACTTGGGGCATGTTACGATTAGGAGGTCTTTGCATTTGCATATTCAGAGCAGGCATAAAATTCATATTAGGCCATTGGGCATCAAACTACATTTGGTTTGATTTGATTTGCACACACGCTTCCAATGGACCAACTTATTTCAATCATGATATTGGCGTGGTTTTCTTCAGCATAGCTATACCCATTCCCGAATTCAGGTCAACACTCTTCCTCTACACAGTGTGACCCCATTCCCACCCTTTATCATCTGACCACCATCTGTATATCCAACTCCCTGCATTCTATTACTACCACTAGAACTAGAACCAGACTTTGCCAAGGAAGGACAACTCAGAAATCCTTTCTGGGCTAACTTCATCTGAGTCAGCATGAATTTCTCAATAGTTTTCTGTTGTCTGGCTTCTAAATCATCACTGTAATACTTTTCATATCTCAAGATTTCATCTAAATACTTGGACTGCCAACAAATCATGTTCTGCTGGATGTGTAAAACTAATCTCTGCACGCAAACTGAGGACAAACTGTGACACAAAATTACTGAGGTTTCCTCGCTCAGGATTTTTGCCGCTGCTATTCTGACTAAAAACCTACATAAGCTGCTCATAATAGGCATGCACTGTCTCCATGGACTCTTGAGTAGTTCTTGAGATTTCAGCCAAATCATACTCCTACTGGGGGACCTTTGGGACATATTTAAGAGAGGCTTGCACCGGCATTGCACCACTATTTTTGACACAATGACAGTGGAAGCAGTACTCCATATTTAAAAGATGACACATTTGTCCAAATGCATCAGTTTTTGGAAAAAAAGCTACGCCTCAACCAGCTGCGCCACGCACGAGTTAACATATGCAAGGTAGGTGTTCCGATGCAAACACTAATGTAAATTCAACGTAGTGATATTTATGGGAATGACAATGTCTGACGCATTGTTGGCAAGTGGTGTGCAAAGGCTGGAATGCGTAGAAATTCCTGCGCATGGGCAACCCAGGCATAGGAAATGATGCAGTGGCTGTGGTATAAGAAGACAAACCACATAACACAATTTGGCAAGCTCAACTGTGCCTTGGAGATGGTCATTCTGCAGCTGGGAGTCACCAGGAGACCACCACCACGTAGGCAGCGAAGAAGAAGGGAGTGTGTGTTCTGGCAGTGCAAATTCCTCACTGACCTGAAGGAGGATGACCATATCAAATTTTACAGACGGAGGAGGGAGTCTATCATACAATTGCACCACCAGATTGGGCCAAGTCTCCATCCAACCACTGCCAGTCACAACAACATCCCTCCATAGGTCAAACTGTTGGCAGTGCTTCACGTGCTGGCATTGGGCTTCTTCCAGATCACAACAGCCAGAGTGGCAAGAATATCACAGCGATCATTTCCTACCTTCCCACCTTCAGTCCTGGATGCCATCATCAGGCTCACACCCCAGTACTTCCTCTTCCCCAAGATACAACGACAACAGATGGATACCATGCAAGGTTTCAATGCCATTACAGGATTTCCCCATGTCTAATGTGCCATTGATTGCACACAAGTGCAATTGGTTCCTCCTGCTGAAACATCCCACCTGTACAAAAACCGGAAGCACACACACTCCATCAATGTCCAGGCCATTGTGGATCATCTGTGATGTTCACAATTGTGCTGGACAAATACCCTGGAAGTGCGCATGATGCCTACATCTTCCGGCACTGTATCAACAATGAGCGTTTCCAGAATGGTCGATATGGAAATGGCCTACTTCTTGGTAAGGAAATTTGAAGAATGCAACATACCAAATTAAAATTTTCATTGTATGACATAATAGCCATCTATATGGCTGTCGATAGAGCTATTGTCACATGTATGAGAGGTGTGCCCCATACTTGCACTATGCATCCTGGTACATATGTGATGCAAACTCCTAAGTCAGATAACTGAAAACACACAAAGCTACTTTGCCTATGAATGGGGTCAAAATCTGGAGTATTGCAATGCAGGGCAAAATGCTGTGTTGCATTACTGTGTGCAAGGGAGGTGTTCCATGGGCATGTGTGGGTGTAACCATGCAACTTTCATGATTAATGACGCATGTCATGTATACCAAGGGTAAAACTGGGAATGCCTCAAAATAATATGCCTCCCCAGGTGATGTGTAACAAAGACAAATAACTTAAGTCATCCAACTCATTTCCGCTTCCTATGTGAGCTGCATTCTGTGTCACACATAGATAGAGGAATATGCCTCCCAGGAATGTTGATTTGCAGGAAGGTGCCCCTTCCTGCACTAAAACAATCCTGCATGCAATTCAGGCACACTTGCCCATAGTGCAAGGGTGCCTGTGTCTGTGCTAGGTACCCCATTGTGTGCCATTTCATGGTGAAAGGACAGGAATGTGCTGTATGAGATAAATGTGGTGCCCTACTGCCCTTTCCCAGTGATGCAGTGCAGTGCAAGTAGGTGACTATGGCAAATAACTGGCCCCTAGTGTCATGTGCACATAGTGTGAACAACGTACTGTAACGTGTGGACAATGATTTTCCAATCTGTCATTCCCTCACTAATCCTGCAAATAGCAGCAGCTACAGAACATCTGTGTGTAGTAAAGTGTAATTCCACACTGTGTGGATGGATGGAAGGAACAACATCTATGCACTGGTCAACCAATCGCCACAAAACCCATGTGGTACGCCAGACAAGTGTATACGTGTACAAAGTCTACACAAGGGATAAGTGTGAAATGAGTGTCTCCTCAATGGCATTCCTAGTCTCGGCATCAGTTGAAGTGCCACAACTTCAATGGTGTGATAAAAACTCCTGTGTAAATGAGCAAGTGTGTCAAACAAGAGCCAGGGGTTAAAATCTATCTCCTTTGGGCCACTACCATAGAACATAGGTTCTACCTTACCTATTTTAGATTAGGCACCGTTCACTTTTTGGTAGCCTACCGCCAACAGGGTTTATGGTTTCACAGCTTACCCCTTTGTCCCTGCGATGGCATTGCAAAACAATCTTTTGTCCATTTTATGTTTTTCTGCAGGTTTTATTCTGAAACCAAAAGCAGGGACGTTTTAAGGATTCTCGGGGCCCTTGGCCAAACGGGTTTTGAGGGCCCTTGTTCAGAACAGCTTTAAATTTATGATCCAGTTTCAACTCGTTCATGCCCTCTTTGGCCAGGTCACTGACAGTGCACAGGCACCCTGGTACAAATTCTAAATGTGTTTTCATCTAATATTCAGGGATAGTGATGTGTGTTTTCAGCATTGTAACACAGCTGCAGCAGGCCACTAATATTACTGTAAATAATCTCTGTGACACCCCTCCCATTTCTCATATTTGAAGTCCTGTTTTGATCTAAAAGAAACTTTTTTAATGGATGTTGCATGAAACATAAACACAACATTTGCCAGAAAAATGTCTGTAATAGGCTCTCACACACCATCCACATTAAAAATAAATTAAAGGAAAACGCTATTTACAACAATCTGTTTAAGAATTATTCAAGATCATCATGGCAAGACTCTCTCAGGGGGCCCCCTGACAGGCTAGGGCCCTGGGCCCGAGCCAACTTTGCTCATGCCTTAAAACGTCTCTGCCCAAAAGCTCTTTTCTTCATCCCATCCTGCTGTCATTTGGGGTTAGAAGTTACGATACAAGTTTATACCATCTTTTACGTTTAGAATAAAACATTTGTTGTTTTGCTATCACTAGTTTTATCTGTAGTGCCTTGAAAATCAGAAATTCCCAGAAATAGAATTGGCTCAACATAACTGCAGCATTTTTAACATTAGGTACAGCATTTTAAATATCAACCCTTTTTTAATCTTATTATGAATTATTTGAATTGATCCCGTTTACAGGTTTTATGTGTGCCGCCTATTATATAATACATTTTTCCTTAGTGGTATGCTGTTGCCATTTTGGTTTTACGTAGCCCCAAGTAATTCCGATTGATAACCACGTCTGATTCTTTTCCAGACTGACATCCTTAGCAACTTAGCGGACCCTTCATGTGACCTTTTATGGACTATCTGGAGATTTTAGTTTTCTCAGGTTTGTTTTAATCAAATGGCATTTTCTTGCAAAGAAATATTGTAAAATATACTTGATTTTATTTTATGCCTCTGCCCTGTGACCTGCATTTTATCATGATTTAATTATTTATCCTGTTCACTTTTATGGATCCCTTGAACCAAATAAAGATGCATGACTAACTGACTGAGCAAGTGTGTCACACATGGCAGTATAGTTGTATGTTGATCAAAGTTTCAGGAGCAACACTGGAAGATTTATTTACAAACTCCATGTATGGCATACAATGTAAATGTAGGCCACATACATGTGCAAATGGCAATATTGGGTAACAATGTCATACCAAAATTACAAAAGACACATATGTTTCTGTGATACTGACAGTGTAGGTACACACATACACATAGGTATCAAGCCACAATGACATATGTGACCAATGTGATAGATCATCAGTTATGTGATATAAGTTGGCCAAATTACATGCATATGAATCCAGCAATGTTAAACTCACAAATTCAAACTCAATGCTGTCAAACATGTCATACATCAGTAATTAACAAAGAATAAAATGCAACCAGGACAAGTTATCACAGTGTACTCACGATACCAATACCAACTTTCACTGGCCACATCAATGATGACAGAATCATTGCATCGAAGTTCAGAATCCCCGACAAGTTGGAGTCATACACATACATGTGAAAACCCAAGGTATTGTGTCCAGGTCTGTAATTGAAAGCTACTTGTCGCAACATCAGTGTGTCATACATAAAGATGTCCCACATTGCAAAACCTATCTGTCAACCCAAGTGCACCATGACAACTTGTCTGACAAAAAGCATTAGCTGAAGGCTGACAACAAATTGTACAACTATCCATGTTACATGATGGAAACGAACCACATTCATGCAGCTAAATCACAATCTAAAGAAAGCAAACAATTCAAAGGCTGTGTCAATGTCATGTAGGCAAGTAACAACATCCAAGGTTTCGCAAGGGCATATGTATGTGTAACTGTCCAACATGTTGCCACCTAGAGATGAACATATGGGAGAAAATCATATAAATATTTTGGCAATTTGCACATGTAGTGAGTGCTCATAACATGAAATGAAATGAAAGAGGTATTTATTAAGCGCATAGCTACCCGGAGGCATCCCAGTGCTAGCAGCGGTAAAAACAGTAGACACCACAACCACATCAGGAGAAGAGCCAAGTATTTAGAAGTTTATGAAAGGCCATATGATTGGATTCCCTACGTAATTGGAGTGGAAGAGTATTCCACAGTCTGGCAGCATTGTAAGAAAACAGGCGGCCACCACTTCTAGTCTTGTTGATCCTGGGAACTATGGCAAGATGCAGGTTGTCCGAACGTAGGCGTCGGTTTGCCCGGTAGGGCAGGACAATGGAGCGGTTGATGGACGGTCCTTTCCCTGCTAGCGTCTTGTGGACGATACACATGGCCTTAAAATTAACTCTCTCCTGGATAGGGAGCCAGTGAAGAGATTTCAGGGCTGGTTTCGCAGATTGACGATTCGGAATCCCCAAAAGCATCCACGCTGCGCAGTTTTGCACCGTCTGGAGTTTTGAGATGGTAGCACAT
The DNA here is from genome assembly GCA_963921515.1 of Calotriton arnoldi. Lineage (NCBI taxonomy): Eukaryota > Metazoa > Chordata > Amphibia > Caudata > Salamandridae > Calotriton > Calotriton arnoldi. The sequence continues at coordinate 508,278 of CAWUFW010012533.1, forward strand.
GGGGCACCTAAATAAAGAACATTCCCGTAGTCCAGGCGTGAAAGAATGAGGACCTGAACCATAAGCCTTCTTGCAAAGGAGGGAAGAAGAGGGAGGACTTTCCGAAGCATCCTTAGGATGCCGTAACAAGAAGCCGCCACATTCCGCGCCTGTACCTCAAAGCTCAGATCTCGATCAAGCCAGATACCTAAACTGGGTCTTGGGAGCTGGAACGGGGCCCAGGCAGGCTGGCCACATTACATCTCCTTTAAAAAAGGATGGATTCCCTAGAAGCATAATCTCTGTCTTTTCTCCATTCAATTTCAGATATGAATGATTCATCCATTTGGCTACCTCCTCCAGACAAGGTCGAAGGCCAAGAGAGGAATTGTCAGAGTGGTTCAGTGCCACAACAAGTTGAGTGTCGTCTGCGTAGGTCACTATATGAACCCCGAATGGGAGCACATTCTCCGCTAGCGGGCTCATTTAAAAAACATTGAATAGGGTGGGACTCAAGGATGATCCCTGCGGAACCCCGCAACGGAGGGGCAACCATTTTGAGGTAACATCACCTTCGAAAACCTGGAAGAATCTATCTTCTAAGAATGATTGCAGCCATACCAAGGCTTTCCCAGTCACCCCCAAATTTCTGAGTCTATGGACCAAGATTTGGTGATTAACGGTGTCGAAGGCTGCACTGAGGTCGAGAAGGATAACAACAGTGGTGCCTCCGGCGTCCAGAACATAGAGTGCTCAATAACTTTTCAAAATACCTATCGCAATCATCTACTGTCTAAACATGAAAGTTAGCATGTAGAAGTGTCCAAAGTATCAGAACATGGTCAACTTTTGCTAAGACAGAGAGAACTGGAAAAGACATGTGTAAACCAATGTTCAACTGTATATATAACACATTTCGTCAAATACTGTAAGAAATGTGTATGAGTAACTCGGTACACAGAAAACACGAGGACAGAAATGTGGCTGTCACAATATGCATAATCATTAACACATGTTTTTTCTTTACTTTCCGCTGACCAAGGATATAGTCTGCACCATAGGTCATGACCCCAATTGCACATCTCCAGACGGAGGCACAGTGACAGTACAACCAGGCCAAGACCCTGAATGTGGTTGAATGTACTATTGGTGTACTGAAGTCCAGTTTCCAATGCCTGGAAATGTCATGGGAGAGATTGCTATACTCCCCCCATGGTCTGCAAGATAATACTGGTATGTGCCATCCAGCACAACATCTGTGTGAGCATAAATGTCCTGTGGGACTTGGAGCATGAAGAACATGAACCAATGGAGAAGGAGGGTTGAGGAGAGATCCAACATACAATGGCTGTTCGGTGGCGACGCAACCACATTGTGCATAATTTCTTTACTTACATCTTTGGTTACATGATGGCCAATATGTCTGCAATTCACTGAAATGTTCAACATGAAAATAAATGTTTGAACTCATTCATTGTGTTGGCTTTTATGTCACAGTCCCTTAAACATTAGAGCTTCTCAACTAGAAGTAGGCCTCAACATGTAACAATCATGTTGACAGAACCGTTAAGCAACATGGGGCCATGGCGCTCAAACAATTATCTACCAATGCAGAAATGCAAAGTGATGCAATGTATTGTATTTAAGGGACAGAGAAGGCTTGCCACCTATCAACATCCAAAATTGCCATTCCTGTCCTCGTGCACTTGAGCAGTGCACTGCTGCACCGTTAGCAGTTTTGCTGTGTTCTGCAGTATCAAAGTGTGTTTCAGATGGTACTCAGTGAGTGTTGGAACACAAACCACCCAATATGTCCATATCTGAGGCAAACCCCTCATTGTAGTGAATCTCACCAATGTGGTAGAATGCAGAATGGCAGCACTTTGCTGAAACAAATGTTGCTGCAGATACCAACACAGATCATGAGGGACAGTTGTCATAAACAAAGGCCTAGTATCATGTGAACATGTTATATTATAAAATTCATAGAGAGCATAGCTGCCCCAACAACGGGGCTTCCCAGCGCTAGTCTTTGGAAAAATAAGCAACTGCGACAGTGACTCAGGAAAAGATGCCAGAGGAAAACCTAGGAAGAGAAAAGCCACATTTTCAGAGTTTTTCTGAAAGACAAGTGGTTCTGGAAATTTCTGATAGAGAGAGGGAGCACATTTTGGCTTTTGCATGAAATGAACAACCACCCTCTTAACACGGGGGACAGAAGCTAGATTAAGGGTGGCTGAACACAGGGAGCATAAAGGTTGATAGAGGGATGGCAGATAAGACAGAATGGGAGCCCCTGGGAATGTAAGATTTTATTGGCAGTACACAAGGTCTTAAAGTGCACACACTTCTCCACAGGGAGCAAAAGGAGTTTGCGCGGGGCGGTGGCAGGACAGAATTTCGGGCGAGAGAACAGCAGCCTATCCGCGGCACTGGAGACTTCTAATCACTGGCTAAGTGACTCCCAGGTATAGGATTTTGCAGTTATCCAGCTGGGAGAGAATTGCTGCCTGAATGATAATTTGATGGGTGCCAGAGTCGAAAAGTCCAAGAATGGGTTTAAGACCTCGCAAGAGCCCTTAACACGTGCCTGCCACCAATTTCGCCTGTGCTTGAAAAGTTAAGGTGTGATCCACCCTAAGGCATAGATTTTTGACAGCGGTCTTGGGATGAGGTGGAGGCCCAAGGGAAGCAGGCCACCAGTGGTCACTCCAGGAGTTGGTATCTTTTCCTAATAAGAGGAATTCGGTTTTGCTCAAATTCAGTCATAGACAGTTAGCATCCATCCACTCTGCGACAGCCAGCATTCCTCTTTGGAAATTGGCCAGGTCTGACGTGGAGTTGTCAGAGAATGTGAGCAAGAGCCGGGTGTCGTCTACATAAGACACCAGCTCAAGCCCCAAGGATTTCACGACCTGAGCCAATGGTTAAATGTATATGTTAAATAATGTCGGGCTCAGGGATGAGCCCTGGGGGAGGCCGAGGCGCAGAAAATGCGAGTGGGAACTGTAGGGAGGGGAGTTAACCTGAAAAGAGTGCTCCGACAGAAATGAACCAAACGAGGAGAGTGGGGAACCACCATGCCATTATCCTGTAGGTGCTGAAGCAGGATTTTGTGGGATACCTTATTGAACAAAGCACTTAAATCGAGAAGAATCAAGGCTGCGAATCTGCCATTGTCCAAAGTGCTACGGAGATGCTCTGTGACTGCAAGGAGTACAGATTCTGTACTATGCACCGGCTTAAAGCCATTCTGGGAACTGTCCAATATCTGGTTCTCTTCTAGAAACATACTTAGAATAGCGTTAACTTGTCTCACTGCAACCGTGGCAAGGAATGGCAGGAGAGAGGTAGGTCGAAATTTTCACATGTGATAATGGGCCAGATGTACGACCCATTTTTGCATGCGCAAACGGGTTTGCGAACCCGTTTGCGCATGCAAAAACATATTGGGCCATGTACATAGCCCATTTAGAGAGTCGCAATTTTTTTGCGACTCGCTAAATATGTTTTGCGACTCGCTATTTGGAAGGGGCGTTCCCTTCCAAATTGCGAGTCTCAAAACAATGTACTAATGTTTTGCGACCGCAAATGCGGTCGCAAAACACTCGCAATTAACACCTACTTCAAGTAGGTGGTAATGCATTTGCAAATGGGAAGGGGTCCCCAGGGGGCCCCTTCCCCTTTGCAAATGCATGCAAAATAATTTTTTAAGGGCAGGCAGTGGTCCCAGGGACCACTGCCTGCCCTTAAAAAATGAAACGAAAACGTTTCATTTTTAAATTTTTTTAAATGCATCCCGTTTTCCTTTAAGGAAAACGGGCTGCATTTGAAAAAAAAAGCTGCTTTATTAAAAAGCAGTCCCAGACATGGTGGTCTGCTAAGCCCAGCAGGCCACCATCCCTGGGAGGGCTGGCATTCATAATGGGCTCGCAAATTGCGAGAGGCTCCTTAATATTAATGAGCCTCGCAATTTGCGACCCCATTGGGAATCGCAAAACAGTGTAAACACACTGTTGTACATTTCATTTAGCGCCTCGCAATTTGCGACTCGCAATGTGTCGCAAATTGCGAGGCGCTAAATGAAAGGGTCGTACATCTGGCCCCAAGTCCTTTATAAAGAAGGCATACATGCATGTGTGGACATCCTCAAAACACAACACATGTGACTCACTTCCTAGTTATATTGTCATATACACCATAACATGCCACAGTTGCCAAGTCACACATTCACCATGCATTGCACAGCAATGAGATGAGGCTCAAAGGCCTATAGCACAACACTATGAACAGATGGCCTTGCAATGTGTGGCATTTCCCAGAGAAGTAATACAATGGGGATGTTCTTGCAACCATCACATCACTTGGAGAATACAGAGATCAAAAAAGTATGAAGTGTCCATGTCACAAGTCACACACAAATGCATGTGTACATACACTATCTCATTTAACATGGTGCAATGGTGGATTGTGGATATGAAGTTACCTCTGAATGAAAAGGGTAGTTTACCCCTGCCCTGAGTGTATAAGTGCATAGTTGAGGGGATCACACACCTTGTTACATGCCAACAGGGTAATGGTCTTTGAATGTGTGCCATCACAAAGGCCTGTGTCATGGAGTGCAGTCTTCTTGGATCAGGAGGGCCACACAAAGACCTGCCCTCAGAGCGAAAGTTGGGTTTGCAGCATGATGTTTATTGAACTGTAGCAGTGAATGTGACCATGTGACTCTGGTTCACTACACCGAGGCCTACTGGCTCACTCACCTCTCATAAAGGACTGTTGATGTGTGTCACACTCACCCCTGCCCAACATAGTGTTGCTGAAAATATGTGTGCATTATAAACCCATGTGCAGAATGCATGTGACTGTGCAAGACACACAAAGCACTTGGGTTCCATTGTTGAACAGTGTGCACATGGTGAATGTGTGTGTGCTGGTAGTGTGTCCAGCCTCACACAGCCAAATACAGTCAAAATGGAGTGGAGTACCAATCAGTGTGTGGTGACTGAGTGTGAATGAATGACTAAATGAATGGTGGGACTTATAAAGAGCACAGCTACTACTAGACTGTCCCAGTGCTAGACCCATGACAGGCAGACCAAATTAGTCCTTGAAAAGGAGGGCTTTCAATTGTATGCGGTATTAATATCCTGGATTCTTCTCAGGGATACATGGAGAGCATTCCAATATCTAGCAGCTAGTAGGGGATTATTACCAAATAATAGAACCTATGTTTTATCAGCGTTGCACTGTAGGGCATTAGCCCTCAGCCATCCCATCACAGCTGATACACACGCAGCATAGTTGTTGGTATCTCCAGGCTCATTATTATTGTAGGTCAATGGGAGTTGTGTGTTGTCCGCATATGAGACGGAACAGTTGCCAAACGATTCTGTTAGATGAGCTAGTGGGGTCATATAGACATTGAAAAGTGTGGAGCTCAGGGCAGAGCCGTGAGGCAGTCCATACTTACGTTTTTTGGCATTAGAGTAGTAGGGTTTAAGCCAAAGTGCCTGTTCCCTAATTTCTAGAAAGGACCTCAAGGACCACTCCTTCCCGTCTACTCCAATTTGGGAGAGATGAAGAAGCAGGATCTCATGAGAAATCGTGTTGAATGCTGCAGAGAGTGTGTGTGCTGCATACTGTAATGTAGGTGGAAGACAAACACATGTGCATCACAGCATTGCGACACAAATGTCCAGAGTAGCATATGAGCATGGCCACACAGTGCAGGGCAGGATGTCCCCCTCCTGCACTGCTATGTGTGAAAGCAAAAGGGCAGGAATGTGCTGCATCCAATAGTACACAATGCATTTCTGCCTTTTCCCCTTCATCAGTGCTGTTTTGGTTGGCTAGGCCCAACGCAGACAACCTTGCATCATTGTGCAAGGGTGCTTTATTTTCATGCAGGAATGTATTTGTTCAAGAAGGTGTGCCTTTCGGATAGGCAAAATGACCCGTGAGCCATAGTCCACAATGTAAATGTGCTGCAGAATGCAGCACACAGAAAGCTGAAGTAACAATGAGATCCTAAGGTAGTAAACCTTTTTACCACACACCTGGAAAGGTTGCACTTATTGAGGCATTCCCAGGTTTCCCTAATTTAGTAAATCTGGGAATGGGTCTCAAACCATGGAAGTTGCATGGGTTCACCCATGCAACGTTCTTGGAAGCTCTCTATGGTGCTGAATAAGGCAACAAAAGTGTTTTCCAAAGCATTGCATCACACAAGATCAGGGCTCGAAAAATCATAAAAATTTCACTAGACCTGCAGGTCTAGTAACTTGAAACATCTACTCGACCTAACTGTAATGCACTTGACCTCTGTCTCTGACAGCCGAGCAAATGTGACAAGGTAACAAGATTTAAAGGCATTTGTAATGCTCCTCCACTTTGTGAGCAATAAACATGCCTTTAAATATTGCTGTTCAAGGTGTTGTGGTGTTTTTAAATAGATGTGCATGCACGTAGTTGTAAACATGACCTGATTTCAAATACATGCTTGTTCAGAGCATGGCCTCTTTTTTAAAACTACCCTGCACAGGTGATGTGGAAGAGGGCAAGTAATGATCAATTTCTTATTATGTTAACCGTCTTATGTGCGCTGTTGTGTTCAGCACACGTGGAGAGTTTACCATGCCTCTGGCAATTTTATTTGTTCCGGAGGGTGGCCCTTTCAGGATAGAAATTTGACACCATATTCAAAGGCATACACCCTTGCACTATGTTGTAAGGTAGCATGCTTTGAGGCTACTCAGCACTCGGTGCACTAGTGACATTAACAGTCTGATATTGTCTTTACAATGTTACATTTAGCGTAAATCTGTCTTTTACTATACTAGCTCTACTTTGCCATGTCTAGGACCAAGGATTTTCCCCCTTGTGTCATGGTGCAAGATGGCCTGGGATGATGCTGTCCAGAAGTACACAAAACAGCACATTTCTGAGGCATGCTTCAGGCATGTGATGTGAGATATCTCTGAGCACCAACATTCTGTCACCTCTGCCATGTAAGGTGACTAGCTGCAGGTAGTCACCTTACATGTGCAGCTAGTCACCTCACATGTGCATGTAGGGGCAATGTATGAAGGCCCACATAATTCATGCTTCTTTACCTGCTGTGGTGATGTTTGCTCACCTACTGTTTGGATGCTTATGGCACACGTACCATCACCTGGCACTAAATCTACAGATGGTCAAAATTTCTATTGTTTTACACCCAAAACATGTCACTAACATTACACCCTACTGTTCAACAAACATGCAGCAAAGAAGAATGAGCTAGGCTGGGCACGGTATGCTTACCTATGTCCATATTTGAGCATGACACTGGTGCTGGTGACATGGAACACATTACCCAGGTAGCTTTACCAATAGTCAACATTACAGTCTCATGTAATCAGAATTAAGGTAAGTGTGTGTCCAAATGCCACATAAACTATTGTTGTTTCGAATCATACTAAGCTCATACATGCTGCATATGTTTAACCTCGCCTGCAAAATGAGTTCAGTGTGAAAGACTATAGGTGTGAGCAGACATTCATGCTTATCAACAACTAAAATGTTTTGTGATCCATACCTGTTCCAGTAGCTATGTGTGAATTCAAAAGTACAACTTTGACAAACGTGTGACCGTGTCAGCAGGCTAGCCACCACTAACCAACAATTCTTCCTATGATAGATGCTGCAAATGTGGTTGTGATATGGCAACGCTATTCCTAATCATTGATTTGAGTCATGACACAGGACATATGGTATCTCAACATGTGTTGCTGTAAGGGTGTTAGGACATTGTCAGTAGGAATAATTTACTTCTTTCACCTCTTTTGCAACACTTAACCTGAGGTATGGCTGCTGTAATCCAGCCTCGGGGGGACCTGAGCATCCCTCGGAGTAGTCCATATCATACATATGTGAGATAGGGTGACAGAGGGATTATTACACAGATGCCATGGAGGCTGTATGGATGTAGGCATGCAACTCTATTTTACCATGGTATTGGACAGATCATCATCAGACTGCCTGTCTGATGCACTTTGTGAGTGTAGATGTCCCCATGGCAGGTCCCTTGCTCACTTTGCCACTGGATTCAAGCTAGCCTGGCTGATGAGAGGTGTTACCTCGAAAACGATCTCAGGATGCTTGTTTCCGGTCCAGGGAAGACCTGGCTTGGCAGTTTAGACTGGATTGTTCCCATGAGGCACAGGGTCAAGACTGATTTGCACATGGCTGGGTCTGAACTGGGGTGGCGAAGTGAGCTAAAGAACGATGATGAATTCAACCCAGATTTGTGACTGGGGGTAAGTGTCTATATATTGTATATTTTGCTCTGCCTCTGTGCCATTTTCATCTGTTTTTCTGTTAGATTGTATGCAGAAAATAATGACATGATGTTGATAAAACACCAAGGCACATAACCGGCGCCCAATGACTGTAGCGTCCAGCTTAACAGAATAATAGAACGTAACTGCGGCTGTCCGTGTTGTAATATGGACAAATCCTGTTCTATTACATCGATAGCGGAAGATACAATGTTGCCCAGTGAATATATCCTGGATGTTAAAGTAGTCATACCATTGTCAACTACGGCTAACGCCTTTTCTAGGTTAACTCTATCTATTTCTCTTAATCTCTCTGCAGCTTCGTGTTGAGAGATTTTCCAGAGTTCGTTATAGACAGCATACAAAAAGCGCTTCTGACGTGGTTTCCTGGGACCTAATAAAAAATCCCGTAGGTCCACATCCTCTGAGAGTAAGGACAAGTGTTGCTTCACCTGGGATAGTGTTGAAGTCTTTAGCCAATCAAGGCACAACTTCCCAACACTATATGATGTCACTACCCCCGGGTGTTCTCTTTGTACATAACGTGGGTCTGGTCTATGGATACTAAACCCTTCGGTGGTACCCCTGAATCTTCCCTGACATCTGTTTGTGTCAGTAGGCCAAACCAACCATCCCTTCCAATTGGGGTCTGATCTATTGTATTGTAGTATGTTATCCAACTCAGCCCCTCTTTTTGATGTAAAATTCCCCTCGGTGTTCAAAGGTGTTGGAATTTGAGGCGTGTTCAAGTCCTTATTCTTGGCTATTACAAGACAGGAAGTCTGTTGCACAGTGTCATTCAGGAAGATCATCTGCTGTGGAATGAGGCATGCTCTAAACAGTGCATCAGTCCCCTGGACTTGCCAGTCCTTAGAACCCCAGATAGATTTCAAGTCTACAGTGTCCAACCATAAGTCAAAACCCTGTTCAGACAGCTGGGTGATAAAGGAAGCAGAGTAATTCCGTTTGGTGTTTGTTAACATATTTTTCTGTGCAAATATTGGTGCAACCTTATAGTAGTATGAGGTTGGGTCAGAAGTGTTAAACCCTGAAAAATATGAGAATTTCTGTGCAAATGTTTTTGAACTACCTTTTGGTGGTGTAAGGCAATGTTCCCACTGGGGGTATGTGAAAACATTTCTTGGTTTGCTAGATTTATGCAAGAAATGATGACCATAATGTTGGTAACAATACATATTGTCAAAATCTGATCTATCCTCTAACATTTCAGTGCTAGAAAATGCAGCATATTGTTCCAAATCAGACAATAAGTTATTAACAGTTTCAAAATCCCAATCATCAGAAAATGTACTGGAGGTAATGATATCGTTCAATGAAATTTTAAACAAATGTGGAATTTTTAAAAGCTCGGTAGGTCCAAATATATCAAAATTTACTTTGTCCCACACTATACCATCCGGTATAGGAACTGCTGAAATGTTCACGAACGACAAGTCTCTTTGTTCGCGATTAGATGAAACATGAGGTTTTAAAATTAAGTTGACTTTTGACGTTGCAGAGTTCTGTTGAAGATAAGTTCCATTGATGAGCAAGTGGAAAGTTACTACTAATCCTAACCAGAAAAGAAAAAATAAATACCGGTGATTATCCAAAGTTCTAGCCAAGGTGATACTAAATAAGTTTTTCTAAGAATGTTAAAAAAAGTCTTTGATCCGTTGTTTGCGAGAAATTTGGGCTGGCGTCGTTTCAGGTTCACTTGGATCCAATGAGAAGGTATCGAAGTCGATGAAATAGCCAGATGCAGTCCTATCTATCTTCGGTAGCTCAGCAGGTTTTGTTGAACTTGTATATTGCTCTTAAAGAGGCATATTGACATAGATATCCTTATTAGGTTGAATTGAATTTGGTCTTTCATTTTGATTTTGAGAGTTCATGTCAAGGGGAACTAGTTCCATTTCATTGTTATTGATTCTGTTGCTTTGTAAAGGTGGCTCTTCAAATGTTATGAGTCTTTCTGTCTGAATTTCCTGTATTGTAGCGAGAGGAGGATGTCGGCTACTCAGGAGCCCACGAGGCCTACTATTCAGTATCGGCCACATAGTGTGGTTTGATCAGATCGATTGAGACGAATCTCTTTTCTTTTCCGGCAAGAGGCGGTAGAAGTACAGTTCTTGATCCTTCAACGGCCAGGAAGGTACAGGCTTTCGATAGGAGGGCCCGAATTCTTTCTTGTCCACAATCTTTTCTCTGACCAGATCCCCAACTTTAGGGATCCAGGCAGGTCTTGCCGTGGCTGACTTGCCTTCCCCAGTGGCGGTTTTCTTTGTCTCGATGTTACTTAAGGAGGCTCTGGATTCATTCAGATCCTGTAAAACAGTCAAACGTTTATTGATGTCAAACGGTTTTTCTTCCGCCACTGTGCCTTCACAATCGAGATCAGGTACCCACATTCTTGTCCCAAACAGGACCTTGTAAGGAGTTGCACCTCCCAGAGAGCTTCTTGGCTGGTTATTAAGGGCCCGCTGGACCCCAAATAGGTGATTGACCCAACTACCACCCAAGCCTAATACCCTAGCTGTTAAAGATTGCTTTAAGTCCCGGTTTTTCCTCTCCACAACCGAATTTCTCTCGGGATGGTACGGAGAGGAGTACCGCAATGCTACACCCAAACCTCCCATGGCTTCCTTGTAAGCCCTAGAGCTGAACGCGGGGCCACGGTCAGAATGTAATGTACCAACTGCGTATGTCCCTATAAAGACTCGCAAATCTTTTATAACAGTTCGGGCGTCAGCCGAGCGCTGAGGCCATACCCATAAGAATCTTGAACAGGAATCCACTGCAACCATGATATACTTGTAAGCCCCATCACATTTTAAGGAGCCGCAGTGGTCCAGGTAAATGCACGCAAACGGACAGTCTGATGCTGTCTAATAATGGGATCTGCGCTAGGTGAGCTACGGTGGCCCCATTTATCTGTTGACAGATTTCGCACTTTAAGACAAAGTCTTTGGTCTGCTTTGTTAACCCTGGCCACCAATAGCATTGTTTCAGTGATGAAACTGTTGCCGTAACTCCGGCGTGCGCAGAACCCAGACCCTCGTGTGCAGCCAAGATTAAACCTAACCTGCGATCCATGATTGGTATTACTCTATCCCCCACTCCAGGAATCTGAGCAAATGGAACGTTGTTTGCATCTAACTTGTAGGAGTACTTGAGTGGAAAACCTTTAGGTAGTGCTTTACTGTTGTTGCGTGAAGCAATCACAGCTACCATTGTGCTACCGTCTACCCTCATTTTTGAATGTGTGATTGCAGCTACAGACGCAGTGCGTACTGCCCCCTTCGCGACTTCATCAGCCAATGAATTCCCTTCAATGTTAACTTCATCACGTTGATGACTCAGTGTGTGTATCACGTGAGCCCTTGGTAGTTTGTTCTTCAACTCTGCTACCTGTACCCATAGTTTCCTATGTTTAATTGTGCCACCTTTTGCATCTCTGTAATCATTCTGTCCCCAATAATGGATATATTCATTGTACGACTGGACACAGTAAAAGTAATCACACACTATTAGTGTGGGGAATTCGGGATCCGTATTTATCAGTGCCAGCAGTAGTGCTTTTAATTCTGCTAACTGAGCTGGACAGTCTCCTAGAGACTGTGTTTTTGTACAGCTTGGATGGAACTTGTCATCCTGCATCCTGCCTTTTACAATAGCGCATGCTGCAATGTACTGTTGCTTACTCCCTATGGCCGGATGAGCAGATCCGTCAGTATAAATAATGTATTCATAACGATCTAGAGGCAATATTTCATTTGGTAGAGGATATTCTTGTTCATATTGCAGGAATGCTTGTATTTTTAAACTAGGGTCATATCTGTATTCTACATCTGTTGCAGTGAGATAATTAGCCCATTGTATCCATCTTGGATGTAACGCTTTTGCATTTGGGATGCTTGCCTTTGTGGCAGCCTCTAAGGCCGGTACCGGGGTCACGACAATTATTCGTTTCTTTTGAGCTAGTGCTCTTTCTCTCACTACAGCATTCTGTACTGCTGTCAGAATTTTTTCTGTAGGAGCAAAATGCATTTCAGCGGTAGTGTACAAATGCGATTTATATGCAATTGGTACCATTTCACCTTCATTAAAGGTTAAGTAAGTGTACCCAGATTGACCTGCGACCAAGCGGATCACCAGGTTGTGTATGTTTACTCGTGTCTGTAAGTGTTTTGATGATATCATATCAGCTTGTAGGGAACGAAGGATATTCGTGTGTTACTGTGTCCACTGCCTAATTGAAAAGTCAGGTCTTATTAGGTCGTAGAAAGGTTTCAGCCTCTCTGCGTAATCCAAAATGTATGTTCTGCCAAAATTCAAAAATCCCAGTATAGACTGTAAGTTTTTTAATGATTTTGGAGGTTGTAGCAGTGCACACTTTTCTAAAAAGTGGGCCTCCAGGCTTTTGCCTTCACTTGAAAGCTCATATCCCAAAAATAGGACATTGAGGTGGGCTATTTTTGATTTTTTTAAATTAAATTTGCAGCCCTCAGAGGCGAAACCCAAAATTCTGGTGCTCACCCTGATCAAGTGTTCCCCTAAGTCATCATCCGTCAGATAAATATCATCTACATAGGATAATGCTTCTTCATCCAAATTCTGTAGTAACTCTGTTACCCTCCTTGAGAAAAACCCTGGGCTATTCTTATACCCTTGGGGGAGTCGACAAAATTGACCCTGAGACCCTAGCGCTGAGAAGGCTGTCAAATATCTGCTTTCAGGAGCAATGTTTTGGCAGAAAAATCCATTTGAGATATCTAATGTTGTGTTGCATTTTTTCCGCACAATGTTATTCATTAATGCAGCACTGTGTGCATTCTGAACCGCAAATGTTTTTGTACATGAGTTCAGGTGTCTATAGTCTAAAACTAGACAATATGAATTGTCAGATTTCATTACAGGAAACAAAGGATTATTCATTGATGAGGTGCATGGTTCAATTACACCTTGGTATTCAAGTTGATCTAAGATTTCCTGACCTGTTTTTTAGCTTCCTGTTTTATGGGATACTGTCTTTGTGGAGTTGGGTTTGTTTTTATTGGAATTACGTGGTGGGGTGACGCTTCATCCCACCCTACGTGGTTGCGGTATAATGCTGAGCAAGTGGCTACCGCCCACTCCTGTGCATATGTGTGTCTTAGGTGTGCGGGGACTAGGTCGGAGAAAGCTGGAAAAATTGCAGTTCCCCCCTTTGGGCATTCCATAACAATAGTAGGTGGCCAATCTTTTTCCGCTAATAGGATGTCATAGCCTGAAGTCAGGTTCTCCCAAAAGAGACCCTTAATTCGCCTCGGCTTGTCCCCCTCCATTTGGAGTGTAATTTCATGTAACTTGTGTGGGACACACCCTAGTATCAGGTGTTTCCACCCTGATATACTCACTCAACTCCGCTGTCACCAGAAATTCCATCAGGTTCCGGCGAGCTACTGTTACCACTGCTGTGCTGTCTAGCATCATCAGAGCCCCGTTCAGTAGCTGAGTCCTCAGAATTCTGGGCATGTCTAACTTTGGGACCTGCTACCGTCTTCTTTTTAAATTGAGGTTTTGCTTTATGTTTCTCTTCTTTCTTTGAAGCGTAGTCTGAAGTGCATTGCTTGTCTCTGGACTTTGTATGCTCTTCTTGTCTTTGTTCTGACCGTCCTTCCCTCTCTGAGCTTTTTGATGGACCCTGAAAGGAATGAGAGGAACGGGTATCAGTATCCTGATACCTGTCAGGTTTTTTAATGTTATCTCTATTCCTAAGATTATATCTCCTTTCTGGGGGCTCCTGCTGAGGAGACCTTCCACTGGAGTGTGATCTGTTCTTTTGTTTTTTATTATTATCCCATTTCTTCTTTGAAGAAACTGGTGTTTGCTTTGCCTGTTCTTTATCTGAACCCCCCATTAGTTGGGGTTTTACAGGTCTAGCTCCCAGACTGTCTCTACCTAACTCTGCATAAGCAGTTTCAATTATTTTAGGTAGTTCTGTCTCCTGTTGCAATGGAGTGTACTCTCTCAGGCGTTGGCGTATTGCCACTGATGCTGCTTCTCCTTTAATATTCGCTAATATTATCGCAGATACCTGGGCAAAGTTATTTAACAACTTCATCCCCAAGTTTAGAGCAGGCTCTGCTCCATACTCGTTCTGTATTTGTCTTTACATCTGTTATTACTGCTAAAGAAGGGATATCATGAGTCCTGGTACATATTGCAGCGAAGACTGTGCCCCAAGAGGCACAATCCTCTATTGAGGGAGCTATCCCCATTGGCAAGCAAATAGTAAGTATTCTATGCTTTTACTTAGGACCAGTGTGTGGAAACACTGCCTCCAGCTGTGTTATTTTTGTGCTATCCAGAAGGGCATTTGTTCCCATTTTGTGGGCATTTTACCCATTACTGCGTGCAGTGTCTGTGGTGTAATTTTTATTGTAGGAGCTTGGACTGGTTCTGGTTGTGTAGCGGTGCGGGCTGAAGTGTGATTGTTCTCAACACAAACTGTGTCATATTTCTGTAAAGTCTTATTAAGTCTTTATGCTGTACAAGTAAGTCTCCTCCTGGCATTGTGTCAATGTCGGGATGTGGTGTGTATGCCGCTGAAACTGGCCATGTTGCTCCGTGTCTTCCGAGCTGACCGAGTCTTACTCTATTTCTTGTATGGGGGAGGGCGCCTTTAAACCAGTAGAGGTGTTCTTCGTAAGTGAGTGGAATTTCAATATCCTCATATGGACTATACTCATTTGGTATCACATCTTCTACATAGTAGTGAAATGTTTTGGTTTGTGCATTTGCCTGCGGGAATTTAATCCATAAATAAAATACCTCTGTTCTATGTGATTCGTGTGCCTCAATCATGAAAGTCACTTGCCCACCCCTGATTGTAACACCATGTGCTACTAGTTTTAGGGTGACGGCATTTCTAACATTATCTGCAATGTAAATTGCATCTGCATCGTCTTCTTCGGCTGTGAAGCTTAGTGCATTCCCTACAACTACATCTCCCTGTTCGGTCATTATTTTTAGAAAAGAGAGCGTTTCAAGGGAACTGAGATAAGGTGTTTTGCACAATTAGGAACACTGCATCCTTCAAGCTTGATTAAACCAACAGCAAATACATAGGAATTTTCCTACTCAGCTGCGGCAGATTTGTTCCCTCCCACTCCAGATGTCTCTGGGGAAATGTGAGTAGGGGTCTCTGAGAATAGCACGACTGAACTGCTCAGATTTGACTGTTAAATAAGTGCCAATACCAACGTTGGCGGCGCCATGTCGTGTAGTTCCTATAAGACCTATATAGGATCTGCGCGTTAAGACAACATACACTGCGGGACTGGTGTCCAGACTGATTCCAGACACCCCCACCGGGTATGTTGGCCTGTGTACCAGCTAGCTCGCAATGCCACTATAACCTCCTCTTACCAAGGAGAGAATAGTTCTTGGCAACTATCGAACATGACAACCCTGATCCCTCAGGACCATGGAAACAGTAACTTACTTTTCGCTCAGTCACTCGTGCTCACTTGTTCTCAGAGAGATACACAGAATAAACGGTTGGGACGTTTTCAATAAGTATTTATTGAACAGTCGTTATTCTAGCATTAAATAAGTGTACTGAAATCACCAGTAGACAGTAGCATATATAAATGAGTAGCAGCACTAAGAAAGTAAACAGATGGTAGGTTTCTACCATTTTGCTAAAATCATAAATATAGGCGAGTATATAAAATACATGGCAATAAAATGCGTACTCCGACGATGCACCCTAACTAGATGTACCTAAGTGTACCTAGCATGTGGGTAGGTGTAAAGCCAAGAATCCCTCTAGGATAAAGCCAACCCCATTACCTGATGTGAGACTGCGGGACCCCATTCTGGTCTCAAGCTGAACACCCCGCAAGGGATGTCAGACCACTGCGAGCTGGAGTATCTGCATACAGGAACCTCAGCGTCTTGCGTCAGTGTGTCGGCATGGAAGTCGTGATCTCCTCTCCCTATCTCAGCAAGATGTGGTGTTTATATACCCTAAGGTATCCCCAGGGGGTTCTACTTTGCTGTGCCAGTGTCGGACTTAGGATGACGTCGGGAATGAACTTTGTACACAGTTATTATGCAGGAGATGATGGTCCTGCTGTGATTCCAAGAAACTAAGAATCCTCATGCATAATTTATGAGGCCAGTGTCCAGGGGAAAAAACCCTACGTACTGGTGTGTAGTAATGTAACTGGGTAAAAGGTCAGTCCTTCAATTCCGTTATGTATGTAGTATAGGAGAGAATGTAGGTGAAGGGTTATGATGTTAGCTAGACCTATATCGGGGTACCTATATGAAATATAACAAGCGCTCCGTCCATCATCTCCTTGTGTTTGCTTTGTTTGCCCTAAGTTGGCAGGGTATACCCAGATGTGGGTCCCTTGCTCACTTTGCCACTGGATTCAAGCTAGCCTGGCTGATGAGGGGTGTTACCCTGAAACCGGTTCTAGGATGCTTGTTTCCGGTCCAGGGAAGACCTAGCTTGACAGTTCGGTCTGGACTGGTCCCATGAGGCACAGGGTCAAGACTGATTTGCATATGGCTGGGTCTGAACTGGGGTGGCGAAGTGAGCTAAAGAACGATGATAGACTCAACCCAAATCTGTGACTGGGGGTGAGTGTCTGAAAAGTTTCAGTGCTCCGTCCATCATCTGCTTGTGTTTGCTTTGTTTGCCGCAAGTTGGGTCCTTTGCTCACTTTGCCACTGGATTCAAGCTAGCCTGGCTGATGAGGGGTGTTACCCCGAAACCAGTCCCAGGATGCTTGTTTCTGGGTCAGGGGAGACCTGGCTTGGCAGTTCGGTCTGCACTGTTCCCATGAGGCACAGGGTCAAGACTGATTTGCATATGGCTGGGTCTGAACTGGGGTGGAGAAGTGAGCTAAAGAACACTGATGGATTCAACCCAGATCTGTGACTGGGGCTGAGTGTCTGAAATGTTTCAGCGCTCCGTCCATCATCTCCTTGTGTTTGCTTTGGCAGAACATGACAGGATGTAAGGAATCTTTGCTCAGTTTTAAACAGATTTGGTTGGAGTACATTGGGCGCATGTCACCAGTCTACATATGGAAATGCAGTGAGATGCGTAACTCATAGCCTCATATACCCTATGTCTTATTTCTGGGAGGCATTCATACAATGGAAGGGAGTTGGTAATTGTGATCCAATGTGGAAAGGACCGCATGCGGGTATGCACTGTGCCAGCAGCATATAGCCCATTACACTGCTCACCTACTGGTGGCGTTGCTTCTACTGGCTAGCACCAATGCTGCCACCCTTAACCCATGGGGCAAGGTTACCTGCAAAATATAGCACAAAGTACTTGTACAGATGAGAATTACAGTATGCATGCACAAACTCCTGACATGCGTAGGCTAATTTGCACTGTGCGTCAAGGAAAGCAGCCTTGCCGAAATGTGTGTACAGACACTAGGATATGTTAAGGTCACCATGGTATTGCTACAACTTTATATCAGAAACTATATGTTAGGTTTCCTGGTATATGCCTGAGCCTATATTGGTGAAGTGTACAACAGGTATGTTCTATGGGAGGTAGCTACCCGCCGTCCATCTATGTTTTGACTACCTTGCACAGAGTCATTCAAGACAGTAATGTGTCTTGCCATGTGTATTTTCAGATGAGTAAAGCAATGCAGAGGCACACTACCTGCACTTGCTTGACCTAACTCATTTCACATGTTAATGTCCAAAACCAAACCCTGTTGTATACTGCAATACCAACACCAAAGTGTCCCTATGTGGACCATGTGTCTGATTCCATGTGAACACAACATCATGCTTGCAACTCAGTCTCGGGGATGATATGATCACAAGTACTTTTGTGGTGACATTGCCATATCGTATAGCTACACTGCCAGCACTTGAGTACATTCCTCTTGTTTGATTTAGAAAAGTATATGTACAGAAGGTATATTGTTCATATCTCTTTCTCAATATTATGAATTTGGGCTGGCCTGCCACAGGTAAACATCTGAAATTGGGGGCCTATTATTGCAGACATCATGTACATTTTTAACTTTAGCTGATATGTATTTCCTTTACCTCCCCAGAAAACATAACAGCTGAAGAAGCGAGGCAGTTCAACATACAGTTGGAGTGCTACAGACACATCCTTCATGTCACAAAGGCCTACAAAAAGATGAGCATCTTGTAGGAACAAGGAAAGGCGGCCGGAACCTGCAACACAGGAAGGTGGTAACAACAAAGACAGTCCAATGCCAAAAAACAACTGGGAGGGGTGGTGCCCAACAGTTGCAGAATGTACCTAAGGCCAATCCATGCCCATCGTCTGCCCATCAGGTGCCTACCACATAGGCCATACAACAATCCACTGCCATAGGCTTCTTTTTTGAGGCCCAGGCCCTTAAAGACCTCCAGGAACTCAAAATATGTATGGCGGGCATTGAGGATGAGCTGTCCAACCTGCGTGCCATAATGCTCACACTACGGGAGGCAATGGAGAGCATCAGTGTGCAAATATTACTCTCCCTTGGACATTTACTTTTCCCCATTATTTAAAATGTTGTTTATTAAGTATAGTAATTTATTCATAGTGTAGGTTAGGATTTAGGTAAGGTATAGTGCAGGTTAGTGTAAGCTTTTAAAATATTTTTCTAGGTAGTAGTTTTTAGGTGTGTTTTTAGATGGATAGATTTTTTACTGGGAGGGGGTTGATGTTTAGTGTGTGTTTAAAAAAACCTAAAACTAAACAAACAAATAAAAAAATAAAACAACCAAAAATATATATTTGTTTAGATTTAAAGTATAGGTAGTTTATTTTTAAGATGTGGTTCTTTTCTCTATCCTGCTGATGTATGTGTATTAAGAGGGTGGGGGCAGATCTTTAACTTGTCATTTGTGTATAGTAGTTAAGATAGTTTAGAATATGTTAAGATAGTGAAGGTTTGAGTTAGGGTTAGTTGGGATAGGCTAGGTAGGTGTAGATAGTTTTAGATACGTTAGTATAGTATAATGTAGTGTTGAGTTGTTACTTTAGACTAGATAGGTGTAGTTAGATTAGATTTGTGTTATATATAAAAACAATTCTACTTTCACTACTTCGCCATCATTCCTTAGTTAAGATTTGCTAGCATGGAGTAAGTTGAGTTCAGTACATGATGTGGCTATTGATCTGCTGGCTTGGTACGCAAGTGTTGTTTTGTCAGAGGCCTATGGGGAATTGATAGTCTACATGAATATTTCTCACAGCACAACTCAGGGAGCATACTACTGCTGCACTCTGTGTGAAAGTTATAGAGCACATATAGTTGGTATAGTTTTAGCAATACAGATTACAGTTGCCAAGCAGCACTGGGACACACTGGTGCCTGCCAGTAGCTCACACACACTTGCACCATTCGCAAGTGAGCTCATTATTGTTGGCTGGTTTCCAATCATGAATGTATCCACACCTGCCTGTAGAACCCCCATCATCATTGCCATTGGCTACTTGGTAAGTGTTGAACAACATGCAGTTCACTTTGAGTAACTACTTTCAATGATTCATGGCCATAAAGTCCCATGTCCTCTTCCCTTGGGGAGTTGTTGCTTTGTGCCTGCTTCTGTGCTCTGTCTCCCATGCAGCAATTTGTGTGTGTAATGTACCATAGATGTAATGTGTGGTTACACTTGCACTCAAAACATATGGGGCCTCTCAGGGGCAGAGTGACATGTTTGCACTACTTACCCCAAAGTAGCATTGATTAACATTTTACCTGTTGACACTAGGTCCCAGCAGAAAGGGCATGCATTTCTTGCATACCTACATACAAGGTATAGGACTGACCTTGTGCAACCTTGTGTGGCACAGGTATGATGCTAATTAATAAGGAGTATGAGCATGACTATCTGCCTATCATCAGTGAACACACAATATTTTGTGCACTTTAGGATCTCTTCAATGTGAGCATTGAGGCTATCATATGTGTTGGATCAAGTTGTCATGTTCACTGAGCAAGAAATATCTGGATGAGTGCAATCGTGTTATTGGCTCCCATCGCTCACAGACCCCAATTTTAGAAGGTAGACATTTTTGTGTTTACTTGGAGCTTTTCACTGTGTGTCAGTCAAGTACCTGAAGCTTATTGTCACACCCTGACGTTCCTTTGGGAATCAACACATTCCTCATTTGGCCCCTGCAGTGAATGTACTTGTTGTTGGTGCATATCTAAAGAGAGAATGTGTTAGTGACTTTGTCTCACTCTCCTTGTGATGCGATGAAGTGAGTTACATACATCCACCATGGTATAAGTAGTCTGTTCAACAACAAACATACACCACTCTGGTTTATAGTAGTGAATTCATTTACAATATTTGGTTGGCTCAGCATGAGCTTTCCTGCAGTGTTGGGGGCAAAAACACCAACATTGATTGTGAGCAAAAGATATCCAGACAGAGTCCATTTTGAGAGAGATGTCATGCGACATGTAGAGGTGAGGAGAATTTCAGTGAGGAGGTACAAATTGCCACTAGGGAAGGTAGGCTTCTTCAACAGTTCACAAGTGGATAAGAGTAACATGTGCACAAACAAAAAGGTATAGTGCTGGGTGACTAAGAGGGTGGCAAGATGACGGACACAGAACCACTGGTAAAATGGCCAGGGGCTCAGACAAATGTTACTTGCAGTTCGCCAACGGAAACTGGTGAAGTCCATACCTTTTTCCCTTGTGTACCTCCCCTACAGTTGGTGGTGCTTGTGTGGGAGGCATTTGAGGCTCACACACATCAGAGGCAGAAGAAGTGGCTCCCCTGTCCCGGGCAGCATTTGTCTGTGCCAGCAAGAAAGGCAGCATAGCGTTGACAAGGTTACTGATGGCTTCTCAGCAATGCAACAACGTCGCTATGGAAGGCAGCCATTGTTGCTATGTAGGAGTCCAACTTGTGCTCAATAGATGCCATGATGTAAATGATAGCCTCCAGCCTGGTGACAACCTCACTGGTGTCAGAGGTTGAGGCCTGTTGCTCTTTGCTCTCCCTCATGACACCAACAATGTCAGCTAGGGGCTCATCCATCCTATGGAGCTACGGGTAGGTGCCTTTAATTGCCTCAGATGTATCCTTATTAGGACTGAGGCACCTACAGAATCCCTCTAGGCTGCCCGCTATGGTCTCCATCCCACACCACATCAACCATCCCTTGCTGGACGTCTACCACTCACCATTGGAAAACAACTTTGGGGTCCTAGGAGTCCGCAGCTGGGCTTGGACTGGAAGATGGGGCATGTCCTATGAGTGGAGCTTTCTCTGAAGACCCTGAGATGCTGTCATCCCTTGCCATAGCCGGAGATGATGATTCTATGGAGTCCAGGAGTTGTTGGAAGGTGTCATCGTCCATTGGGGGCAGGATCTCAGCACCAACAGATTGGTCATCCAGGAAAGGTTGCTAGACAGGAGGTGTTGTTGGTCCCTCTGTGATGGAATTGAAATATGTTAATCATGATCTATAATGGATGTTGACATAAGTACTTTGGGTGACATACAGACTTTATTTTCATTAACTTAATGCTAAAACATAGAGGTGAAAGAGGCCAAGTTACCCTGGGTTGTCTTTCACATGGCAATATCTTGACATTCTTCACACAACCACTGTGTGACAAGGGGTCCTTTTTGTGTCACACCACACATTGCAAGGCAGTTATGCAGCTTGCAGGCCTGCCCTGCCTGAAAGGGTGAGTGCAGGTAAGGGCACCATTTACCCTGGACTAAAAAGGTTCACTTATTGGCACCACTGCTGAGAACATTGCACCATGTCACGAGGGTGCCTGCATTGCCTTTAGCCATCACTTATCCCACAGCTCCAGGCAAAGTAATGTTTTTTGGTAATCTATTAGCTTTGGTACTGCACTCTGGCTTTCACACAGTACACCGCGCTAATCTGCCTTGCTCAAGCTGGAATACGTGCAATTTGTGCATTCATGGCTGAGGGGTCATATTTGACACTCATTCAAACAACTCTACAAAGCAAGCTGCCTTGCTACACTGCAGGAATGGGTAAGGGCATGTCCTCGCCCCTCATGGAACACATCCACGTCCAGATCCAGCCCAACCCCAGAACGACGCTCCGTGGAACACTCGCCTACAGACCACTCGGACCATGCTCTCCGTTCACCAACGTCATCGCAGACTACATCGCTCCCCACGCCCTCGCCTCCACGGACCACATACTGCTCGGGGACCTGAAATTCCACCTAGACAACCTCAGTGACCCCAACACCACCGCCCTCCTAGAGAACCTCACCAACATTAGACTGAAGCAACTCGTCTGCACCCCCACTCACATCGCAGGACACACTTTCGACCCCCTCTTCGCCAGAGGTAACAACATTCGCCTCAGTCACACCACAGAACCGCTCTGGACAGACCACCACTGCATCCATTTCTCCTTCCCGATACCCACCGCACACAAGCGCAGGCCACACCTCCCACGCAGATACTGGAACAAAATTGCCCAAAAACACCTCACCTCTGCCCTCAGCTGCACTCTTCCCCCTACCACGACAGATGCCAACACAACAGCAAATAACCTTCAGCAATGGATCGCCAACTGCACCAACACTCTCGCCCCCCTCCAGAACGCTGCCAGACGACACAACGCAAAAACCACCTGGTTCACCCTGGACCTCCGAGAATCCAAGCGCTCCTGCCGATGACAGGAGTAAACATGGAGAAACTTCAAAACCCCAGAAGCAAGCTCAGCCTACCAGGCCACAACCATGGCACACCACCAACTCATCAAATCTACCAAGAGTAATTTCATCCAAGACAGAATCCGCTCAAACGCCCACAACTCCAAAGAACTCTTCGGCATCATACAAGAATTCACCAGACTGAACAGCGAAATTACTGACAACCCTCCATCCCAAGACCTCTACAACAAACTCAGCTCCTTCTTCCACCACAAGATCAAGACACTCAACAACAACTTCGACAACCAAGACCACGGCACCGACCCAACTCCCCCCACCAACCGACCCTCCTCACCTGAATTCCTCTCACCACAATGGACACCGCACAGACTATGAAAAGCATCCACTCAGGAGCACCCACTGACCCCTGCCCACTGCACATCTTCCAATCAAAAAACAGGGGGAGGTAGAGGTTAAGGTTAGGTTCACCCTCCTTACTGAATGCAGTTCCACAACATCCGGAATACCGGAATTAGAAACCTAACCATAGGAAGAACAGGGATTCCACTGAACATTTGTGAAAAACCCTCTTTCCAGAAAGAAAATTATTTTCTAGAGTCCCTCACCCACGAGTTACTCTAGGTGGCATGCTTCATCATTGGGGTCCTCTCAATCAGCGGATTGAGAGGACCCCAATGATGAAGCATGCCACCTAGGGGTAACCCTGGTGGGTGAGGGGACTCTAGAAAAGAATTTTTCTTTCTGGAAAGAGGGTTTTTCACATATGTTCAGTGGAATCCCTGTTCCTCCTATGGTTAGGTTTCTAATTCCGGTATTCCGAATGTTGTGGAACTGCACTGCACATCTTCCACAGGGCTGCCACCGCCATCACACCAGAACTACGACGAATGATCAACTGCTTCCTCGAGATAGCCACATTCCCCTGGAAATGTGCTGAAGTCAAACCCCTCCTCAAGAAGCCCTCCACGGACCCGACAGACCTCAAGAACTTCAGGCCCATCTCTCCTCTCCCCTTCGCCGCCAAAGTCATCGAGAAAGTAGTCAACGCCCAGTTAGTGCACTTCATAGAACCCAACAACATACTCGAGTCCTCGCAGTCTGGATTCTGCATCAACCACAGCACCAAGACCGCCCTCATAGCCGCCACTGACAACATCTGCACCCTCCTCGACCAAGGCCACACTGCAGCCCTCATCCTCCTAGACCTCTCAGCAGCCTTCGACACCGTCTCCCACCGCACACTAGCCGCCAGACTCCATGACGCCGGCATCCAGGGAATGGTCTTAGGCTGGATTCAATCTTTCCTCTCAGGCAGAACACAAAGAATAAGACTCCCGCCCTTCCTCTCTGAACCTACAGAGATCAGATGCAGAGTACCCCAAGAATCCTCCCTCAGCCCCACGCTCTTTAATGTCTACATGGCCCCGCTCGCAATCATCATCAGAAAACACAGACTCAACATAGTCTCATACACCGATGGCACCCAACTCATCCTCTCCCTCACCAAGGAACCCATCATCACCAGGCACAGCTTCTAAGAAGGGATGAAGGACGTCGCATCCTGGATAAGCAGCAGCTGCCTGAAGCTCAACTCAGAGAAAACAGAAGTCCTCATCCTCGGAGCCACCCCCTCTGCGTGGGACAACACCCGGTGACCCCCCGCACTCGGAAGCCCACCCAACCCTACGAACCATGCTCGAAACCTCTGAATCATTCTCAACTTTTCACTCATCATGAACTGCCAGATCAACGCCGTGTTCTCCACATGCTTCAACACCCTCCACGTCCTCCGCAAGGCCTTTAGATGGACCCCCGCGACTCCAGGAAGACCGTCACCCACGCACTCATCACCAGCAGACTGGACTACGGAAACGCGCTCTACGCTGGAATCAACAAAACACTGCTCCGCAGACTCGTCCTCGACATCCCACGACATGACCACATCACCCAACACCTCCGAGACCTCCAGTGGCTCCCCATCAAAAAAAGAATAACCTTCAAACTGCTCACTCATGCCTACAAAACCCTCCACAACAGCGGACACCAATACCTCAACGAAAGAATCTCCTTCCACGCCCCCAAGAGAAACCTCAGCTCTACCGACCTAGCCCTAGCCACGGTCCCCCGCATCCACAGGACCAGAGTGGGTGGCAGATCCTTTTCCTACATCGCGGCCAAGATCTGGAACGAATTCCCCTCCGCATCAGACGAAGCCCGACACTGCACCTATTCAGCAAGGACCTCAAGACCTGGCTCTTCGGATGACCGCGGAGCTGCTCGAGCCCCCCCGCCCCCAGCGCCTTGAGTCCCGTACGGGTGACTAGTGCACTCAAAAAATCCCTGATTGATAGATAGTGTGCTTACTTGTGTGGAATACTGTAGGTTCCTAGGACACACAGTCATCTCCAGAGTCCAGAACAATAGGCACTGTGTACTTGGAAATATGCAGACACTGAAGCTCACTTCATTCTCTCATGACCCAAGTTGCACATGTGCAGAGATGCACAAATCTCTTCACTCAGGCCCACTCATTAATAGATGTACATGACTCCTGTGTAATTCATCATTGAGACCCAGGGACTACACTTCCTCTCACACACTTCTGACACCCAGATCATGCATTGACTCTTAGGAAATACGTCCACCACCTAAATTTGCGATATCATGCAATTGGCAAACAAGCCTCCCTGTATGTGATAGCTATGGGCCACGCATGCTAAACCACACAAAATAGTAGTGAGGATATTCAGTAACATGTACCTACCCAGGTTGCCTACACGACTAGGCCCAAACAACACACCATTAACCACCGCCAACACCTGCTCCTCATCCTGGACACCTAACTCATCTTACACTTTAAATTTCCCAGTTTGCATCCTCCAGCTTTGACATATGTAGCATAGTCAGACTTTTCTGCCTATGGCTCCCTTCTGACACCAGCTACACCATCACCCAGGCCCATATCTCATGTAGAATGAAGTACACCAATGGCCTCCTTTTTGACATCCCTGCACTGCTCCGACGCAAATGGGAAACTCTCACACACATCAGTGCATGATTATCACTCAAGCTACCTTGCGGCACACACATTCCACCTCCCCCCCTTGACATTCAAGTGGCCCACTAAGTTCACACACCATCTATGTTGCCAAGAAACACTAATGTACCTCTGGTGTGCATCACTTGCATTCATCCTCACCTCCCAAAATTATTTTGTACAAGACAGGAGTCAGTGTGATATTTGACATAGCAGGCAACACCTGTGTAATCTCACCCAGCACATCAGGACAGGTGAGTGCAATATGTATTAATGCTAGTGCTTGTAGACGTGACTCTTCACATGATCCTACTTGGTTATCCTTCACATACTCAGCATCTGTATCTCCTCTTGGGTGAGATGTTAATTCTCCGGCAACCCCAGTCCAGACTATGACTTACACTCAACTTTTGGCTGCTTAGCCCCAAGTCATGCACACCTGCCTCATGTTGTAAGGGGACCTGCATTGTCACAGTCAGGTTTTGCTGATTTCCAAGGGCCAGGCTTGATGTGTTGCTCCAGTGCAGGTTTGGTGCTTTGTATTGTGGGTCTTGTAGTGCTTCTTACTCATGTCATACATTACACTACAAGTCACAGTATTCAAAAGCCAACCTGGACTGGGGCAGCACTTCACACATGAACCTGACAAACTTTGGTAGGGCTTGGATGAGCTGGAAATTTGTCACTGGCCAAATCAAAATACATTTTTGTGATATATGAGCTAACATGTGAGGCATGCTTGCCCTTTACCTTGCACTCAGCATAGTGCAGTGCTGCAAAGTGTTTTTCTGCGCTGTGCTGCATGGCAGTTTTAACCACATTGTCCCTTGTTGACACTTACCCTGTAGATCTTCCAGGTCCTCAGCCGCAGCACTGTCTTGCCCTTCCACTCCTTCCAACAACTATGTGGGGATGACTAACGCCACCTGCTCCTCCAATCGATAGAACTACTCCTGGTCCTCCTCCGGTCCTCTGTGATGCCCTCAGGTTCTTGGCAGGTTTCTCTTTGGTCATGCGCTTATAAAAATGCCAGTGCTTCTTACACTCTGGCACTGTCCCTTTTGTTTGGCCTATACTGTTAATTTTATCCACTATGGACTGCCAAATGGCTTTCTTCTGCCCTAATTTCAATTTGGAGGTGACAAAGAGACTGTGTTCAATTTTGGCCACCTCAGATATTAATATTTGGTTCTCCTACTCACTGAAATTGCTCTTCCTCTTCCCATGAGATTCTGTCTAGACATCTTGGCTGGTGTTGGGGTTGTTACCCTCACTGCCTGGGCTTGCAGCTTCCTCCATTCATTGTATTTGGTGAATTGCTAAAGTTTTTTTGTTTGCAATGTATCCCTTTTTGAGGCTTTCTGATGCACTCCAATGTGATGCAAAGCTGATTTGCGGCACGTAAAGATTACTTTGCAAACCGCTAATCAGCTTAGCGTCACTTTGGCAGCAGATACATTATATCCCCTTGTGCCATCCGTCCCACAGATGCGTCAAAATTTTTGGCGCACCTTGGGACCTTACGACATCATAGTGCACCATACAGTAATGCGATGCATCCTTGTCATGTGAAAGTGTCATACTGCATCAAAACATTTTCTGACACATTGATACATTACTGCAGCATTGTGTCAGCTTTTACAAATATGC